>CM077154.1:75497378-75832596 GCA_039583875.1 Platanthera guangdongensis | reverse complement strand
CACTTTGACAGAGGCTGATATGGCGGCCTTTGTTGAAAAGAAAATGGCGGACTCCAATATTCTTGTCCGCCTACCCGCCACACCAAGAAAGATTAAACTTCTCGACGGAGACCCAGATCGCCATTTATTGATCATTTTGACAGCGGATTCAAGTTCCCATCCTATGGGAACTTGCCGTGATTTTCGAGCATTTTGGGATGGTGCCCGGCCAGCTCGCGCCGAACACACTTGCTGCGATCTGCAGCTACCTCTCCTACCTTGCGATCTGAAAGGATCGCCTTTTTCAATGAACGCTTCCGGAAAATGTTTTCCGTCCGCTCCATTACTGCCTCCGGAGGTCGCCCCTATAGGGTGTGATCTATTTCTAACTGTGAGGGGATGAAAGTTGCGGGTCTTCCAAACAAGATCCACAACTGGACCTCAGGTTCTTGATCTTTGAAGGCGACCTCGGGTTCGCGCACACCTATCCGCAGGTGCGCGCGGACTCCGCTTTCAAGACTGCGCAGCTGGACGACTTGGAATCCGCGATTGTGGAGTTCCTGGCCAATGCCAGGCTTGATGTCGAGCACTACCTCCCGCTGCTAGCGGGCCTAGCGGACGTCGTGCCTGAGGACAGTAAGTAGCTCTGCGGACTCAACTTTTGTATCCGCCGCGACCACGCTTTTTAACTGGTTCTCTTCTTGCAGCGACCTTGGCGGTGCCGCCAACCTGCCGCAGACGCGAGCGGCTTTGTTCCTACTCAAAAGGAGAAAAAAGAAGCGGTTGCAAAGAAGAGGAAGGAGGAAGGGGATCCCGCAGCGGACTACTCCTCCTCGACAGCTTCTCCATGGCCGGCTTCGGTACCAGCCAAAGGGCTTAGGGGAAAACTATGGTCCATTGGCATAGCAAGGATAAGCACGTCCGCTTATCCACTGCGCTCCCTCATGAGGTGTCCGCGGATAACGCGACATGCCCATGTTGCGCTTTTCCACTCTTACGGGAGCGCAACTTGAGCGATCTGAAGAAGGTACCCGCCGCGACCTCCCTCTGCTGGCCTCTCAGGCCTTGCGAACAGTGCGGTGACAACCATTATGTTGCCACTCTGGCCAGAGACCTAATAAGGAAAATGAGGAATTCAGAAGGATAACAAAGTATTAAAGGAAAGGAACGCGCGGATAGGAGAAAGAAATGCTCGGCAAAGAGAGGAGCTGGCGGTAAGTTGAATTCGCCGCGATCTAGTTTGGCTGTCCGCCGCGATCTGTCTAATGTTCGCAATCTTGCTTTTGCAGGTCGCCTATGACTTGGGGAACACCAAGTCCAGGCAGCCACGCTCCCCTTTGTAATGGAGACAGTTGAGATTGCCGTTGAGCGGCTTGCCCGCGACGGCCTCATGAAAGAGGGAGTGGACGGCGTCCCCTTTGTCTCCATCTTTCCGGAGCTGGCTCCTCAGATCGCAGCGATGGAAAAATCTAAAAAAGGGAAAGAGGTTAATCGAGGAAAATGATGATGATGAAGAAGAGAAGACGACGGAGGCTCTCAAGGCGAAGGGCAAGTCCCTGCGGACAATGCTGAATCAAGCCGGCGAGGAGAGGGTCTGTCCGCCGAGTCCGGCTCTTCTGCTTCTTCTCTGCTACTGGCAGCTCGCATAGCGGGGTCCGCCACTAGTCAGGATCAGGTAGCAGCGGGAGCAGCTCGGGGGGCTACTCTCCAGATGTCGACATCATTGGTGACAGCCCTGCACCTGCTGAGAAGAGACAGCGGACTGACTGATGATCAATGCATATGTATACATTTTGCAAATTTACTTGTAAAAAGTGGCGGACGCAAAATTGCAGTCCGCCGAACATTTTGAATGATGTAAAATTTTTGAAGAAATAGAAAGGATATTTTGCCATGTGTGCTTTCTGCAATGTTCTTTCTCCACGCTCACCGCACCGATATTTAGCAGTCCGCAAAACAGATAAGCTCAGGCCTTTGTTGATTAGAGAAATTACAATTCTATTTTGGAACAACTGTCGGGCGGACTCCGTTGAGTCTTACTTTCAGTCCGCATGATATATTATTAGTAAACTTTATTGATTAAAGAATTAGGTATCAACTTATTCAGTATCCGCCTTAGAGAACAACCAGCATCATGCCTGGGGTACTCGAGTTATAGGGTTGTAGTCCGCAAGCCAGATCGCACAATATAAAAGCTCAGTCGGTCATTAACTTGACAATGTGAAAACCATTCCGCGGGCTGAATAGAACAGAGCCAACCACTCAAGCAGAAATCAAATTTATAAACCCAAAATCATTCTGCGAAATGAGCAGATTACAGAAAACCGATCTGCTTCTAACAGGAAAGTTCTATAACTTGAATGTGAACTCTGCGGACTGAGCGGATATAAAAAACAACAATCCGCTCATAACAGAAATGTTTATAGCTTGCGACCGGTGGGCAGGTGAGCCTGAGCGGCATACTTTCCTCACCGGGCTACAAGCTATATGATCAACCCAAGTCGGCGGACTGACGGATAGAGAAAAGCAGTCCGCCAAAGATAACAGCTTGTAATCCAAGTTCCACCACTCTTTGATAATGAATCCAGTCCGCCAAAGATAGAATGACCCATAGCTTGCGACCAGGTGGGCAGGTGAGCCTTAGCGGCATACTTTCCTCACCGGGTTACAAGCTATAAGATCAACCCAAAAAGGCGGACTGAGCGGATAGATAAAAACCAGTCCGTAAACATACAGAAATGACCCCATAACTTGCGACCAGGTGGGCAGGTGAGCCTGCGCGGCATACTTTCCTCACCGGGCTACAAGTTATAAGGTCAACCCAAAGAGGCGGACTGCGCGGACAGAGAAAAACAGTCCGCACAAACTTCCTGCAAAAAGCAAGACCCTCAATTGGCGGAACGGTTCCCTGCCCTCTTGCCTGGAGTACAGCCTAAGCTGTGGGTCTCCTGCAGGCACTGCTTGAGGGTACCACGGAGTGTTCGAGGGTTACAAGCTATGATGATCAGGTGGGCAGGTGAGCGGAACGGCATACTTTCCTCATGTGATCATCGAAGTTGTAACCATATCCTTAAGGCGGCATGGTAGAGCTTTACACCCACCTTGCCCTCCAAAATGCAAAGGTGGGGTCAGGTACCTGCCGGGATCCGAAGTCCAGAATCCAACCGCGCTAGAGCCTGCAAGCTCCCATACACGGTGCGAAATCTCCTCGCAACACGTGGTCTTCGTGGTGTTACGCTAATGACAACGGTCTAGGGGAGGTCTAGCTGAACTCGGCGATGTCTCCTGGTATCAGGGAACCGTCATAGGTGTTTGGGGAAGAGAGAAAACACTAGAAAAAATGTCAGTATGGATTCTGTGATTAAGAAAATGTATTGCAAAGGGAACATGAGAGAAAAAAGAGAGTTCGGGTGTCAAACATTTTCGAAAACTCTCTTAGTACTTTATCTGTTATGATTACAACAAAAACACTCGAAGAAGTGTTAGCAAGCAGTTTCTACTCATAATAATTCTTGAAGAGGATATACAAAATAGAAAGGGGGTTTAAGAATAGAACCGCTTGAGATCATCCCCACTCCACGTGTGCGGTATATCCTCTCTTCGTAAGTTTGTAAGCGGTAAGCGCCGCTTTTTAATGCTTCCTTGACGACAAAAGGGCCGGCCAATTTGGATTGAGCTTTCCAACTGAACTAGCCCTTGCAGCAGCATCAACCTTCTTCAGAACTAGATCTCCTACTCTGAAAGTGTTTGACCCTTATATTTTGATCGAAGTGACGGGCCTCCTCCTTTTTTTGACTTCCTCCTGCCTTGATGGCTGCTTGATCTCTGACCTCCTCGATGTGTTTCCAAGCTGACCTCATCTCCTCATGATTCAGCTCCACCCTCAGTCATCAATACCTTCTCTTGCAAGCAGCACTCTGGGTGACGGGACTTCAAACTCAACGGGATGAGTACTTCTGAGCCATGAGAGAGTTTGAATGGGGTCTCCCCAGTAGCAGATGAAGGCGTTGTTCTAAGGGACCAGAGGACTGACTGAAGCTGATCAGCCCAACTGCCTTTGAGATTCTGTACTTTCTTTTTGAGCAGATTGATGATCTGCTTGTTGGCTGCTTCTACCTGGCCATTGCTTCTGGGATGATGAACTTATGCAAAACGCAGCTCTGTTCCGATCTGTTGCAAAAATCTATCATCTCTGAGTTATTGAACTGTGGCCCATTGTCAGTGATTATTGCCATTGGTATCCCGTGCCTGCAGACAATTTTCTCCCCAAATGAAGTTCTTGACGATCTGAGTAGTTGTCTTAGCCAGTGCCTTGGCTTCGATCCACTTGCTGAAATAGTCGATCATTACAATGATGAAACGCCGTTGCCCGCTTGCCAAGGGAAAAGGACCAATGAGATCCATTCCCCAAACCGCAAAGGGCCAAGGAGTTGCAATCGACCTGAGGGACTGAGCTGCTTGGTGCTGAAGTGGAGCAAACTTCTGGCACTGAACACACCTTCTGACATAGATCTCTGAGTCTTTCTTCATTGTGGGCCAGAAATACCCTTGCCGCAGGACTCGCTTTCAAGAGTTCTTGCTCCAGAGTGGCTTCCGCACTCTCCTGAATGAACCTCTTGCAGAACGGTAAGAGCTTCTTCCTCTGAAACACATCGGGCCATTGTTGAGAGGAAAGTCTTTCTGTAAAGGACTCCCGCCACTAGGAAGTAGTGAGCTGCTTTTATTCTGAAATTTTTCTTGTCTTTAACTGTATGATGGTAATTTCCTGTTGATAGGTAAAGGATAAATGGGTCCATCCAAGAGGCTCGCTGGTCAACTTGCATTAAATCTCCTTCCTCTACTGCCGGACGGAAGAGTTCGGAAGTTGTGCCTCCTGAAGGTACCCCATGCTTGGAAAGAAAATCGGCCTCCTCATTCTCTGTTCTCGGAATATGCTCGATAGTGAAGCTCTTAAACCTGCCGATTTCTATCTTCACAAGAGCCAAATACTTTTTCAAGACTGGTTCCCTTGCTTCGAAGTTACCAAGGACTTGCGACGCCACTACAAGAGAATCAGTTTTGATGTGAGCATGATCGATTCCTAATTCCCTTGCGAGCCTCAAGCCTGCTAGCAGTGATTCATATTCAGCCTGGTTGTTGGTTACTGGAAAGTAGAACTTGATGGCCTGCTCCAGCTTGATTCCATTTGGATTGATGAGAACCACTCCTGCTCCGGAAGAACTTCTGCCTGAGGCACCATCAACATAGATGGTCCAAGCCAAAGGTGACCTCTCTGCCTGGTCAGAACTGGATTCTGGCATGTCAATCAGAAAATCTGCTAGGACTTGAGCCTTGATGGCTGTCTTGGGCATATAAGAAATTTCAAATTCACTTAGCTCTATTGCCCACTTGGCTAGTCTGCCGGAATGCTCGGGCTTCTCCAACACACCTTCAAAGGTTGATCGGTGATGACTTGGATTGAATGTGCTTGGAAGTATGGACGGAGCCTACGAGCTGACATGACCAGTGCCAAGGCTAACTTCTCTAAGATCGGATACCGCGTCTCAGCACTCTTCAAGATATGGCTGACATAATAGATTGGAAACTGCTTTCTGCCTTCTTCCCGAAGGAGAACGGAGCTGACGGCCTCAGGGCCAACTCCTAGATACAAGAAAAGGA
Organism: Platanthera guangdongensis; assembly: GCA_039583875.1. Taxonomy (NCBI): domain Eukaryota; kingdom Viridiplantae; phylum Streptophyta; class Magnoliopsida; order Asparagales; family Orchidaceae; genus Platanthera; species Platanthera guangdongensis. Next base: position 75,826,959 of record CM077154.1, on the reverse strand, counting down.
TCTCTCCTGGCCTGGGGCTCTGAAGCAGAGGGGACGAGGTAAGCTGCATCTTTAACTGCTCAAAAGCATGAGAGCACTCTTCTGTCCACTCAAACTTGGATGCACCGCGGAGAGTTTTGAAAAAGGGGGCACTCCTATCTCCAACCCGAGAGAGGAATCTTGCAAGACCTGCCAGCCTTCCCCCTAACTGCTGAACTTCCTTCGGTGAACGAGGGGTAGGCATTTCAAGAATAGCTTTTACCTTGTCAGGATTGGGGGCAAGTCCCTCCGGAGTTAGGAGATGACCGAGGAACTTCCCCTTACTCGCTCCAAAGGTACACTTCAAGGGTTGAGTTTCATCTTGTATCTACGCAGAGTAGCGAACGTCTCTGCTAGATTTAGCAAGTGCAGCGAAAACGATTTACTTTTAATCAAAAGATCGTCTACATACACTTCTAGGTTTCTTCCTTTTTGATGGTTAAACACACGGTCCATCATCCGTTGGTAAGTTGCGCCAGCATTCTTAAGCCCAAGGGCATGACAAGATAGCAAAAACATCCATCGTTTGTAATGAACGACGTGTGAGGAACGTCGGGCTTATGCATTCTTATCTGGTGATAACCAGAAAACGCATCTAAAAAACTCATGTAAGAGTATCCTACCGCGGAATCAACTAAAGAATCTATCCGAGGCAGGGGGTAGCAATCTTTAGGACATGCTTTATTAAGTTTTGTAAAGTCTACACACATTCGCCACTTTCCCCCTGGTTTTTTAACCATTACAACATTTGAAATCCAGGTGGGGTATTGCACTTCTTAATAAAATTCGCCTTGAGGAGTTTTGCAACCTCCTCCCTTATTGGCTCTGCAAGCTTTGTTGCCACGTCCCTCTTCTTCTGTTGGATGGGCTTGCAGCTTGGATCAACATTCAGGTGGTGGCAAGCTATATCAGGATCCACCCCCGGCATGTCTTCTGCTGACCAGGCAAAGACATCCAGGTTCTTCAGCAGGCAGGAAATCAACTCGGCCTTTTGATCTTCAGGAAGCTCCGAGTTGATGGAGAGTTTCCTCTCCTCCCTTCAGCAATGGGGACTCCTTGCGTCACCTGGGCAGGTTCCAGGTGAGCACCTTCATCAGCAGCAGCTTTCGAGCTGGAAGAGGCTTCTGCGGCTTCTGCTGGAGCAAGGGAAGCTTCAACCATGTTGACAGTGCGAACGTAGCACTCCCTTGCTCTCCTTGGGTCGCTCCTGACCCGGCACATCCTCCCATCGGCAAAGAACTTGATGGCGAGGTGGTAAGTGGAAATTACTGCTTGGTACTTGTTCAGCAGGGGCCTGCCGAAGATGGCATGGTAACTGCTGGGGGCGTCGACCACTATGAACTGTATCTGCTTTGTTGCCCCTCCAAGCTTTACTGGCAAGGTGACGCTGCCCTCCACCTCTTTCCTCTCTCCTGAGAATCCATAGAGCGGCCCCTCAGTGGAAAGCAGAGGCTTCCCAGTCCTCAGGGCCTCGAAGGTAGACTTGAAAAGGAGGTTGACTGAACTGCCCGTATCAACAAGAATCCTGTCCACTGTGAAGTCTCCCAGCACAGCCTTGATAACAACAGCATCGTCGAATGGATTGGCTGTTTGCGGCAGATCTTCTGGACCAAAGGTGACGACCTCCCTTGGAGGAGCAACGGAAGAAGAGGCCACCTCCGCCTGGGTGACCCTTGAAATTGAAGATTTCCGAGTGGACTCGGTCCCTGCTCCACCATGGATGAAGAAGAGGCGCCCTAGAATCCCTTCATCATCTGCATCAAAGCATTCCACTGGAACGTTGATCGGCCCCAGACGGCCTTCATCCTCCACATCTACACACTCCTGGTAGGCCTCAGCTACCTCTTTGCCCTTCGAGGTGGATGGCTTCGACGAGGAAGGAGAATCCTTCTTGGTCAGGTCAATCTTGCCCTCGGCAAGCAACTTATCAATCAGCGCACGAAGGGCCTTGCAATCCTCAGTCAAATGGCCCCTTTCCTTGTGGAATTGGCAGTATTGCGAATTGTTCCTCGGCTTCCACAGCTTCTGAGGCTCTTGCCTCTTCTCTTCTGATCTCCTTTGCAGGATCTGGATGACTTCGTCAAGATCCAGATCTGCAGGGTCCCCCATGGGACTTTCTTCATATTGGCACGGGGCAGGCAAGGCTGCCTGCTGGAGGATGGGAAGAGCCTGCAAAGGCACGGCGGGAGTGGCGGCCAACGGCAGTCTCTGCTCGTGAAACTGTTGATGGCCTTGGAAAGGTTTTCTGTTGCGGAAGTTCCTGCCTCTTTGGGACGGAGGCTGGAAATCTGGGCGAGGGGGCTTGCCATGGGAAGAAGAAGCGGAGGCATCCCTTCCTTCAGCCTTGGCTGTCAGGGATGAGACGTAAGTCGGATTGGCATTCTCCCCTTCTATGAAACGGTTGACCATGGCGATCAACTCCTGATAGGTCTCTGGATCCTTGGTTGTGGCTTTGAACTTCAGAGGGCCCTCCCGGAGGCCATGGATCAAGGCAACTTTGTAGTAGTCGGGGTTCACATTTCTCACCCCCTGGATCTCCCTCTGAAAGCGATCAACGAATCTTGCTACTGATTCGTTATCCCTTTGCTTGATCTCGAACAGGGCAGCTGGCCCATCCTTTCTCTTCTTCGAGGTAGCAAACCTCAGCAGTAACTGGCTACGGAGCTCTGCAAAAGAAGAAATAGTGCCCGAAGGCAGCTCGTAGAACCACTCTCTCGCTTGCCCCTCGAGAGTGGTAACCAACAATTTGCACTTAATTGCATCTGAGAGGCATCTCAACGCAACTGCACCCTCAAATGCCTGGAGATGAGCAATGGGATCTGTCGATCCTGAATAGAATGGGATGCGAGGCTCCCTGAAGTTGCTTGGAGCTGATTCCCATCGAATTCGGTCGACAAAGGGAGACGGGGTGTCAAATTCTGCAGGGTAGAAAGGGCGGACTGGAGCTGAGGAGTCCGCGGGCTCGGCGGACTGGCGATCAGCAAAGTGGAGTTGGCGGGCAGGAGTGCCCCTAGCAGCTTCTCTGAAGAACTCTCTGAAAGCAAACTCTTCCTCTTGAGGGCGCAGAGGAGCAGCGGACTGAGCAGCGTTCCGGGGAGTTGCTGACGACTGCCGAAGCGGAGTTCGGCGAGCTGGGGTCTGGCGGACAGGCGAGTCCGCTGGGTCCGCCGCGGCCTGAGGAGCAAGCCGCTGAGCCAAAGCAAGCAGAGCTTGGCTGATTGTGTCAAGACGCTGGTCGGTCTGCCGGCGAGACTGCTCGGCCTCAATGCGAGCTTGTTCTATTGCGTCCCAAAGGGAATCTTCTGAAGAGCTAGAGCGGTCTGAAGAGCGGGCTCTGCGGTCTGACATCTTTCGTCCGCTGATTTCAAAACACTACTCGGATCTGAAGGTCGCGTGTTAACTGTTGATGCACGAAAACACAAGGGAGGTCGAGCACAACCAGCTAACTGTTCGAACACGGGGGAAAAAGAGAGACTGCGAGTAGCGATCTACTAAGCGGATGAGGACTGAAAGAAGAGCAGGGCCGTGAACCACGGCGACAACAGACTTCGCCCGTCGCGGCCTGAATGCCTCTCTTGCGACGGGCTTTCTCTTGATTGAAGAAGGGTTTGGTTACAAGTGAAAGGAAAAGACTAGTGAAGCAGAGCAAAGGGGAGTCCGCAAGGCACAAGAATCGAGTCCGCAGCCTGTAACAAGTAGGCTCCTGGGTCCGAGTCAGCGTGCCTTGAGTGCACCACCTCCCCCCTATTTATAGGATAGGGGGCCTGCCCAAGCGGGCAGGGCTAAAATAACCGGCTGCCCGGGGTACAGGAGAACCGGGCAGCGGTGACGGGAAGCAAAAAGAAAGAACACGCCAGTCCGCACAGAAGGGGCGGACTGGGCTCGCGAACTGGAGCTTCCACTGCTGCTGCCGGGCGCGGCCGCTGGAGTCTGGCGGCCTGGGCGGACGGGATACTGCGTCCGCCGCTGGAGACTTGCCCAACGCGCCGGCGGACTGAGCGGACTGGGCTTTGCGTCCGCTGCTGGAGTATTACCCTTGGCGCGACTGGCGACAGTGCCGGACTGGGCGGACGGCCAAATACTGTCCGCGCCTGCTGAATGGGGGCTTTTGGGAACTTGGAGTATGTTGCGGACTGAGGGGTTAACATATGTATTTCTTTTATGATAATGAATAGTTAATTTTAGTAGCACTTGATTTTGACAAGTTTTAGAATAAAATAATCTTCTTTTGTCAACCTCTTTATTTAGCGCTTACGATTTATCTTTGATTTATATTTCGTCGAATTCATATTTCACGGATATGTTTTTCGATCCAAGATCCGTATCTTAAATGACCGAGAGGTTGCGGATACGAGTAGATCGCTCAAAGATAAAATGAGTTGCATGCACTTCTCGAGAGAGGATGACATAAATCTTCCGGATTGGAGTCAAATCCAATAGAGGGGATCACCGCCTAAAGCAAGATTAGGGGTTTCGACTGGCCGAGAGGTCTTAATCTATCAACCTAAGGATAGTCAAAAGCATGAGCTCGAGAGAGACGCTTTTGTACTTAAGGAACCTCCACGGTCGAAGTTGTTAATTTAGAGCTTGGTTTTCATAAAGAGTTTGTTTTAATTCAAGGTGAGTTCAGATCAAGTGCTAGTTTTCAGTTTAGTTTCTTGATTTAGTCTAATTTAATCTTCTTTTAAATTTAGATAAAATAATATTAATTTGCGTGTGTAAGAGTACTCAACAGGCCCTGAGTCTAATATGACATTTCCTATACTATATTTCGATAGGTACGCTTGCCTATCTGAGATTATAGTTTGTATACATTTTAAAACTATAAAATTCCTCATCATGCTCAAAAACCAAACCTCAAGGTTTTTGGTCAGGTGACTTGAAACCAAGAATCACTTTTGAAGTGAGATGAGAACCCTTTATACAGTGGGGGGGGGGGTGAGAGATGATGGTGTCTTCTCTGTCAACAATCTAAGAGAAGACTAGTTCATATGATATTAGCAAATGCCCCCCCCCCCCCTTGAGATGTAGAATTGTTAGGGAAATCTAGAGCTTTGCTTCAGGGTGATAGACCTTCAATCTTTAAGCCTTGATCAGAAAATTCTGCAGGAACTTCTTGACAGATGGAATAGTTGTTGTACTTTGAAGTGTCCTGGAATGATGAAGAATGAAGACACTTGATTTTTTGAATGATTGTTGTTCTTCTTCAGAGAGCTGCTCTACTTCTGATCTAGGGCTTCTTTTTTGTATCAGAGATTTTTGAAAGAATGAGCAGAGAGATTCCTTGATGACAGACAAACAGTAACTTTCTTTGTGTCTATGTGTGCTTGTGTCTGTGTCTGGTACTTCTGTCTATCTGTGTCCAGGAAAAGAGAGAAAAATCTCTTTTATATTTTTTTGAAGAACTTTGTCTTTCAAAATTTGAATTCCTCTGCTGCAATCAATGCTGACGGCCTTGAAAATAAACTGCATTGATTTATTTCCCCAATTGTCCCACGGAAAATTGGAAAGTAATAATTCTGATGAAAGTCGTGATCAATGTACCGTCCAACGGTAATATTCAAAGAATATTTTAACTTTAATCACTTAGAATTTATTGCCATAGAATGGGGACAGAAGGAAGGAAATACCAAGTCTGGATTCATCGAACAGCTAACAGAAATCGTCGAGCTGAGTCCACAGTTCGTCGAGCTGAGTTGTTGTGTTCGTCGATCAGATGACTTCTGTTCGTCGAGCTGAGTTCCAAGATCATCGAGATGAAGAAAAAACTGCATTCTCTAGAAACTTTGCCTTTTCTGTATTTGGAGTTCGTCGAGCTGATAACTGGTTTCGTCGACTGAAGTTCAGCAAAGTATTATGGACTTAGAGTATTTTCAGATGCTTCTGGAAAGAAAGGATTGAAGTGAAGTATCTAGAAATCGTCGACCTAAAAATTGATTTCGTCGAGGTGAGGACCATTAACTGCTGCTGGATAACTCTAGCCAAAGTTGTCAAAGTTCGTCGAGCTGAGAATCTAAAATTCGTCAACTGGAGACGATTCTGGACTTAGAAAACTTGTGAAGCTTCTGGCTCAAAGAAGTTGAAGTAAAGAATCCAGAAATCGTCGAGTAGAGAACTAGGTTCGTCGACCTGAATATAGAGAACAACTGGAATTGGAATGTTGAAGGTAGTGTTCAAAGATCGTCGACCAAAGAATCAAGTTCGTCGAGCTGAGAACTAAGTTCGTCGACCTAAGTTTGATTCTGGACTTGGAATATCTTGATGTTTTCTGAACTTGAAGTGTTGAAGTAGTGTCCAAGTTTTCATCGACCAAGGAGTAAAGTTCGTCGAGCTCAGCTCAGAGAATTTTCTCTGAGATCGTCGAGCTGAGCACGACAATCGTCGACCTGAGTTCGACGAACGTCGAACTCAATTTGCAGAGGCTTTGAAATTTCTAAGTCTTGATTCTCTGGCAGTCTTGTTGATAGCTAGTCCATGTGATGTTGACTCTAAGGACTTGGCCTAGACTCTAGGACCCAACTATGACCCTGGCTATACATGTTGGGTCAAATGATCCTAGCTTAGTGACATAGTGAACCTACCCCAAATCAAACTAGGGATCAAACAAATTGAACATATTCACCCCCCCCCCCTCTAGGTGTTTAGGATATCTAAAAACCAATTCTTTCAATCACATAGTGACTAGACACTTAACATGCAGCAGCTCCAATTGCTCTAGCTGCTCCTGTCAATCCAGCACCAACATTGGAGCATCAACAAGCTTATCCTCTAGCTTGCCCGCCAGTCTATCCTCCTTATGCAGCAACCTTTCCGCAAGGGCCTGCAACCCCTCTGCGACCTCAGGACGAAGGGTTTGCTACTCGCTAAAACTTCTTCTGTGAAGCAACCCGGGGAAGTCCTGCTAGATTTCTCAATTTTCATGGAAGTCATCCCTACCCTTCAACTCCTGCCCTTGCTCCTACATCAACTTTTCCCTTTTGTCCTCCTACTTATTTTGTAGCTGCAGCTTATGCCCCCTTTTATCCTTATACTGTAGGAGAACAAGAAGAGCTGTCACCATTTATGGAGAACGTTCGACATGAACCAACTCCAGCTAACTTCAGAGAGCCCCGATTACTGATCTATACTGGAGAGACTAATCCAGTGAAGCATCTACAAGACTTCGAATCAGCTGTTGCTCTCAAAACTCTTTCAGATGCAACAAAGTGCAAGCTCCTTGTCATAACTTTTGATGGGCAAGTGAGGGATTTGTTCTATGGTCTTCGCCCTCACTCTATCACTTCCTTTGCTGATCTGCAAAGGAGTTCTTGCTCAGATTTTCTACCTCAACTAAGAGAAATGGTGGTCCTGAAGCTCTCTTTGAGATCAAGCACTGCGAGAACGAGACTTGGTGTCAATTCATTGATCGATTCCATAGAGAAATCTTGGACATCGAGATTACTGATCAAGAAATGTATCGAGTAGCCCTTGTCCACGGTCTTTGTGAAGGGCCGCTCAAATTTGAGGCCAATGTCCGAGCACCAAGAACGTACCAAGAGTTGATTTCCTTAGCCAACTCATACATCAGGGGAAAAAAGAGTAACCCAGGCTTCGTCTCCAAGCTTATTTCAGAGAAAGATCCTTCTCATAAGCAGCCTCCGAGATCTCCACGGAAAGACATTCCACCTTACTCAAGGAAGGGAAGAAGGTTTCCGCGTCATCAATATCCCTTCCTGAATCAAGATCATCCTCGAGATCAAATGCTACATTCTCCCTCCCCGCAAGCAGCTGTTGTGCATCAACAATAAGATGATGACTTGCATGAGTCTGAACTCGGCAAGGCCATGCAAGAAGTTAGCCAAGTTATGAAAGATAGGTCTAACTATAAAAGGCCTTATTGATCAGCTAATCAAAGAGCCAAAGACTTTGATCCATATTGTGAGTTCCACAAATAGCCAGGACACCTGACTGAGAACTGCCGAGCACTCCGCCAACTAATGCAAAAGATGCTGCGGCAGGGTAAGATGCGTGACCTATTCCCCAAAGATGATCGCCCTGATTTAGCAACCTCAAAGGGCAAAGAAGTTGCAGATATTCCTTGCAGCTCAAGAGGAGTGAGCCTAGTCGAAGATCACCCTCTCCTTGTTGTCAACAATGCTGTTGAATGCTTTGATGTAAATGACGAGGGCATGCTTGGAAGACTATTCTAAGCCGGCAAAGGACTTCATAGTTCTTCAAATTTTTTCACAACCATTATCGGTTACTCTTACTCTTACTTTTCAAACATTTTCTTTGCAAAGCACTTCTAATTGTTCATTCTTACTTTTCAATATAGTTTTCATCAGGGATCTCATACTGACACAGTTCCCTTCTTGTAATGCTTCTTCCTCTACTTTTCTCTCTGCCAAAGAAATCACTAAACCACTGAGAAATTATCGAGTCTTGCTATAGGCCCCAGCGAGATTGGATTGCGGTGTAAGGCCACAATGACCACATATCACGTGGAGTTTTCGCATATGTGCAGTTGGAGCTATCCAACTCTCATGTGGAGGAATACGGGACTTTGGATTCTAGCCAGCATCTGACACAAAGTGTGCGTCAGGAAGTCCAATGTGTTAGATCTGCTGTACTTCTTTAAGGATACATTACAGTTACGGTGATCTTTGCTTGTCAAGCAATGGCGACCATGCGTAGCCTTGATCTTCGATCATCTCATGACTATGATGGCCGAACACTTTATGGTACTCTCAATCCATCCTTTTGCGAGGCCCACAACTCCACTGATCTTTCCACAGACAAGCATTGCTTTAGTCCAGTTGGCGCAACTAGTCTCATTGATCAGTGATGTTGTAATCCGAGGCATGAGAGCAGTGTATCCAACGATCCTTCTTAGGATTTCCCGTGCTTTTTTGTGCCCTTCTAAAGGATGCGCGGCCAGCCCGCTCTTAGCAGGACTATAATCATGATGACCTTTCTCTGGCAAGCGATGCATAAGGCCCACAGGTGATCTCTTGTGGCAGCATCCAGTCTTTTTTGGTCATCTCCGAGTATAGAACTTTTTGTCAGTAGCCACTTTCATAGGTGAACATGTTAAATCCAACCTACCAAAAGGATTAGAGAACATTCATTTTGCTTATGCTCATCTTAAATGCATTGCTTGCTCAAAGCTTTATCAGAAGATCACTTATAAGCTCTTCACTACTCTTATTAACGTAAATGACATCAAACATTGATCAAAGCGTCTAGCTCTCCTTGATCATCAAGCCTTGCAATTGGAATCTGGTTAAGATTGACAGAATTTGGCAAGCTTCTTCTCTGCTAATCCTATCATATCCATCCTATCATATCAATAGTCAACACTTGACTTATTGATCTGCACTTCATGTTAAAGATTTCTCTAATCTAGTAGAAGATGACTATTCTAGTTTGATCTTCATTCAGTTATCACCAGAGTACATCAAGCATTTCTTTTGCTGTTTGTTCATATCCATCTTATCTCATCAACAGTTAGCTTTCGCAAGTTCCATTCAGGTACTTGCTGCTTAGCTCACTATATTATTTCTGTTGCTCACTCATCTCTTTGCAGTGATTAACAGGCACCTGCAAGTCATATCCAGGTACTTGCAACATAGTTTTTCTTTTATGTCTGCTTCTATTTCTTTTCTTGCAGAGATCAACAGACACTTGCAAGCTTCTTCACATCTACTTGCAAGCTTCTTTCACATATTATGTCTGCTTTTAACTCTTTTCTTGCAGAGATCAGCAGACACTTGAAAGTTTCTTCACAGGTACTTGCAAGCATCTTTCATATATTATGTATGCATCTAACTCTTTTCTTACAGAGATCAGCAAACACTTGCAAGTCTCTTCACAGGTACTTGCAAGCTAATTTCATATATTATGTCTGCTTCTAACTCTTTTCTTGCAGAGATCAGCAGACACTTGCAAGTTTCTTCACAGATACTTGCAAGCTTCTTTCATATATTATGTCTGCCTTTAACTGTTTTCTTGAAGAGATCAGCAGACACTTACAAGTTTCTTCACAGGTACTTGCAAGCTTCTTTCACATATTATGTCTGCTTCTAACTCTTTTCTTGTAGAGATCAGCAGACAATTGCAAGTTTCTTCACAGGTACTTGCAAGCTTCTTTCATATATTATGTCTGCTTCTAACTCTTTTCTTGTAGAGATCGGCAGACACTTGCAAGTTTCTTCACAGGTACTTGCAAGCTTCTTTCACATATTATGTCTGCTTCTAACTCTTTTCTTGCAGAGATCAACAGATGCTTGCACGTTTCTTCAGAGGTACTTGCAAGCTTTTTTCACATATTATGTCTGCTTCTAACTCTTTTCTTGCAGAGATCAGCAGACACTTGCAAGTTTCTTCACAGGTACTTGCAAGCTTCTTTCACATATTATGTCTGCTTCTAACTCTTTTCTTGTAGAGATAAGCAGACACTTGCAAGTTTTTTCACAGATACTTGCAAACTTTTTTCACATATTATGTCTTCTTCTAACTTTTTTCTTGCAGAGATTAGCAGACACTTGCAAGTTTCTTCACAGGCACTTGCAAGCTTCTTTCATATATTATGTTTGCTTCTAACTCTTTTCTTGCAGAGATCAGTAGACACGTGCAAGTCTTTTTATAGGTACTTGCAAGCTTCTTTCACATAATATGTCTGCTTCTAACTCTTTTCTTGTAGAGATCAACAGACACTTGCAAGTTTCTTCACATGCACTTGCAAGCTTCTTTCACATATTATGTCTGCTTCTAACCCTTTTCTTGCAGAGATTAGCAGACACTTGCAAGTTTCTTCACAGGTACTTGCAAGGTTCTTTCACATATTATGTCTGCTTCTAACTCTTTTCTTGTAGAGATCAGCAGACACTTGCAAGTTTTTTCACAGGTACTTGCAAGCTACTTTCACATATTATGTATGTTCCTAACTCTTCTCTTTGTAGAGATCAGCGGACACTTGCAAGCTTCTTCACAAATACTTGCAAGCTACTTTCATATCCCATATTTACTTCTAATATCTCTTTTGCAGAAAGCAGCAAATGCTTGCAAGCCCCCTTCACGTACTTGCAACGTATTTTCCTCTTCACGGATGTTTCTTACTCTTTTTTTTGCAGAGAATAACAGATGCTTGCAAGCCTCCATCAGATACTTGCAAGTTATTATGCTTCTATTTTTTCCCCACACCTTCATTTTGCAGAACTCAGTTGAAGACACATCTTCTTGGTTTTGCAAAGGCAAACCCAGGTAGGTGCAAGGTGTGCCTTGCATGCATGCCTATAATCACTTTTCCTGTTCAGGAAAAAGACAGGAAGTAGCAGCCTCCTTAGGAGAGACATCTGGTTCTATCTCTCCTTGTCTCCTCTTTCTTTGGGGTGGATAACTATTTTTTGTGGTTCTCCAACTTTTTCGAAGTTCCCTTCCAAACTTAAAAAGTGCGGGGATTATGTTAACCCAGAAATCGGGGATCCTTCCCAAGGTAGCCAGCTGGCTAGTCGCGCCCTGCTCCAGGTTCCCCATGGAGTTCTCGACAAGTCTAAGTGTAGGCGGATAAATTTCTCTGTCTGCCCAGGTCGCATAACTACCGCATGCCCAGCGAGACGGTAGGCTGTTCCCATAGCTCACCCTTGCAAGTCGCGCGGTTTGTCCTACTAACCGTGCAACATTTTTCCTGGCAGGAGGAAAAAGCAACAAGGGGCGATCTATATGATCTAATCCTTCAGTCCGCTGGGTCGCCAAGCCGGCACCAACCCTAGGCCACCTCCACCATCGCAGGCTTGGCGGACTCACTCTCCGGTTCGCCAGAAGACGGATCCCATCTCCCCTATAGAGACGGGGGCCTCTAGTTTCCCAGGCCGCCCCCTCTACTCCTCAGATAGGGGCGGCCCCCAGTTTCCCAGGCCGCCCCCTCTACTCCTAAGACGGGCAGCCTCCACTTTCCCAGGTCGCCGCCTCTGCTCCTCAGAGGGGCGGCCTCCAGTTTCCCAGGCCGCCCCCTCTGCTCCTAAGAGGGGAGGCCTCCAGTTTCCCAGGCCTCCCCCCTCTACTCCTCAGACAGGGGCGACCTTTAGTTTCCCAGGCCGCCCCACTGCTCCTCAGAGGGGCAGCCTCCAGTTTTGTAGGCCGCCCCCTATGCTCTTCAGAGGGGAGGCCTCCATTTTCCCAAGCCTCCCCCTCTGCTCTTCAGAGTGGCAAACTCCAGTTTCCCAGGCCGCCCCTCTTCTCCACAGAGGGGCGGGCTCTAGTTTTCCAGGCCTCCCCCTCTACTCCTCAGATAGGGGAGGCCTCCTATTTCCCAGGCCACCCTCACTACTCCTCAGAGGGGCGGCCTCCAGTTTTCCATGTAATACCCCAAATCCCAGAATTAGAAAAATTGGGTGACACTGCCTATGACATGGGCGTGTCCTGCTCGGATGAGCAGCCGGCGAGAGGTCGATGAAAATTCGTTCGACGAAAGAATGAGGGCACACGCCCTCTGACACGGGCATGTCAGTGGTCGTGTCCTCCTCTGGTCGAATAAGTCAGCCCGACGAAATTGAGTCGGGGTGTGTCAGCTGCCATGTTTGGGCATACGGCCTGGGACACGGGCGTGTCACAGGCTGTGTCCTTTGCAGGATGTGCCCGGGGCATTTGAAGCATGGTGAATACGGGCATGACACGGTTGTGTCATGGGGTACACGGCCTGTGATACGGGCGTGTCAATGGCCATGTCCCAGTTGAGTTGATCTCGATTTTGTTCAGCCGGAAGTACACGGCCATAGACATGGGCATGTCTGAAGGAATGTCAAGTGACACGGCCCGTGACACGGGCATGTCAAATGGGCGTGTACTGGTCTGGATAAGTCGGTTGAGCACCGCTTAGGGTACACGGTCAGGGACACGGGCGTGTCACAAGCCATGTCAGACAAAAAAATATGTTTTTATGGCAAAATCGTGGTCGTTCATTTTCTCAGCTGGGAACCAATGGCTGAGATTCCTCCCTGTGTCCATAAGGTCGGGAAATGAGTTGGAATAACTCATTTGATGTTAGCCATTCTCTTTCTACATACTTAGAGAGAGAAGGAGGAGGAGGAGGAAGGAAAGCCGCCCACCGGTGCTGCTGCAGAGTTCCGGCTAGAGATCCGAGGCCAGCGATGTGGAGGAAAAGTCATTGTGGTTCTTTCCAGACAGCTAGGAATCCATGGCTCCGAAGCAGTCTTCAAGGGTAACGACTTTTCTTCCTAGCCATTTGAAGGCTTCCTTTTGGCATGTGCATGAGATTCCCCCTACCAGAGGGTGGCTTGTTATGGGAGTCCTTTGGGTTAATTCATGGAATCCCCAATCATGTAGCATATAGATCCGGAAATGGAGTACAGAATAGCCATGCTGTGTGAAGCCCATCTGGACAGGTTGGTCTGGATTGGTGATGTTGCATATATGCACCGGAGAAGACTCCGTGATAAATGTGTACTTTAGGAGTCGATGGGTAGTACCTGCGAAGGGGAGTAGCAGGAAGTACTGGAGTGGTAGTCCAGGAAAATACCTTTGTGATGCTTGTGCTATTGGGTTATACTTGTGAAGGGCAGTAGCAGGAAGTACTGGATTGGAATTCCAGGAAATACCCCTTTATAATTCTTGATGTTCATGGGTTGTGCCTGTGAAGGGGAGTAACAGGAAGTACTGGCGTGGTGAGCTAGGAAAATGCCCTTGATACTTGGAATGCTTGATGGGTTGTGCCTGTGAAGGGGAGTAGCAGGATGTACTGGCTTGGCAGCCTAGGAAAATACCCTCAAGTGAATGCTGTGAATGCACGGTTAAGCCTAGGGATGGAAATTGAGTTCTGTCGCTAACGCGATGCGTGGCTCCTAGGTAACCGATGAATGTGAAGCCAGTTCCGTGAGAATGGCCTGGTTATATGTGAGCTGATGAGCTCAAAGAAACAGGTAAGGTGAAACCTACACGCGCCTTTTATGTAGCCGCGAGTACGCCGCACTCGGTGATGGCAAGGCGACTTGAGCAACGAGGGGTGGATGATCCGAACTGCTCCATGTCCGTCCTATGTGAGACCTGAAAGTGCGGTCTGTTGGAGCTCATATCAAGAGTATTAGGCCGGCATGCCATGACACAATGGGGGGCTACGGGCCAATCCCAGTGCATTAAGACTGAAGTCTCCTACTGCACGCCAAGGATTGAAATGCTCAATTATTACCATTGGGTTGCGACCATGATACGGTGGTGGGACCCTGGTTCGCAGGTACACCAAGAATGTACCCTGAGTGCACGGATCGTCGGGCCGCGTGGCTGACAGTTGTGATGGAATGTATGTGCATATAAGCACATTGTATGAAATATATATTTGCCTGTGAAATGCTTTGCCTGCAGGGAAGGAATACCACTGCCCCGGGAAAGGCGTAGGGTCGTTATAATTTGGTCAGCTGAATGCTCTCTGTTGCGTGTTTGCCACCGTTGGGTGGGATGTCCCTGTGCAGGTGCTGGAGAGCCAAGAGGGACACATAAAGGCTGAAGACCCTACTGCTGTTGCTGTTGTTGCTAGCCTTCGAAGGCTAAGCTTAAAAATGTTGTGTTTGTTTATACGTGGTCGGCCTGCGCACCAATGTTTGAGGCCACTGTTGTGCAAAGCCTTGTAAGGCCATAAAGCCAACTGTTTTGCATTTGGGGAACATTCTTATGATATATATATAATTGTGGAGCTTTTATATGGTGGATATTTAGGTGTAGAGTTCAGTGTAGTGTTATATGCTTCTGCTAGAATGCAATGAGTTAGGATGTGCAACTCTGGTATCACTCCGTGACTTTCCCGCCTGTTTTATGGTATATGATGTGGGGCCCGACCGGGCCTTCTAGTATATACCGGTGAATGGATGGAGTCGTTAAATTTTTGGTATCAGTTGTCTCGGTCTTTCCCTTCGCATTCTTGGTCGAATTCTTTTGTGGGGGTGGCGAGCACGTGTCTGTATGAAACATCTTAACACCAATGAACTCATGAATGTCAACTTTAGGAATGCACTTACATGTGTTTGAGGAACCTGCGTGTTCCTATTTTGATTGTTTTTCTTATGTGCGGTCGCTAATGTGTGTGTCTTGTTCACCTATAGGTGACTCAAAGGAATGCTGGGCAATCAGAGCCCCAGCATTCTGATGAAAGTATGGCACCAGTTGAGGTGCCTACACCTCCGCCTTCTGCGAAAACTATGAGATTAGTTGTTAAGGCCTTGTTTGCCATGCTTCAAGCACAGCCAATTGGGCAGGTTCAAGGGCAGGCGCAGCCAACATTGAGGCCAGAACAGGTTGCGGTGAGGCCAGAACCTGTAGTGGCTGTGGATCCTAGAGTAGCTGAGAAATAGTTGAAGAAGTTTATGAGTTTTATGGGTGGATCTCCTATGCAGGCTGAGGATTGGTTATCGTGCGTCAAGCGGATAATGATGGCGATCGGGATGGAGGAAACTCAGGAGGTCACCTTAGCCACCTTCATACTGGAAGGAGAGGTGTGTTTATGGTGGGAAGAGATGGAGTTGCATCACTTAGCGGGAAGACTGTTAACACAAGTTTCGATGGAGGAATTCTCCCGACTCTTCCTGGCAAAGCACCTCCCGACAGCAAAGCGTATTGCCTTGGAGAACGAATTCCAAAGACTGACGCAAGGTGAAGGCTGTGTTGAAGCTTAACTGCATGAGTTCACGAGGTTGGGACGATATGCGGGTTCGATCTTTGCTGATGAGCAGAGGAAGACTAATAGGTTCTATGAAGGATTGCGGGATGAGCTGCGATTCCTGCTCTCTATTTCTCTAAACCAAGGCGCTTAAAATAACACTAAACCAAAACAAAGAATTTCAAAAAAATTTATTTTAAACAAAATATATTTTTTTCTTTCTTTTTCTTCTTTTCTTTTCAATTTTTTTCTTTTTTTTCAAAACAAAGGCCATAAATATTTTTGTTTTTCATTTTGAATTGGACATATAAAAATAAACATTTCTTTTGAGCATACATTTTTTTCAAATACTTCTCCAGAAATAACACAAAATATCCTATCATAATTAAGGAAATATATTTATGAAACTCAAAAAAGTTAGCGTGATTAGATAGGTTGCAAATTTGGCTTTGGTGAAGATGATATGATATGTGGAGCTATCAAAAGAAATTGGAAAAAAAGGCTAAAAAGCGGCTAACTAGTGGTGAAAATTTTTAGGTTGGCAGGAAAGCTCAAACGAAGACCAAAACGGCCTAAATCATTTTCCTGCTTTTTAAATTTATTTAAAACGAATATTTGAAAAATTTCAAAAAGCAAGTCCTAGATAATAAAAGAAGATTGATGAAATTATATTGAAAATAGAAATAATAGGTGACTTGGATCGTTCACATCTACTACGTTATTCAAAAGTTGACTTTACAAAAATTATCTAAAAACAAAAAAGAAAATAGTGGATGATGAATTTTTGATAAAGTAAAGAAGATAAATAACGAAAAAACATAATGAAAATGCGAGTTTTAGAAAAAATATTTCACTTTAACATGCTACCGTGAATTAGAAACACAGCATGATCAAAATTTTACTTGTAAAACATAATTTAAAAAAAAACGATTAGAAAAATTATGATTAACTAAGTAGTTTATAAGAAATTTTGAGAAAAATAAAACACAAACATGGGGTACTATTGAAATAACAAAATGCATAAATTATTAAAATATATATTTTTTATAGTGAATATTCTCTTGTTTTTTGGATTTTGGAGATATTTTCTTTGTTATAATTTTAAGATATTCATTTTTTTATTATTTTTGAAAAATATTCACAAAACGTAAAAAAAAGATATTCACAAAAAAGAAAAAAGAAGGAGAAAATCCTCCCTCAAGCTTAAAATGGACATTGTCCTCAATGGAGAAGGAGGTTAGAGAAAGAGAGAAAACTAAAGTACAGAATTGGAAGACAGAATTGAAAACAGGTACTTTCCTGGATTTATTTGTTGCGAAAGTGGAGTGATGCCGCTCCCCCATGCTTGCGCTGTGGATCTTAATGAAACGTCTTCTTTGAACTTCGTCATGGAAACAGCACCGTTGGAGCAGGCGATCGCAGAAGTTTCAGCTTGCCGGAGCCGTCCAGGGCAAAATGATAAAATAAAGAAAACAAAAAAAGATAACTTGGGTTGCCTTCCAATAGCGCCCTTTGTTTAAAACGTCATTTGATCTCGATGCAACAAAAAATATTGTCCAAAAATATTGTTTCAAACAAAGTTCGAGTAAATAGTTTAATGTTTTACGAAAAGTAAAGTTCAGATTAATGAAATGTTAGATCATGAAAGATAAAGTTAACAGAGTTAGGACTGACATCATCACAGAAATATAGTTTAAGACGCTGACCATTCACTTTGAAATTACCCTTATTAGGGTGAGAAATCAAAACAGTACCATAAAGAAAAACTTCTAAAACAGTAAATGGCCCAGACCAACGTGATTTTAACTTGCCCGGAAATAATCGTAAACGAGAATTATATAAAAGAACTTGGTCGCCCGGCTTAAAGGTTTTTGGGTGCCTAAGGTTTTTATCATGCAAACGTTCCGTCCGCTCTTTATAAAGTTTGTTATTTTCACATGCTTAAGAGCTCCACTCGTTGAGTTCGTTTAGTTGAAATTTTCTAAAATCGCCGACAGAGTGGGGATCGAAGTTTAAGAATCTTAAGGCCCAAAGAGCGCGGTGTTCTAATTCTACGGGTAAATGGCACGATTTTCCATAAACCAGCCGATATGGCGTACATCCGAGGGAGGTTTTGTACGCTGTTCGGTAGGCCCATAGAGCATCGTCTAATTTGGCTGCCTAGTCTATTCTAGATGTGGAAACAGTCTTTTCTAACATTCTTTTTATTTCTCTATTCACGACTTCTGCTTGTCCGTTAGTTTGGGGTGGTAGGTAGTCGTAAGCTTATGAGTAACGCCGTATTTAGAAAGGATTTTAGAAAACTGCGCGTTACAGAAATGTGAACCTCTATCACTAACGATGGCGCGCGGCGTACCAAATCGAGAAAATAAGTTTTTTAAAACACGTAACTACGACTCGGGCGTCGTTTGTAGGAAGAGCTTGGGCTTCGGCCCATCGTGAAACATAATCGACGGCAACTAAATTGTACTTATTCCCGAAGCTAGAAGGAAAAGGCCCAACAAAATCAACTCCCTAGAGGTCGAAAACTTCGCACTCTATTAAATAATTCTGCGGCATTTCATTCTTATTAGAAATATTACCCGACCGTTGGCAACTATCACACCTACTCACAAAGGCATGCACGTCTTTAAACAGGCTAGGCCAGTAAAAACCCGTGCTTAGCACTTTGTGAGCGGTCCGAGCAGCTTGATAGTGCCCACCTGTCGGTCCTTCATGCAAATGCTTTAAAACATCTAAACCTTCTTCATAAGGAACACACATCCTTATCACTTGGTCTGCACATATTCTAAAAAGATGCGGGTCCTCCCAAAAATAAATTTTCAACTCAGAAAAGAATTTCTTCTTTTGCTAGATGAGAACTCTTTTGGGAGCTCCCGAGTCACTAGATAATTGGCAATGTGTGCAAACCAAGGAGAAGTAGATGTGTGAATTGAAAACAGCTTCTCATCGGGAAAAAAAATCGTTAAAATATTTTTCAACTAATTTTTCTATAAAAGGATTATCTAGGCGCGAGAGGTGGTCGGCGGCCAAGTTCTCGGCTCCTCGCTTATCACGGATCTCCAAGTCAAACTCCTGGAGGAGTAAGACCAAGCGAATCAAGCGCGGCTTGGAATCCATTTTAGAAAGAAGATATTTGAGGGCTGAGTGGTCCGCATAAACAATAATTTTTGATAGTGTAATATAAGGGCAGAATTTATCAAAAGCGAATACTACAACGAGGAGCTCCTTCTCGGTCGTGGTGTAATTTTCCTGTGCAGATGTGAGTGTCTTACTAGCATAATAGATGGGATGGAAGTTTTTAGATATGTGTTGACCTAATACGGCTCCCACCACATAACTACTCGCATCACACATTATCTCAAAAGGAAAGTCCCACACTGGAGCTATCATGATTGGGGAATTAATTAATTTTTCTTTTATTGAATTAAAGGCAGGTAGGCAGAGGTCATCAAAGATGAATGGGGCGCCTTTTTCTAAGAGATGGGTATGGGGCTTGGTGATTTTGGAAAAGTCCTTTATGAAGCGGCGGTAGAAACCAACGTGACCTAGAAAACTTCTTATAGCTTTTATGTTTGTAGGTGGTGGCAGCTTCTCGATAACTTCTATCTTAGCAACGTCTACCTCAATACCTCTTGCAGAAATTTTATGTCCCAAAACTAACCCATCCCTCACCATAAAATGACATTTTTTTCTAATTTAGGGCCAAGTTAGTTTCTTCGCATCGTTCTAAGACTTTTTCAAGGTTCTCTAAACAACTATCGAATGCGTCACCGAACATAGAGAAATCATTCATGAAAACCTCCATAATGCTTTCTACGTACTTGTCAAAGATAGCGAGCATACATCGCTGGAATGTAGCTGGTGCATTGTACAATCCAAACGACATTCTTTGGCAGGCAAAGGTGCTGGAGGGATAAGTAAACGTAGTTTTC
Source organism: Platanthera guangdongensis (assembly GCA_039583875.1). NCBI lineage: Eukaryota > Viridiplantae > Streptophyta > Magnoliopsida > Asparagales > Orchidaceae > Platanthera > Platanthera guangdongensis. Next base: position 75,807,363 of record CM077154.1, on the reverse strand, counting down.
TCCTGATCCTCGGGAGAGATGGGGATTTGAAATACCCTGAAAGGCCATCGAGAAAACAATAAAAGCTATGGCCGGAAAGTCGTTCTAAAATCTGATCAATGAATGGTAAGGGAAAGTGATCCTTGCGGGTGGCGTCATTTAACTTACGATAATCTATGCACATTCGCCATCCGGTCACCGTCCGTGTTGGGATCAATTCATTATTCTCGTTACTTACTACCATTATCCCTCCCTTCTTTGGTACTACCTGGACTAGGCTAACCCACTTACTATCTGATATATGGTATATAATTCTTGCGTCTAACAATTTCATAACCTTGCCCATAACGACTTATTTCATGTTTGGGTTTATATGGCGCTGAGGTTGTATAGAGTGACGTGAATTATCTTCCATTAATATTTTGTGAGTGCAGAAAGATGGGCTTATGCCATTGATATCAGATATCTACCAAGCAATAGCCCGACGATGCCTACGTAAAATTGAAAAAAGTATATCATTTTGTGCATCCGTGAGGTAGGCCGAAACTATGACATGCAGCTTTGAGTCCTTTTCTAAGAAAGCATATCTAAGATGCTCTGGTAGTTCTTTCAGTTCCAGGGTAGGGGGGTCATCATATGAGGTTTTAGAAATCCGTTCTTTTTCAAAAACTATCTCCTCGTAGACCTTTTTATGTGTAAAATTAAAAGGGGTGGGGCTAGCGGCCATGGAAGTTTCTTGCAGCGATTCAGTTGGAAGAGTAGAAGAGGAACAAAAATCAGAAAATTCCTTTTCAAAATCAAAAAGGTGAGATGAGGATTCTTCACTTACGTGTAGCGATTCAGTTGGAGGAGTAGGAGAGGAACAAAAATCAGAAAATTCTTTTTCAAAATCAGAAAGGTGAGAGGAGGATTTTTCACTTACAACATCTATGAAAAAACATGAGTCATCATTGGCTAGGGTGTTCTTCATCGAGGGGGTGATAGAGAAAGTTACTTCGTCATCGCCTACTCGAAGGAAGAGCTTACCATTACTTACGTCAATGATAGCTCGGGAGGTGGCAAGGAAGGGTCGTCCAAGGATCAGGGGAACCTCGACGTCCTCTTCGATGTCTAATATGACAAAGTCCACCGGGAAGATGAACTTGTCGACTTTAACTAGGACGTCCTCCACTATACCTAGCGGGTATTTGACTGATCTGTCGGTGAGCTGTATACTCATGCGCATGGGGTTAAGACTACCAATTCATAACTTTTTAAACAATGAGAGGGGCATAAGATTAATACTCGCACCTAAGTCGGCTAATGCATGCTTGACAAAAAGATCACCAAAGACACGCGGGATAGAGAAACTACCTGGGTCACTGATCTTCTTTGGTAATCCGTTAGTCAAGACCGCCGAGCACTCGACATTTAACGTGACATGCAAAATATTCTCTAACTTTTTCTTGTTGGTTAGGAGGTTCTTAAGATACTTAGCGTACTTCGGCATCTTGGATATGGCTTCGTGGAATGGCAGATTTATGTGGATTTGTTTAAACATTTCTAAAAAACGAGTGTATTGATCGTCCTGACGTTGTTTATTAAGTTTGGAAGGGTATGGCAGGGATGGATTATTTTTAAAGGTGGTTGGTGGAGTGAGTTCTTTTTCTAAAATAGGGGTGATAACTTCTTTCGCAGAGGGCGGAATTTTTAAAACGGGAGCGGAGCTTTGATTTTTTAAAGCGGGAGCGGAGCTTGCCTCGGGCTCTTCACTTACCATACCAGGAACTTGCTTTCCACTCCGAAGAGCTATAGCTTTCGCTTGCTCTCTCAGGTTGGGCTCGGTATTAGAAGGAAGAGACCCTATGGGTCGCTCAGAAATTATTTTAGCGAGCTATCCTACTTGATTTTCTAAATTTTTAACGCTTTCAGTTAAGGTTCTAATCATAACGTCATCAACATTCATGTATTTTGAAAACATTTCCTCCAAACTTGGAGGTTTTGGAAAACTCTGAGGAGGTGGTGGTGGTGCAGAAAAATCAATTTGTGGTGGCAGGCGCACAACATTCGATGGATTACTCCACGAAAAAATAGGGTGATTTCTTAAAGTAGGATTATAACTATTCGGAAAATTAAAACCAGGAGGATCAAAATTCGCAGCAGAAAAATTTTTAGAAGCAGTTCTAGGCATATTATTTACATAATCCAAATGTTCGGGTGGAGGAGTTGCAGATTCTCATACCTGAGGGGCGGAGGCAGAAGTCATCTCCGTAAATTTTTTGCTTAATATTTCAACTTGCAGCGCGAGCTGGGAGACGTTGTCCACTTCAAAGATACCTGCAGGATTTTTCGGTTGGGACCTAGGCACATTCCACTGCTAAGTGTTCATGGCTATGTCCTCAAAAAGCTCAAGAGCCGCTTCCGGTGTCTTATGGTTTAAAGTACCGCTAGAAGTTGCGTCTATCATTTGCTTCATGCTTTGATTTAGCCCGTTATAAAACGTCTGCACCTGTAACCATACAGGCAGAGCGTGATGTGGGCATCGTCTTAATAATTCTTTAAATTTTTTCCAGGTTTTATAAAGGGTTTCAGAGTCTATTTGTCCAAAAGCAGAAATATCGCTCCTAAGTTCTGCAGTTTTAGCAGGCGGAAAATACTTCGCCAAAACATTTTTCAGTTAATTGCGTCCAGGTTGTGATACTATTTTTAGGTAGGGTGTTCCACCACTACTTAGACTTAGTTCTAAGAGTGAAGGGAAATAATCTTAGCCTAATAGCATCATTTGTGACACCATTTATCTTGAAGGTGTCACAAATCTCAAGAAAGCTTGCAATATGTGCGTTCGGATCTTCATCTTGAATTCCGTCAAATTGCATATACTGCTGTACCATTTGAATAATGCTAGGCTTCAGTTCGAAGTTGTTATTTGCTATCGCATGGCGAACTATGCTAGATTCAGTACCCTCGAGATTCAGACGTGCATAATAAGACATAGGCCTTTGCATGGCTTCCCCCACGTTGGGTTCTTCCATTCTTAAAGTGGAAAATGACTCGGAATCCTCAACCGACACTTGGATAGTAGGACCTTGGAATCGCTATCTTCTCCGAAGAGTACGCTCAATTTCGTGGTCCAGGTCCAAAATAACCGACGGACTCTCGTGGGTCATGCACTAAAAGAAGAGAAGATGGACAAAGAGAAATAAAAAAACTAGAAAAAGAGATACTAATTTTTTTTTAAATAGATTTTTTTATGTAGCTTAGCTCCCGAACTTCCCAAGGACTACCCGGTGAAGGGTTCGCAAGGTACTAGACAAGATAGCGACACTTAAAATTGCTTTGCCCTTTTCAGGAGATTTAGGTGGCGTAGAAAAATTGCGAAGGGGGTTTCTATTAAGAGCGGTAATTAAAAAAAAAATTATTTACAAATTTTGTTAGAAGGAGGGTGAGAAAGAGAAATGATAAAACTAATAGATTCGTGTTTTCAATTTATCAACGAGCGTTGCTTCCCCGACAACGGCGCCAAAAACTTGATGGCCCGGCCAACGCTTACGAAAAGCGAGCAGTCGAACTAGCAATCCAACTAAGCAAGTATACCTATCGAACTGTAGTAAGGGGACACAAGTGTTTTATTTAAATCCGGGAACTGTTTGACTAAGCTTACTCACACGAATGCTATTCTTTTATCGACGAAAGATATAGGGTTTAAAAGAAAACTACTTGCAAAGAAAGAGAGCTACTTGTAAAAGAGAATAAAAGAAATGATTACACTGAAAGGGTTGGAATGATGAGATGAAAATGCACTCGATCGAGAATCACCTCGGCAAGAGTCCATTAAAAACATGATAAATAAACCTAAGCTTAATAGGGTAAAAGTCCTTGACCGTGGAGGTTCCATAAACATGAACACGCTTCTCTAAAATGCCGTGCCCAACTGAGTTTAGGAAGGTCTGACCGACTCTCGTCTAAGTTAATGGCCTAAAACCCGTTTTACGAGGTGAACCCAACTATTGGATTTTACTCCAATCCGGGAGATTTGGACGTCTGCCTCTCTCGAGTGGTGCGTACAACTCCCTTTACTCTTGAGTGCTCACTTCAAAGTTCAAACCATCGGCCTGTCGGCTAGCCAGGAATGAAAGCAAAGGTGAAGAGTATATATCGATGATATACCTCCAACCCGGTATAAATCAACAGTAATTCAAGGCTAAACCCTAAAAAGAAAAGGTAAGATTCAAAGCATCATAACTTAATCACTCGAATCTCGGATCATCAAGACTGAGTACAAGAAGGATTAGTTAATCATGGTGAGGTGAAAGAGGGGGATGAGTAGTAAAACATAAAGAACTCAAAGTGATAAAGGAAGAGAAAACAACACTTTTATATTAATATTAAAGAGAGCTTACAACATGGAAATAAAAAAGTTACAAGTACATGGAATTGAAATCCTATTCTGGCCCTACAATTAGCAACTAAAGCATTACGAAGGCTAATACAAAATCTTAACTAAACTTGAATTAAATTAAACTAGAAAGAGAAAGAGAGAGAGAGAGAGAAAAAAAGCATAAAAAAGAACAAGAAATAAAGGGGCAGCACCTCCCCCTCTCAGCCCAAACTTGCTGAAATGGAGAGGGAGGGTCTGAATTTATAGTACAAATTTCAGGTTGGTCACGCCCCATCTCACACCCGTGACTTGGGGCGTGACAGGCACGTCAAAAACTTCGGGAGCAGAGAACTGACGGATTTGCTGAATTGATGTGCACGTCGGTGGTCACGCCCATGGTCATTTTCGTGACTTGGGGCGTGACAGGCACTTTATTCATCAATCGTTGGACGGAAGGCCGTCAAATACCGGAAATTGCTGGTCACGCCCACGGTCATGGCCGTGTAGTTGGGGCATGAGAGTACTGTTGACGTGCGGCGATGGCAAGTCCATTTAATGCGGCGGCTGGTTTTGGGCAGTGAGCGACACGCCCCGTGTCACGCCCGACGACACGCCCGTGGAGGGCGTGTCCGGGGGGGGGGGGGGCGTGATAGGCATTTTTGCTGGATTTTTGTCTCTAGCAGCAAGCTTCCTAGGGATCAGCAGACACGCCGTATGACACGCCCGGGGAGGGCGTGACAAGGGGCGTGACTGTTCATTTTTGGCCAATTTTCTGGAAACCTGCAAAAACATAATAAAAGGTTAGTGGCAATAATATTTACGTAATAAAGATCAAAAATAAGCAAATAAGGCAAGATTTGTACATTATTAACTAGAAAATACGATAATTGATTAGGCTACAAAATGTATTATCATTACGCATACGCGTAGTGATGTGAAATGAGGGGGGCATGCAACATCACAAACGACATCTTGCCGCTATGCATCATCACCGAGTCGGATTAACGGTCGCGACTGTAGCTTCACCCACAATGCCTAATCAAATAACGGTGCGTATTTCTAGTGCAGTAACATGCCGGGGACGGACAAAATCGACCTGGTGGCTCTTCTTGAACCATGGCAACCCGAATCCCTCTCATTTGAGAGATCCAGTGCCTAGAATGCTTAAATGAAAATTAGAATAGAGTAGATGTCATGCACGCATCCTAAAACCAAGTGGAGAAGTGTCATTACCTTACGACTCCTCTTCTTAGCCATGAAACATTTGTATTCCACGGATGAAAACGAACTCCTTCGCGTCCTCTTCACGGATCAGGCCTCGGAATGACGATCAGAGGTTTAAAGCTCCGTTAATGGCGGAAGAAAGCTCTCTTTCCTCCTCCCTCCTTTCTCTTCAAAACCCTAACTCTCACTTTCCAAATGAGAAATATGAGGAGAAACAACGGTTTAGCACAATATAAGCACTCTAGAGGAGAGACTTGGGCCTTAGGATCAAATCATAGAAGAAATCGAATAGCTAAAAAGCAAAATGATGGAACTACTTCCGTCCGCGACCGCCGGGCAGTAACTATCTACCGCCGAGCTGTAATTGCCCGAGCACTCATCTGGAAAATAAAGTCGCGATAACTCCGACAATAAGACTAACACCGCGCAGTAGCATCTTTCTCGAGAACTCTAGGCTCAAAGAACGGGGCCCTACGTTTGAATTTCGACAAATCAGGGATATCTCCTCGTGATACCTACTATCGTCGGGCAGTAAACCTCTAGTGCTCGATGAACAGGACTTTCGTTTGACGGTCGACGAAATGGGGCTAACGCCAAGCGGTACCTAGCTAACGCCACGAGCTAGCATTCAACACTCTCAACGCTTGCCATTCAATGCTCTCAGCGCCTGGCCACTCAACGCTAAGCTACCGCCGAGCGATAACTACTACTGCCGGGCGATAGCTTTCAGAGACTCATTCTGAAACTGGGGTGTTACAACTCCTCCCCCCTAAAACAAAATTCATCCTCGAAATTAGTCTTCAGACCGGAAGACAGCAAGAAAATTGTTGTAACAAATTTAAATATTATTATAACAACCAAACAATAAGAAAAATGTTGCAACGCCACAAAATATAGTTGCAACATACCTAACACTGTTACATTCAACATTATACAAACAACTCGGGATACTCTTCGCGCATGGTTTTTTCTCGCTCCCAAGAGAACATGTCCCTCTCGCAGTTCTCCCAACGCACCTTTACGAGCTTCACCTCTTTGTTCCGTAACAACCGAACTTCCGAATCCTCTAAGCCCACTGGACGGACTTTCATACTCAAGTCCTCTTCTATCAGCAATGTTGTCGGTTCGATCACCACAGTAGCCTCCACCAAAGATTTCCTCAAGACGGAGACATGGAATACATCGTGTAATCCACTCAATTCTGTCGACAATGCCAACCGGTAAGCTGCTTCTCTGATGCGTTCTATAACCTCGAATGGTCCCAAAAACATCGGACTCAACTTTTTGTGTCGGCGAATTCGTGAAATGCCTTTGAACGGCTTGATCCTTAGATAGACCCAGTCTCCTACCGCAAACTCCACATTCCAATACCGAGCATTATAATACTTTGCTTGCCAGTCCTGGGCAACCTTCATGCGCTCCTGAATGGTTTGCACCAACTCGCATGCATCGGCCACCACTTATTTTCCCAAAATTTTGGTGTCTCCCGCCTCTATCCGGGAAATTAGCATTCGAAACCGCCTTCCATACAAATATTCGTATGGTGTCATATTTATACTTGCTTGGTAACTGTTATTATAGGCGAACTCTACAATGAAGAGGTGATCTTCCCACTTCTTCCCAAAGTCAAGAGTACACATCCTCAGCATATCCTCCATTGTACGGTTCATTCTTTCTGGTTGTCCATCAGTTTGAGGATGGAACGTCGTATTGAATTTAAGCTTCGTGCCCATACTTTTATGAACCAACCTCCAGTCTTTGAACGTGAATCGTATGTCGCAATCACTAATTATACTCTTAGAATCTCATGTAGTCGCACAATGTTGCAAACATATAACTCTACCAGCTTCTCCACACTGTCCTCTTTTCAGTTTGGAATGAAATGCTCAACTTTGGTCAAGTGGTCCACAATCACACAAATCACATTGTTTCCCTGCTGCGATTGAGGTAATCCATGCACAAAATCCATGGAGATGTCATCAAACTTCCATCCGGGAATTCGAGGAGGCTTGAGTAACCTGCCCGACTTCTGACACTCGGCCTTCACTAAGGCGTAGGTTTGACACCGGCTCACGTACAAAGCTATATCACGCTTCAAAGCAGGCCACCAAAAAGATTTCTTCATATACAAGTACATCTTCGTACTGCACGGGTGAATGGAGTACTTCGTAAGTTGAGCCTCAAACATCAACTTCTCGCGGAGGTTGCCAAACTGCGGTACACAAATTCTTCCTTCCTCAAGATCCCGTTAATCATCTCCCAAGCGCTACCCTCGCCCGTTTGTGCTTCCACCACGAATGGCTGCAACACTTCATATAAACTAGTCGCTTCCCGTATATGATCGAATAAGTCATTTTGTAACTCTATCCATTTCAATTGAGTCATGCTTAACTTTCCTCTTGCTACGCACTCAATGCTAAGGGACTCACAGTACCACATCAACCGCTCATCATGAGCTTTGATCCAACTCCTTTGACCAGAGTATTTCCTACTCAAGGCATCCGCCACCATGTTGGCTTTTCCTGACGTATACTGAATCGCCACTTCATAGTCAAGAAGGAATTCGATCCATCTGCGCTGCCACATATTCAAATCCATTTGGTCTAGAAGATACTTCAGGCTTTTGTGGTCCGTGAAGATTTCCACCTTCGCACCATACACATAGTGTCGCTACAACTTTAGTGCAAAAATTACAGCCGCCAAATCCAAGTCATGGATGGGGAAATTTGTCTCATGACACTTCAACTACCTAGACCCAAACGCTATGACACTGCCATGTTGCACCAACACGTAACCCAGCCCACATCCTGATGCATCACTGAAAATCTGAAATCCTTTAGTCCCTTTAGGCAGACTTAGGATTGGAGCTGTCATCAGACTTTCCTTCATGGTGTCAAACGCCTGATTGCACTCTTAAGTCCACATAAACCTCTGATCCTTACGAGTTAGAGAAGTGAGGGGTAGAGCTATCTACGAAAAGTTTTTTCACAAACCTTTTATAGTACCCGGCTAGTCCAAGGAAACTTCAGACTTCCGCCACGGTTCTCAAAACTGACAATCACCGATGGCCTCCACTTTTGCAGGATACACTGCCACCCCATCACCATTAATCACATGGCCCAGAAATTCCACCTTTTCTAACCAGAACACGCACTTTGAGAACTTTGTATAAAGTTGGTTCTCGCTCAACACTTGTAACACCAATCACAAATGTGTCTCATGCTCTGCCTCTAATTTGGAGTATACCAAGATATTGTCAATAAAGACGACAATAAAAGAGTCCAAGTACTCACGAAATACTTAATTCATCAGATCCATGAATAGTGATTGTGCGTTCGTCATCCCGAATGACATCACCGAGAACTCGAAATGACCATACCTTGTTTCAAAAGTTGTCTTGGGTATGTCCTCATCTTTAATCCGCAACCGATAGTATCTTGACTTCAAGTCCAACATACAATACACCACTGACCCACCAACTGTTCGAACATGTCATCTATCCGAGGAATCAGATACTTATTCTTGACTGTCAGTTTATTCAGCTCTCGGTAGTCTATGCACAACTGCATACTACCAACTTTCTTCTTCACAAACAACACTAGCGCACTCCAAGGTGAAGAACTGGGTTTAATATACCCCGGCTCCAACAGTTCTTACAACTGAAGTTTGAGTTCGGCCAACTCTTTTGGTGCCATACTAAAAGGAGGACGTGACATTGGCCTAGCCTCTAGCACAAACTCAATCGAGAAATCGATCTCACTTCGAGGAGGTGCTCTAGGAAGCTCATTCAGTAAACACATCATCCTCGAACTCTGCCACTACCGGCACATCTCCAAGTGACAGCCTGGAAAGGCGTACCTCCAACAATGCTACGAGAGCTACTCTTCCCTGGTTAACTGCCCCCACCAACTGCATGGCCGAAATCAGGGAGCATGCCACTCCACTAAGGCCCTCAAACTTAACTTCTGCCTGCCCTTCACATCTCAGGGTCACCAACTTAGATAGGCAGTCGATACTGGCATGCTTCTTTGAAAGACAGTCCGTTCCCAATATCAAATTGAACACAACCAACGGTAGAACTCCCGCTACCAACGTGAAGTCAACTCCGTCCAGACTCCAACAAATGCGCCCCTTCGTCGTGGTAGTCATGGATGACCCATTAGGCATGCGCACCTTCATCTTTGCATCCGCCGAGAATGGCTCAACTCCAATCCTTCGGATAAAGCATTCCACAAGGAAGGACTGTGATGCTCCCGTATCAAACAATACCCTAGTGAGGGACCCAGAGAATAACACAAAGCCTAAAACATAGGTACATGCATAAATGATCTTGATAGTCTAAGAAAAAAGATTAATTAAAATTTTCAAATCTATCACCACATCGGTTAGGCAGATCGCTTCCTGCTGCCCAAGGTTATATGCCCTTGGCTGCACGGGTTGGAAACGAGAAGCGCTAGACTACACCATCTTTCCTTTCTCCACTTTGCTAGGCCCGGAGCGCAGGGACTGTTCCTACCTCGGCTTCTGCTCCACGCCACCTTCAGTATAGAAACGAGCTATGTGACCCGGTTTGCCACACTTGTTGCATGATCGTGGTCCCTTGAAGCGAGACCCCCCACCCCCCCACCACCGACGTCGCACAATTCTTGTAAGGATTTTACTTCTTCTTCCACTTACTCCCATCAGTTCTTCCTTGAGATTGAGAATACTTTCCATATCCCTACATGGCCGCAAAACCTTTCGATGTTGGGTTTGCTCCAAATTGCTCTCCAATGTTCTAGCAGCCTCAACCAGCTCATTGAAACCAGCATTCTTCATAGATATGAGGGGTTGCCTCAGATTCTCCCACAGTCCATGATAGAAGAGGTTGTCCCTCTCCACATCATCAGCCATGTTCGTTCCAGCATAACGACCCAACATAGTAAACTCCTGAACATACTCGTCCATCATTTTGTCCCACTGCACCAAGTGCAGAAATTGCCTCTGAAGGGTTAGCCTTGTCGATACAGGAATGTACTTCTTCAGGAAGCATTCCCGAATTCTTCAATGGATGAGGTGTGTCCAGGAAACATGGCGACCACTATGGATCACCCACCACAACTTAGCTACTCCTTCCAACATGAAGGTCGGAAACTCAGCTTTCTTTTCCTCTGGCATCTCTGCCGCCGTCAGAAGTTCTTGAATCCTTGCCCACCAATGCTCCACATCGGTCGGCATGCCGACTCCCTTAAATTTTGGAGGAGGAAGCAAAAGCTAGGTAAACAAGAATCAACCTCTATTCGCAAGACTTAGACACTAGGACACTCACAGTCCCTCGATACTCTTATGTGGATAACTTATTAACGCAATTCATTAGGACATTCGTCCACGAAGACATACCTTGGACACTAATCTCCCTCTAATACCAAATTGTAACACCACCCCCATAATGACCGTATAACATTGGTCCGGTCGGGGCCCCACAACATACAGACGACACAGTTTAAGCATTATAAGATGATATAAACTACCGAACTCAAAACTCAGACAAAAATAGCATAAACAAAAGAACAAAACCAAAAGTTATCCACTAACACATGAGTATCAACACGACCTTATGGACTTACAATATTTTAGAGTCCAAAATTCAACAATAACATTAAGTATCAATGTGCATAAGCACTCTTAGTCTACCTCGGTGTGCAATCCGAAAAATATAGTACATAAAGCATTACATTCCACAAAACAGAGCTATAACACTTCATGAGGCTTAAGCCTTTTTGGCCGACGAGCTTGATCCCGCTTGCGATCCTTGCCCTGTAAAAATTTGGTTATAACGTGGGTCAACAAAGGCTGACCTCAAATGTGTAACCAACACATCTCCTCCCGGCCGTCCCTAGCGGACCCCGGGGTACACCATCACCCTACAAGTCAGCACTTTGTATGCTTAATATAATAACATGTAAAGCTACAAAGCAGGTTTGGATGTCTCATACAACAAACACGTTTCTATATTGAGCATATAATAAAATGGGCCTCCAATGTAGCATGAATGCAATCCTGGTTTTCACCCAAGGCACCCTAAAACATATGATTCAAACACATCATCATATCGGGTACTTCCAATTTCTCCATTGGCGTTCAAGCCGCAAACACAAGGGTAATCTAAATTCCCCCAAATAGCATACAAGCCGCCATAGAAACAAACTGATAAGAAAACTTGCTAGACCCCACCCATTCACGGCGACATAGGCCCGACTCCAATAAAAGGATCAAGTTAACCGAAGGAGACCCAGCGGGACCTAGCTGGAATTGTCCGGGCTTGCCCAGAACTCGACATTCTTGCCAGTTCAACAGAAGGGGGACTTGTCTCGCCGGGACACTCTCCACACATGACTTTGCAACATCACGGGCTAGCCAGCCTACCGTAGAGACAAATCACACCTTTGCACATCACATTGCCATGCCTATCCCACCCAATTCCACCGTTCATACTGTAACGTTCCCGTGCCCCAAGAAACCATTTACCGTCACATCGGAGATAACCTTGTCTGGTTCCGATTAACATTAATTTGCCCCAAGGAAACCATCTACCATCACAATGGAGCTAACCTTTTCCGATTCCGCATACGCGTACTCACGCGAAATGAGGGTAAGGGGACATACAACATCACAAACGGCGTCTTTCCGCTATGCATCATCAACGGATCGGACTAAGAGTCGTGATTGCTACTTCACCCACAATGCCAAATCCACTAACGGAGCGGTTTTCTAGTGCAATAACATGCTGGGGATGGACACAATCGAGCATGTGGCTCATTTTGAACCATGGCAACCCGAATCTCTCTCATTTGAGAGATCTAGTGGCTGGAATGCTTAAAGGAAAATAAGAATAGAGTAGATGTCACGCACTCATCCTAAAACCGAGAAGAGAAGTTTCGTTACCTTACGACTCCTTTTCCTAGCCATGAAACCCTTGTCTTGCACAGATGACAACGAGCGCCTTTGCATCCACTTCACGGATCTGGCCTCGGAACGACGATCGGAGTTCTAAAGCTCCATTAATGGCGGAAGAAAGCTCTCTACTTCCTCCTCCCTCATTTCCATTCAAAACACTAACTCTCACTTCCCAAATGAGAAAGATGAGGAGAAACAATGGTTCAGCCCTATATAAGCACTCTGGAAGAGAGTCTTGCGGCCTTGGGATCAAATTCTAGAAGAAATCAGATGGCTAAAAAGCAAAACGACGGAACTGCTTTCGTCCGCTACTACTGGGCTGTAAATATCTATCGTCGAGCGGTAATTTCCTGAGAACTCGGCCAGAAAATAATGCCACGCTAATGGCGGCAAAGACTAATGCCGTTCAGTAGCATTTTTCTCGAGAACTCTACGCTCGACGAATGGGGCCCTACGTTCGGCGTTCGACGAATTAGGGCTATCGCCGCATGATACCTACTATCATCGGGAGATAAACCTCCAGCACTCGACGAACAGGACTTTCGTTCGACGGTCGATGAAATGGGGCTAACGCTGAGTGGTACCTAGCTACCGCTGCGCGCTAGCATTCAATGCTCTCAACGCCTGGCCACTCAACGCTAAGCTAACGCCGGGCGATAACTACTACCGTCGGGCGATACCTTCTAGAGACTCGTTCTGAAAATGGGGGTGTTACAATACGTGTTGGAATATCATCTAGGATACATTTGCAGCACCGAAAGGCTCTTTACGGCTTAAAGCAGTCTCCACGGGCATGGTACGGGAAGATTATAGAATATCTCTAGTTCTGCTGTCATTTTGCCTCTGATTCAGATTCAAGCCTGTTAATCAAGAAGAGTGGGGAGCTTCATGTCTTAGTGCTCTTATATGTGGAAGACATGATCTCATGGGGGACTCTGAAGGGGAGGTATCTAGGCTCAGGTTAGAGCTATCTATTCAGTTCCAGATGAAGGACTTGGGTGAGCTCCACCATTTCCTAGGACTCGAGGTGGAGAAGAAAGAGAGTGGCATACTTGTTTCCCAAAGGGGCTATGCGGAACATATCATTCAGCGGTTTGGCATGCGGGAGGGGAAGAGTAGATCTATCCACTTAATGTTGGCCTCATGCTTCGACGAGATGAGGGGAGTATACTTTCAGATCCTTTAATGTTCCGGGCTCCTATTGGGAGCCTCATTTACTTGACAATTACAAGGACAGACATTGCTTATGCTGTAGGCTGAGTAAGTCGGGATATGACGGAAACTCGAAAGACTCATCTGGTGGTGGCAAAGAGCATTCTAAAGTACGTGAAGTCCACTTCTTATATGGGTCTCCTTTATGGGAGAGACATGGGCTTCAACCTTGAAAGAAAAGGGAGAGTAATCTCTGGTTAACTCTAGCGGGGGGGGGGGGGGGGGGGGGGAATAGAGTTATTTAAAAATTCCTTTCCAGCTTTTTACAATTATAAATTTAGGTGATAAAATAGTTTATATAATAATAGCTAATCAAAAGCAAAGAAAACTAAGCTACCACAGCACAAGACAAAAAAAGAAAACAACAAGCACTCAGACAACACAAAAATTTTATAGTGGTTCCCAAACTGGGTACATCCACTCTTCTACCACCCTGGTATGAATCCACTACAGGTTTTGATCAGGTGACTGCCACAACAATATCTATTTGAAGGGAGATATTGCAACCCTTTGAGCTTTTGATCAGGTGCCCAAAAACCAAACCCAAGTCCTTTGGAAGGTGATTTGTGAACCTGGTTAACTTTTGAAGGGAGTTAAAACCTTGTATAGTGGGGTGGTAAAGAAAGTGATGTTAGTCTTCGCTTTTCTCAAAAGCACTTTGAGAAGACTTTGTGTGGATTCCAGATCTTCTCAAAGCTCCCCCTGAGATGTTGAATGTTCAGGATTGAGAAGCTTTGTCCAGGAGTGTTTAGGTCTTCAGCTTGAGAGAACTGGATCCAGGAGCTCTAGACAAATTGAGCTAAATTGTCTCAATAAGTTCATGGATGAGAAAATGAAGAAGACACTTGATCTGTTTTTGTTGTTCTTCTTCTATCATCTTGAGAGCACTGTGTGTGATTAAGATTGAGAGCTGATTGAAAATATTCTGCTCTTGTGAAGAATGTCTCCCTGTAATTTTTGCTCTGGAAGAATTCTATTACTGTTCTCAGTCTCTGTCTCCTCTCAAAAATATTATTCTATGTATATTCTTGACAACCAATCCTCCTTCGAAATTTGAATAACTGTAATTAATGCCTTGCTGGAAAACTGGGAAGGAAAACGGCTAGCAAATCTGTCATTATTCGTTTCCCTAACTGTCATGAGAAAAATGCCAAATAAATCCTCTGATGAATATCATAATCAATGCTGCCAGGAACGACTATATTCATAGGGAATATAAGCATTGATTACTCAGGGAATTTATGATTAGAATAATAATAGAGAGGGAACAAATAAGGAAATAACAAAGAACAGACAGCTTACAAAATTCGTCGACCAGATAACAGTTTTCGTCGACCTGCACTCAGAGAACATCGACCTGAGAAATCCTGTTTGTCGAACCAGAGCTCTGTGAAGCGAACACTGAATATAAACAACTGATTTTGTGCTCCAAGAACATCGACCTAAGAATCTATTCTACACTCAAAGATCGTCAACCACAGAACTTGAATAAACAGAATTAGTGGAACTGAGAACCAGTCTGGGAAGGTGACTTGTGAACCAGGTTAACTTTTGAAGGGAGTTAAAACCCTATACAGTACGGTGGGAAAGAATGTGATGTTAGTCTTCTCTTTTCTCAAAAGCACTTTGAGAAGACTTTGTGTGTATTCGAGATCTTGTCAAAGCTACCCCTGAGATGTTGAGTGTTTAGGATTGAGAAGCTTTGTCCATGAGTGTGTAGGTCTTCAGCTTGAGAGAACTGGATCCATGAGCTCTAGATAGATTGAGCTGAATTGTCTCAACAAGTTCCTGGATGAGAAAATGAAGAAGACACTTGATCTATTTTTGTTCTTCTTCTTCTATCTTCTTAAGAGCACTATGTGTGATTAAGATTGAAAGTTGCTTGAAAATATTCTGCTGTTGTGAAGAATGTCTCTCTGCAATTTTAGCTCTAGAAGAATTATATTGTTGTTCTCAGTCTTCGTCTCCTCTCGAAAATATTTTTCTTTGTATATTCTTGACAACCATTGTTCCTTCGAAATTTGAATAACTGCAATTAAAGCCTTGCTGGAAAACTTGGAAGGAAAATGGCTAGCATATCTGTCATTATTCATTTCCGTAACTATCCCGAGAAAATGTCAAATAAATCCTCTGATGAATACCATAATCAGTGCTGCCAGGAACGACTATATTCATAGGGAATATAAGCATTGATTACTCAAGGAATTTATGACTTAGAATAATAATAGAGAGGGAACAAATAAGGAAAGAACAAAGAACAGACAGCTCACAGAATTCGTCGACCAAATAATAGTTTTCGTAGACCTGCAGTCAGAGAACGTGGACCTGAGGAATCTTGCTCATCGACCTGAGCTCTGCGAGGCAAACACTGAATATAAAAAACTGATTCTATGCTCCAAGAACATCCACCTGAGAATCTGTTAAACACTTAAATATCGTCGATCACAGAACTTGAATAAATAGAATTAGTCGAACTGAGAACCAGCCTGAGAGAAAACGTCGACCACAGAATATATCCTTCTAATGAATATCGTCGACCTGATCTCTATGTTCGTCGAGCTGAGTTTGACGAACGTCGAACTAATTTCCAGACAACTGAAAAACTTCTATGTCTTGAATTTAAAGTCCACACTATGCAGGTCCACGAAGTTGACTCTTGGGGGACTGGCCTAAAACTTAGAAATGAAAAACTAGGGACCCTAACTATACATCATGGGTCAACACAACCTAAGAAGTGAACCTAGCCCAAATCAAAACTGAGGTTCCAACAATCTCCACCTATTTGGGTAAAGTTACTTCAAAATAAACAAAAATAAAAGCATTTATAAATCTTTGTATCTGAGAATAAATAGTTTAAGATATTCAGAAATCAGAACAGCTTATACTCATTTCTTCTTCTTCATTGTCTCCTTTTGCTTTTCCTCCTTTTCTTTGACACTAGGCTGTGTAAATTTGATCTCTCTATTTGGATTAGCTGCTTGACTCTTTGTCATAGTCATATCAGCAGCTCCAATGATGTTGGGAGATGTGTCCCTTGGCATAACAACCTCTGGATGTAACTGCATATAATCATCTACATTAAAGAATTTATTAGCTTTTACATACCTGTTTAATTCTATTTCCTGTACTTAGACATTGTTGAATACTGTGAGGAATCCTTTACTTCAGGTTTGGCCTTGTTTATCATAAATAATCCAACCAGTTCTTGGAACATGGCCATTCTGGCAGAAGTAGCTGTTTCAGGATCCTCAAATGGAACAAGAGGAGATACATGCCTCTTTGGACTTTCAGCTTTCTAAGATTCAGGAGCTTGTTGTAGATGTTGCTGAGATTGTTGATGTTGATGTCGTTGACGTTTCCAGCTAGAGGAGTACCTATGCTAGCTGCTTCGAGAATGTGAAGAAGATCTGCCATGTTGTCTCTGATAAGTTTGATATTGGGTAGATATCTGAGAAGAAGTGCCCGAAGCACCAGTAGTAGGTGGAGGAGGAGGAGGTCCTTTCCATTATCTTTGAGGAGGAGGAGAATATTTTCTGCTCTTCTTTCTATCCTTATATTGATTTTTGGATAGCCACATCGAAGCTGGCATGCCCTTGTAAGGAGTGATATTTTGAAGAATGTAGTATGGGGTATCATGAGTGGGATTAGGTTTTGGTGCATCTTGAGGAATACCCTTTCTTTTCTTAGAAATTTTCTTCTTAGACTTTGGCTCATGATTAGAATCATCATCCTCATCTTCATCATTAGAAGATCCCTGAGGATTATCATATAATGCATTAATTTCTTTTATAGCTTCTGCAGATATCAACAACTTTTCAGCTTGAGGAGGCGCTGGAGGTAGAACAACTGATTCTGTAGCTTTTTCAGCAAAAGATAGATTTTCTTGTTCTATATCTGCCATCATGATTTCATCCAGATCTGGCATGGGGCTGTCATCCATCTTGAATGTTGGAGGAGAAATAGCTTTGGGAGAGGATGAAACAATGAGAAAAGTTGTTCTTGGAGGAGATGGAATAACTGGAGCCTCTAAACTTTCAAAACTACCCTTGAGTTGCATGGTAACTTTGGTGCTTATTAGAGAGGTGTAAGGAACTATAGCCATAGAAGGCTTTAGGCTGTTTTATGGAAGAGTGTTCAAATGAATTGTTATCAAAAATATTTAACAAACTCAAAATATCTACTGTGAGATTGATAATGTAATCACCAACAGTGTTTATTTCATCTATAACTGTCTCATCCATATCCATATCAGATTCAATAAAATCAATCAAATCATCAGGAATAGTTGTGACTGTTGCTGCTATTGCTACTGTGTCTGTTGCTGCTGTTGCTGCACAAACCACATCTGGAACTGCTGATGCTGCCGCTCTTCTTCATCAAGCATCTCCCCCTATATGGTTTCAATAGGTACTGAAGCCAGGTTCCTCGTTGAAGAATAAGGGGGATAGAGGAGGCAGACAGGAGGGCATCAAGGTAGTTAATGGAGGCAGCAAGAGGTACAATTAATTTCCTTTGCTATGAGTTTCTTCAAGAGTGGGGTGAGATACATTATGAGGGTAGTGATGAAGTTGTTGTCCAAAGCAGATGGAGGAGGGGTTGATGATGGAATGACAACAAGAGGACAAGTGGAATCAGTCATGATTACATCCTGGATGAGGAGAGATGATGGAGGGATGACAGCTGGGGTAGAGATGTGAGGTGGTGTTGCAGGTGGTGAGGATGATGGGAAAATGAGGGGGTATGAGGGGAAGGAATGTGTTGAGGGGATTGCTGAGGGGATGATCCTGGTGTTATGAGGTTAAGAGATGGAGATAGCAATGTGCTGGATGATGAAATATTTGCAAGATGAGGAGGAAGAGGGGAATAAGGAGGTGAAGGGACAGATGAGGGGATATCTTCAACCAGTGGAGGAGAGGTTATGTACACCCTTGTTCTTTCAGAAGCAATTGCAGAGGAGGGAGCCTTTGAAGGCTTTGAGATGGACCTCTCCCATATGCTAAACAAGGCAGATGTCAGCCTCTTGGAGTCATTGATGAATACAGTCGGGGAGACTAATAGTTCATCAGCCTTGGCCTTCAAGAACAGACCCAAAATCTTTGCAAAATTCACTTCCTTCTTGGAATTCTTTCTTCTAATCAGATCAAACAACACCTGTCCCCAATTAACTTTCTTTTTGTTAACTGAGGCACACATCACAAGGAACTGATGACTTGTAACATAGTCAAGAGCAGTGTGTTTCCCGAAAAACACCTTGCCCACGACATCGACCAAGAACTTGTAAGCGATAGACAAGTTATTCTTTAATAACTTATTAGGGTTTCCATCGGAGTGACCCATCACATTCAACATATTCTCAAACTCAGAAGCATCTAACTAATTCAATATCATCTGTTCCATTTATAAAGCCAAAAAAGTTTAGAAAGAACTGCAGGGGATATAGTAACCTGAGTCCTTGAGATGGAGCCGGTCATTTCTGTATCTGAAGAGGTAGATGAATAAACACATTCACGAATCACTACAGCCGGCAGCCTTATCCTGGTAGTCATGAGTTGCTTCAGATTTTGATGCTCAAAGAGCTGGAGAATGTCTGTGAAGGTTTTGTTTGTGTGACTGAAAGAATCGAAGTCAATATCGAACCCAATGTCGTACTTCATTGCTGCGAGAGAGGATCCAGAGGTGGCCATGATTCAGGGAGAATTTCCTGCAAGAGCAATAGGGATCAAGTGCAAAAGGAAATCCTGAAAGTGCGGGATAGAGCTCGAAGAAGAAAGACTAATAAAGGTTTTTAGAATATGAAATGTCAAGCTTCGTCCTCCGAAAAGGAAATTCTTCGATCATAGGTCGACGAAACATTTCATGAAGAGATAAATTCGTCAATCTTAGACAGAAGATATGGATTTATTTCGCCATCCTTAGAAATATTTCCTGAAGCAGGATCGTCGATCTCGGGTCGACGAAACTGGCTTCACATAGAGATTTCGTCGGTCTCCAATTGACGAACTCCCAATGAAAAGTTTGCAAATCGTCGATCTCTGGTCGACGAATTGTTTCCAGATCGTTTACACTATGGACAGATTTAAAATTAATCCTTTTCATCTATCGTTCCTAACTGATTCAGAAAGAACAAATGTTTGGATTCATCCAAGGGCTTGGTGGGAATATCTTCCCTTTGCAAATTAGTGGATATAAATTCAAAGTTAATTTTCTGTTTGTCCACACAGTCTCTTATGAAATGATTTCTTATATCTATATGCTTTGCCCTACTATGATGCACTGGATTATGTGCAATAGAAATTGCACTGGTATTATCACAAAATATGCTTGAATTATTTAAGTTGTATCCATAATCCAGTAGTAGGTTTTGTATCCAAAAAATTTGTGAACAATAACTGCCAGTTACAATGTATTCAGCCTTTACAGTTGAAGTGGACACTAATGTTTGCTTTTTATAAAAGCAAGACACAAGCCTATCACCAAGGAACTAGCATGTTCCTGATGTGCTTTTCCTGTCCACTCTACATCCAGCATAGTCCGCATCAGAAAATCCAGTAAGCTCAAATGCTGACTCTGTTGGATACCAGAGTCCTAGATTAGGGCAACCCTTTATATATCTCAAAATCCTTTTAATGAAAATAAGATGAGATTCCTTAGGGTTCACTTGGAACCTAGCACAAAGGCATGTAGAAAACATGATGTCTGATCTACTTGCTGTGAGATAGAGTAGGGATCCAATAATGGCCCTAAACTTGGTCTGATCAACTGCTTTTCCATGTTCATCAGAGTCAATCACAGCATTAGCAGTCATGAGAGTTTTCATAAAGGAGGCATCAGCCATCCCAAATTTCTTAATAAGCTCATTTGCATATTTGGATTGAGATATGCATATGTCATGAGGGGATTGCTTCACTTGTAGGCCAAGGAAGTATGATAGCTCTCCCATGCTACTTATCTCAAACTTTGAATGTATTAGATCAGAGAATCTCTTGCATAGTTTGGGATCTGTATAGCCAAAAATGATGTCATCTACATATATTTGCAATACCAAAATTTTATCATGATGCATCTTAGAAAAAAGAGTCATATCTACCATGCCTTTAGAGATCTTGTGTTCTAAAAGGAAGCTAGCTAAGGTTTCATACCAAGCTCTTGGAGCTTGCATTAGACCATAGAGAGCTTTATACAATTTGAAAACATATGAGGGAAGAGTTGAAGAGATAAAACCTGGGGGTTGTTCAACATAAACCTCTTTCTTTAGTTCTCCATTCAAGAAAGCACTCTTGACATCCATCTGATAGACCTTAAACTTCTTAAAAGCAACATAGGAAAGAAAAATCCTGATTGCTTCTAGCCGTGCAACTGGAGCAAAGGTTTGATCATAATCAATGCCTTCCTCTTGCCTGCAGCCTTGAGCAACAAGCCTAGCCTTGTTTCTCACAATTACACCTTGGGCATCAAGTTTGTTTCTGAATACCCACTTGGTTTCAATTACTGGATAGCCTTTGGCCATTGGAACCAAGTCCCAAACTCTACATCTCTCAAATTGATTGAGTTCCTCTTATATTGCAATAATCCAGTGGGGATCATGCTCTGCATCATTTATGGATTGAGGCTCAACTTGAGAGAGGAAACATGCATGCATCACATCTTGGTTGAGTTGATGCCTTGTTGTACACCTACTGACATGTCCCCAATCACTTGAGATCTAGGGTGATCCATTAGTGTGACAAAGTCAGTGGGTGGAGTTGGTTTAGCAACAACATTTGGGGCTAATTCCTCTTGTGGAATAGTGTCTGCTGTTGAAGGAGGTTCAACCTCTTCCAAAAATTCTTCTTCACTTTCTTCATCAGCTTGTGGAGGAGGATGTGATATGACCTTTTGTGTAAGGTTTAACTCATCCAAAGTCTCACACAAGTGGGATACCTTCAAAAGATCTGAGGTAGAAGAATCCTTCTCCTTATAAAATATGTTAGCTTCATCAAAAGAAATACGTACAGATTCTTCCATTTTTAGGGATGATTTATTGAAAACTCTATAAGCCTTGCTAACTTGGGAATATCCAAGAAAAATTCCCTCTGTAGCTTTAGCTTCAAATTTTCTAATGTATTTCTTACTATTGTTATGAATAAACATCTACACCCAAAAATTCTAAACTAATCAATTTTAGGTTTCTTCCTTTTGAGTAATTCATAGGGGGTCTTACCCTTAAGTTTGTGTATCAAACTTCTATTCAGCACATAGTCTGTTGTGCTCACAGCCTCTGCCCAAAAGTATAGGGGCATGTGTGCATCTACAAGCAATGTTCATGCAAATTTAATGCATGTTCTATTTTTCCTTTCTGCTACCCCATTTTGTTGAGGAATTGTAGGAGCAGAGAAACAATGCCTGATACCTTCCTCCTCATAGAATCTTTTCAAGGGAAGAGATTCAAACTCAGTACCACGATCACTTCTGATCAATGCAACTAGAATAGAATACTCAATCCTTATGCTCTTAAGAAAGTCTGTAAGGACTTTAAAGTAATCTGACTTGTTTCTCTAGAAGAACACCCAAGAGAATCTAGAGAAGTCATCTACAATAACCAGAGTGTAAGACTTCCCTCCTAAGCTTTGTACAACAATGGGTCCAAAAAGATCCATATGTAGCATGTACAAAATCTTAGTTGAGTCACTCTTATTAATTGACTTAAAGCAATTTTTAGTTTGCTTGCCTTCTTGACAAGCCTTGCACATGCTTTCCTTCTTGTAGGGGCCAGAAGGGAATCCTCTGACAAGTTCGTACCTAGATAGAATAGAGATGTTCTTAAGGTTAACATGACCTAGTTTCTTATGCCAAAGTATATTGTTATTACTAACTTGATTGAATAAACATAATTCTGAGCTAGCAGAGTTAAAGTTTCCTAGATATGTATTCCCTTGTCTAGAACCTGTGAAAATAATTTGGTTATTTGAAGAAATAATACATTTTGAATTAGTAAAGCAAACCTGATAACCTACATCACATAACTGACTTATGGATATTAGGTTATGTTGGAGACCATTTACATATGCCACTTTTCTGAAAGTGACTGCTCCACTATTAAAGTCTCCATAGCCTTCAGTTTGTCAAAAGCTAGAACCTCTAAAGATCATTCTTGGACCTAGCTTTGCCTTATAATTGATTAGTTTGTCCTTGCATCCAGTCATGTGCTTTGAGCACCCACTATCCAGATACAACTTATTTTGAGTGATAGGATAGTTCTTCACCTGCAAGGAAATAAGATAGATGTTCTTGACCCAGGTCACCTTGGGTCCTTGTTTCTTTTCATAAGAAAAACTTGAAATGTAAGAACATTCAGGTTGGCTTTTACATACTAAGTGGTGAAATCTTCTGCGAGGAATTATCCACTGGGTGAATGGGTTGGTATTCTCCCTCGGTTGGTTAAGATCTTTGTTAAAGTTTCCATTAGAGTTAGAGTTTCTGTAATAATGATCTGGAATCGACGAATTTTGGTACGTTCGTCGACCTGAGTTCGATGAATTGGGATAAGATCTTCGATCTCTGCTCGAAGAATGAAAGTATTCATTCTCAGGGCACCAATATCTTCGATCTCTGGTCGATGAACCATACTAGTTTCGTCGATCGTAGGTCGAAGAATAATTATTGTTATGGTTGGCATTCAGAGTTCATCGTTCTGAGGTCAACGAACTGTTCACATTTCGTCGATCGGAGTTCGATGAAATCTGTTGAACATTGTTGTAGTTGTTTTTCTTCTTATTCTTGGATTTTTGTTTTAGTTCCATTTGGTTTAATACTTCATTTACTTTGTCTACTTGTTTAGTATTATTCTTACCCTTATCTGAAATAAAATTTATAGGTTTAGATAAATGATTCTTCCTGATTATTGGTGGTTCACTAGATGATGCACCTAGTCCTAGTGTACTGTTATTTGCCCTTGTGTTTAGAGTACTAGTTATTTCTAACAATTTTAAACTTATACCATTAAATGATTCTTCTAATTTCTTGGCTTTTCTTATCTCAGTTTTTAGGAAAACAATTTGTTCATTTGCTGAGTTGAGTTCAATTGTTAGTCTAATATTTTCAGCAATGTGCTTGTCTTGTTCAGTTATCTTTCTTTAAGAAGTTTGATTTCCTTCTCAGAGCCTATTAGATCTAAGCATAGATTTTTAAACTCAATTTTAAATTCTTTTGAATTAAAATCATAAGATGTAATTTGCTAATCCTCTGCAGATAGAGATTCTTCATCTTCTGAAAATTTAGCCTCTGACTGACTGCTGGAATTATCTATTGCCATTAAGCAAACTTCCTTTGCCTTCTCTTCTTCTTCATCATGACTGGAGCTGGAGAATGACGACTCTTCCTCAGTGTCACTCTAGGTTTTTGCAACAAACACTTTCTCCTTCCTCTTGTGTTTACTGGATGAGGGTTTGCTATGATCTGTTCTTCTTGAATCCTTTTCTCTTCTCCTATCCTTCTTCTGAGCTTCTGGACACTCTGAGATGAGGTGTCCAGGTTTCCTGCATTCAAAACAGACAATTTCCTTAGATGGAGTCTTGTCATACCTTGGCTTATCATCTTGCCTTGATGACTTTCTTCTGAAGTCCTTCTTTGCCATCTTGAAGAATCTTTTGGCAAAGAGGCTAATTAGCTCTTCATTGATTAGAGTCCCTTCAAACTCTTCAGCAGCCTTGAATGCAATGTTGTGCTCCTTCCTGATAGGTGTTTGACTTTTCTTTTCAGCTGCTTCTTATTTGGTCTTCATTAATTGTTCATATGATTTTAACTTTCCAAGAAGTGATTCAGTAGAGATTTCCGTCATGATTATGGCTTCTCTGATTGGCCAGATTCTTGAATCCCATGTGATAGGGAAGCACACAAGAATTTTATCATTGACTTCTGTGAGAGTGATGTCCTTGTCCCAGGTCTTCAACTCATTAATGATTGAGCTATGCTTGTTGTACATATCACTAACTGACTCAATTTCATCCTTCTTGAAGTTCTCATATTGAGAGATGAGATTGGATCTCCTATCCTTTCTCTCATCAGCAGATCCCGCCACCGTCTGATTTAGAGAATCCCAGATGGATTTGGCTGAAGTGCACTCAGCCACCTTTTGAAAGATATCATCAGACATAGTCTGAGCTAGGATATTCATGGCTCTGGCATTTGCAATCTTGGCTTTCTTTTATGCATCTGTCCAATCTGGAGGTGGGATTGCACTCAGATTTGTTGAGGTTGAAGAAGTGGATGCCACTGGAGTTGGTGGTCCTATCAAGATTGAATTAAAAATGTCTTAATCAATATAGTTCATGTATAACCATATTCTTGCCTTCCAGATGACAAACTTAGATAAGTTGTAAACTGGAGGTCTGGTGCTAGTATACTCATTATTTTGTGCCATGATATAAAGTGTGAAATGAACAAGATTTAATCAGAGATTATCTTAGGATCTTGGTTAGTACAGGTTTTAGCCTGTTAAAATAAAAATGACCAACCTGCCTTTAATTCTAATTGAAAGAAAAGGAAGAGTAATCTATGGTTAACTCTAGGGGGGGTGAATAGAGTTATTTAAAAATTCCTTTGCAGTTTTTTACAATTATAAAGTTAAGTGATAATATAGTTGATATAATAATAGCTAATCGAAAGCAAAGAAAACTAAGCTACCACAGCACAAGACAAAAAGAAAACAGCAAGCGTGAGACAACACAAGAATTTTATAGTGGTTCCCCAACTGGGTACATCAACTCTTCTACCACCAGTAGGAATCCACTACAGGTTTTGATCCGGTGACTGCCACCACAATAACTATTTGAAGGGAGATATTGCAATCCTTTGAGCTTTTGATCAGGTGCCCAAAAACCAAACCCAAGTCTTTTTGAAGGTGACTTGTGAACCAGGTTAACTTTTGAAGGGAGTTAAAAACCTGTACAGTGGGGTGGGAAAGAAAGTGATGTTAGTCTTCTCTTTTCTCAAAAGCACTTTGAGAAGACTTTGTGTGGATTCGAGATTTTGTCAAAGCACCCACTAAGATGTTGAGTGTTTAGGATTGAGAAGCTTTGTCCAGGAGTGTGTAGGTCTTCAGCTTGAGAGAACTGGATCCAGGAGCTCTAGACAGATTGAGCTGAATTGTCTCAACAAGTTACTCAATGAGAAAATGAAGAAGACACTTGATCTGTTTTTGTTGTTCTTCTTCTATCTTCTTAAGAGCACTATGTGTGATTAAGATTGAAAGTTGCTTGAAAATATTCTGCTGTTGTGAAGAATGTCTCTCTGCAATTTTAGCTCTAGAAGAATTATATTGCTGTTCTCAGTCTCTGTCTCCTCTCAAAAATATTTTTCTTTGTATATTCTTGACAACCATTCTTCCTTCGAAATTTGAATAACTGCAATTAATGCCTTGCTGGAAAACTTGGAAGGAAAATGACAAGCATATCTGTCATTATTCATTTCCGTAACTATCCCGAGAAAATGTCAAATAAATCCTCTGATGAATACCATAATCAGTGCTGCCAGGAACGACTATATTCATAGGTAATATAAGCATTGATTACTCAGGTAATTTATGACTTAGAATAATAATAGAGAGGGAACAAATAAGGAAAGAACAAAGAACAGACAGCTCACAGAATTCGTCGACCAGATAACAGTTTTCGTCGACCTGCAGTCAGAGAACGTGGACCTGAGATATCCTGCTCGTCGACCTGAGCTCTGCGAGGTAAACACTGAACATAAAAAAACTGATTCTATGCTCCAAGAACATTGACCTGAGAATCTGTTCTACACTCAAATATCGTCTGTCACAGAACTTGAATAAATAGAATTAGTCGAACTGAGAACCAGCCTGGAAGAAAACGTCGACCACAGAATATATCCTTCTGATGAATATCGCGATCTGAGATCTAAGTTCGTCGAGATAATTTCGACAAAAGTCTAACTAATTTATCGACAACTGAAAAACTTCTAAGTCTTGAATCTGAAGTCCACTTCAGGCAGGTTCATGAAGTTGACACTTGGGGGACTGGCCTAAAACTTAGAAAAGAAAAACTAGTGACCCTAACTATACATCATGGGTCAACACAACCTAAGAAGTGAACCTAGCCCAAATCAGGACAGGAGTTCCAACAAACCTGCATGATTACACAAATGCTGATTATGGACGTGATTCAGATGACTAGAAGTAAACTTCTGGTTATGTCTTCACATGTGGATCAACATGTATCTCACAATGCAGCAAGAAGCATGATTCTGTGTCCGTCTCTTCCACGGAAGAAGAGTGCAAAGCTTCAGCCTTGGTAGATCGGGAATCCAACTAGCTTAGGAGGCTAGTAGAGGACGTCAATGAGGAAGTTAGGGGTCCCACTCTGCTACGTGGTGACAATGAGAGTGACCTTAAAATTGTTAATAATCCAATTTGTCACACACAGACCAAACACATTGAGTTTGAGCAACATTTCATTCGGGACAATGTGTTAGGGGGGATCTTATGGTTGGACATGTAAAGAGCGAGGACAAAATCACAGACATATTCATGAAGCCTTTGTCGAAAGGGCAATTATACAGTTACGATAACTGTTGGGGCCGGTTTCCACTTCTCACTTCAAGCGGGAGTGTTGAAATTTTTGTTGTTAAAGTGGCGGTCTGGGCGACCTGGGGGATCTATCTCCCCGATCGGTGCAGGCAGATATGGAGACTAGACAGGTCGACAAAGCAGCGGTAAGAAGTTTGTTCCCTGAAGGTAATTAGGCAGATTGGATGGTTATCCGCTCAATACACCGATTTTGTGCGGACTGGTCTTTGTATCCATTGGTGTGGTGTTTGAACTAGGGATGGCTGGTGGTGTGGACCTGGTCTGGTTTTGTATGAAGCTCAGGTGTGCTCTGTTCGGGAGGTTGCACGGTTAGCGCAAACTGCTTTCTTTGTCCGTTGGGTTCGGTAGTTATTAGCTTGGCGCTTTGGTTGCGGGCTTGGAGTGTGCGGACTAGAGTAGTGTCTGCAGGTGCATGCAGACAGGAGTTGTGTCCTCTAGTGTGTGCACTAGTTGTGCTTCCGTAGGGTCTGCTGATGATGCGATCTGGATGTCCTGCTAGTCATGGAGACTAGGCGGTCTGGTTTTTTATCAGCGGTTGTGCAAATTCTCTCAGTGCTCGTCGCGATATAGGGTGGTGATCCTATCAGCTAGTGTGGTGATCACACTCCTCTCTATGCTTATAAATAGGACCCTCTATCACATTAATAGTACATCAGAATGAACAGTAAGTGAGCTCGGGTAGATGATGCCGACTGGATTTTCTATTCGCATGGTTTGGAGAGTTGTTCGATTTGTGATGTGCATGTTTTGCAGATAGTGCTGCAAAACCAGAGGCTTTGTTTTGATTTCAGTCAAGGACAATGCGGACTTTGAGGTTAACAAGCAGCAGTTAGCAGCAGGTCGCGACTTGCAACCCGGTAGTTTTCTCTTCTACAACTCTTTCCCAGTTCAATAAGCTATCTGCTTGTTGCGGCTTGTTCAGTTCGCAGCAGTGTTCGTGACAGTCTGATTGCCAGGAGTCCTTGCGGTTAGTCGGCTTTCAGATCAGTGGACAATGTTCATTTTCAGCATTAGAATAATGGGTTATCCATGTGGTTATGTTGCGATCGAGAGACTTTTCAGCTTAGGCGGAATTCGTAGGCTGTTCGACAGAGTTGGCTGCTTCTCCTTGACACCACATGGCTTGGTTTGTATCTCTTATTTTTGCTTCCATTGGGTACATTGATGAATAATGTCTCGCCATGTATACCTTACCTTATAAAGATTGTTGATAGTACAAGATCTTCTTGTACTTCTTGTGCATCTGGTTTATTTCTCTTCAAATAGGTTGATTGTTCTTGTGCATACTTTCCTGCTTTTCGTGATTAACAAATTTTTACAACCCATTCTTACACATGCACGCTGTTTTGCTATGTCAGCGTAGACCATTAATTCCCACTTTTCGAAAGGTAGCGAAACCACAGGAATCACTCGTCGTGACCAAATAGTGATAGTGGATGGGCTTCTCCACTACTAGGCAGGCATAAACGCTAACAGGCCTAGGCCTTACGTATGCCTGAACACTATATACCTCATAGTAGAGTCCCGGAGTACTACGACACAAAAGGGTTCTTTGGCAGGTAAGCACAAAGATCCCAGCCCAACTGGCCTAAACACCACAGATGGAGTCTTCTAGACGTAAACACGAAAGAGCACAACCCAACTGACTCAACTGGCATGTAAGGCATCTTTGGGAAGTAAGCACAAAAAAACCCAGCCCAACTGGCCAAGTTATCTGCCAGATTCCGTTTGTGTGACGATCGATAAGCCCGTAGACCTGCCATAAGTAATTCTCAACTCAGGGTTATTCAACAACCCTGTATTGGCATACACTCCATCCAGTCCTCAAGTACCAATGAGCCAAGAAGCTCCCAAGGACTTCTAATCACGTCCTTACACAGTACAATCTAGGATACAACATATCCTACATCAACTAACAAGTCATCAAACAAGCGATTAATTAAGGGATTATGGAAACCCAAAGCACCTGAATTCTTCTACCATATATCATGGTTAACATCATGAGTGTTTACACAAATTTTCAGCTCATTCGAATCATCATGATAGCATATTTACGACACAATAATTTAGAACATAATATTGGCCAATTTAGATCAAGTGCATACCCAAATATTATGAAACTTAATAGGGGAGTCTATATTGTCATCAAGCATTTATCAACTAATTTTTCCAAAGCTTCCGATAGACAATTTTAGAGAAATTTATAAGACATAAAATCTGTACATTTACGACATAACTTACGGAAACTAGATTTTCCAGAGCTATAGACCACCAAAAATTAAGTTTAACCCCATTTTAGATAGGTATTTTCAAGTCCTACAACTTTCTTGCAAGTTATAGGTCAATATCTTAGTCTATCATGCCTAAAATTAGGCTTGATCTCAATTCCGCAGATCTGGAAAGAATCTGTCCTACACTTACAGCTTTATAATTTTCAAGACAATAATTTCGAACTCACTTTTAGGAAGCTACATAGCCCCATAGAATATGTACAACAACTCATTGGAAAGGTATTTTCAGGGGCTATAACTTTCAAATTGAGCCTGAGAACTGAGTCTGAATGGAACTTGCCTAAAAAGAGGCTTGAAGTCTGTCACGCATAAAAATTGATTTCTGACTAAGTAATATAAGTAAATTCCTGCACGAATCTTAAAGACAGGTGAATAGTAACTGTTCATCTTCTTCCTCCAGAGAGTGTACAAGATTTGCCCAACTTCTCACCTCCTTATCCACCTCATTAGACCACTATTCTTCACAAAATCAAGTCTGCCATCTTCGTATTAAAGAGAGGAAATGATTGAAGGCATATTCGCGGCGATCGACGCCCTAGAATGAAAGTTTAAGCGTGGTATTCTCATAGGAAACTCCATTAAACTCCCAAATTCAAGAAATGTTGAGTCGACGTCTATCATAATTTTAGATCTAATGATCTAGCACCACGGAGAGGGTAGGAAGCTCACTGGTTTTCGGCCATAGATCGAGTTATTCTCCTTTGCGGCATGGCGACATTCGGTTTCCGGTGACCTATCTCTGTTCCTTCATTATTTCAGGAAAGAGTGGTCGGCACGATCGAGAAGAAGAAGTGACCTTTCTCGGATGAGAAAATAATGTTCAGTTATGAAAGTATTGAGGTGAGAGAGAAAAAGGATGATTTGACTTGGCATTAATGGCTAACATGCTTAGGAATGACTACCCAAGCCAAGTGTCTCTCACTTATTGGACAAAACTTAGTTATATTTAAAAAATAAGACTTTAAGAAAGACAAGGGGCCATACAGCATTGTTCTGTACAAGTCTAAAAAAGTATTTCTGCATTTGGTTAGACCCATACTATTTCCTAGGCCGTAAATGTCTAAACAACACGAAAGAATTTACCCAAGTCCATTTGTTAAGATCACTCGGCGGGTTCGTTGAGTCCACTCGCCGGCCCGTCGAGTCCCCTCGGCATGTCCGTTGAGTTTACTTTGGACTCTCTCTCTATAAATCCATTCAACCAACCAACCACCCTTGCAACCTTGGGCTCTAACTCACTTTCTAAAACTTTCCTACCGGGACTAAGCCACCCAAAGTTATATAAAACATGTGAAAGTTATGGGGATGGATCTTAACTAAAACTAATTAGAGTTATATACTTTAATAAAGAAAATCACAGCCCAAAAATGAAGCAAGAAGATCAAGCAACACAGAAGACACAAGGATTTATAGTGGTTCCCCAACCTGGGTACATCCACTCTTCTACCACCCTGGTAGGAATCCACTCAGATTTTTGATCAGGTGCTTGACAGCAATGTGCTTTTGATCAGGTGCTCAAAAACCAATACTCAAGTCTTTTTATCAGGTGACTTGCAACCAAGAATCACTTTTGAATGGAGATGACAACCCTTTATATAGTGGGGGGGGGGAGAGTGATGATGTATTCTCTGTCAACAGTCTTAGAGAAGACTCAAGTGGATATGATGTTAGCAAAAGGGCTCCTCCGGAGATGTTGAGAGGTTCAGGGAAAAACAGGAGCTTTGTTGCAGGGTGATAGACCTTCAGATTGATGATGTCTCTAGCAAACTTCTTATAATGATATTGATTGAGTGTATCTTTAGAAGCCTGGAGCAGATGAAGAACTCTGTGTATATGTTGATTTGAGTTCCTCATTTTTCTGTAAATAGAAAAGCCTTTACTGTTATTGTTCACTGTCTTGTTGTTATTCCCTTTCTGTCTCTGTGTTTCTAGTTATCTCTGTATCTCTTTGGACATTTGAATTACTTAGTCTTGATAGTGGAAGAAACATTCTAGAGAGTAGAAGATGCATTGGGAATTGATCCATAAATAATTCTTCTGTAACTGTCCTCTTGAACGGCTATTGTCACTGGGAATGTTGACTGTAATTAATCCTTAATTAATTCTACCAATTGTAATTATTTCCGTCTGAATATTGAGTGTAATTAATTCTGTCAACTGTATAGAATTCGTCGAGCTCAGCTTTTACTTCGTCGAGCTGAGTTAAGAGTTCCGCTTAAGCTTCTAGTGTCGACACATCTTCTATGGAATGCGTCGACATAAGTTCTGTGTGTCGACACAATTGCTGCTGGTGTCGACACAGTTGATGTTGACACAATTGGTGTCGACAGAGTTGCTTTTGGTGTCGACACAGTTGGTGTCGACATATGATCTGTGTGTCGACACAACTTCTTCTGGTGTCTACACAGCTTGGCTATCTGGTGTCGACACAGTCTTGTTATCTGGTGTCGATACAATCTTGCTCAAGTGTCGACACAACATTTCCCAAGTGTTGACACAGTCTGTCTGGTGTCGACACAGCCTTTCCCAAGTGTCGACACCATTGCTGTTTAGTGTCGACACAATCTGGCTGAGTCTTTGGCAAACTGTTGAAGGTTGATCCAGGTGATGTTGACTGACTTGAACTCTAGAAATAAACCTATGACCCTGGCTATACATGTTGGGTCAGACTAAACAAACCTAATAGTGATCCTTGCCCAAATCAGAACTAGGGTTCCAACAATCTTCCCTTATTTGGGTAAGGACACTATTGACATAAAAACAAATAAAAATGCAAAGCAAAAACAATCATCCTGAATTATAAGAATGTTCAGCAGATGTACATGGGTGCTTTGAAAATAAAAATAAATAAAAGAAAACTATTCTATTATTGCATCTTTCAAAGTAGTTTCCTCTGTATAAAGCAACCAGTCTCCCATAATTACTTTTCCTTGCCCAAATTTGAGTAGACTTTATAATCTGTTAGAATAATTAGTCTCTCTACTGCTGTAGCCTTTTTCAAACAATTTCTTAGTATACAGCCATTGATATATCATTGATATTGGCTGAGACTATTGATTTTGAGTACTGTCAAATCTCACTGCTTCGTTGTGGTAAAGTATGACTTATCCTGCAAAGAGAGGTTAGAAGTTCTGGTCCCAGATTACCTTGGGTCCTTTTATAATAATTAGAAATGAAAGATCATTTAGGTTGATCCTTGTATCAAGTGGATGATATTTCCTAGGAGGGATTATCCACTCAGTAAAAGGATTTTTAGAATGCTAACTTTGATGATAATTTTGAAGAGAACAAAAGTTTCTATTCTGAAATCTTGAGTTTGACGAATTAAAGTTCTTTCGTCGAGCTGAGTTCGACGAATGGTAGTGAGATCGTCGATCTCCGTTCGACGAATTATATATATTTCGTCGAGCATAGATTTCAGACCAATTAAATTGAAATCTTTGTTCATAGTTCGTCGAGCTTTGTTCGACGAATGATGTTGTTTTCGTCGAGCTCGGTTCGACGAATTATTTTGAACTAAGATTTTCTGAAGATTTTTAGTTTGATTTGGGAAAACTTCAGTTATTTTGTCTCTGTCTATTAATTTTTATTTTTCTTTAACAGATTCTAATGAGCTATTTGTTCAGAAGTATTTTTTAAATCTTTTTTGAGTTTCATATTTTCCTTAGATAAATGTAGTTTCTCTTTAAGAATGTTTATTTATTTTTCAGATTGAATTAAATTTTTACATAGGATTTCAAAATCTTCTTCTTTAAAATGATCTGAAGAAAAATCAAAGGAAGAGATTACCTGATCTTCTTCTGATTCACACTCTGATTCATTTTCAGAGTCTGTTTCTTCATCAGTGTTGCTGCAAGAAGCATTTATTGCCATTAGACAAAATTCTCTTGCTCTTGCTTCTTCTTGATCTTCAGTTGTGCAGGATGAAGCATCTGAGTGACTCCAAGTTGTAACTTTAAGGTTTCTTTCTTTAGCTGATCGTGCAGCCAATGTTATGAGAGAGTCCCACATCTCTTTTGAACATGAACATTCAACAAGTTCCTCAAAGATGTCATCAGACATTGATTGTGCCAGGATTTTCATTGCTTGTGCATCAGCAATCTTCAGCTTTTTCTGGGCATCTGTCCATTGAGATGATGGAACAACATTGATGTTTGATGTTGCCTGAGATTGAGTTGGACCTGACAAAGTAGATTTAAAGATGTTTTCATCAATGGTGTCCATATAAAACCTAATCTATGTTTTCCATAGTGCAAACTTATCAAGATTGCACATAGGTAGTCTGGTGCTTGGAAAGTCTTCAATTTGTTCCATGATAAACTCTAAAGATATTTAAGATCTATCAGATCGTTTTGGTTCAGGTGTTAGCCTATACAACCAAAGTAACCTGCTCTGATACCAATTGAAAGTTATGGGGATAGATCTTAACTAAAACTAATTAAAGTTATATACTTCAATAAAGAAAATCACAGCACAAAAATGAAGCAAGAAGACCAAGCAACACAGAATACACAAAGATTTATAGTGGTTCCCGAACCAGGTTACATCCACTCTTCTACCACACTGGTAGGATTCCACTCAGATTTTTGATCAGGTGCCTGACACCAATGAACTTTTGATCAGGTACACAAAAACTAATCCTCAAGTCTTTTGATCAGGTGACTTGCAACTAAGAATCACTTTTAAATGG
Organism: Platanthera guangdongensis; assembly: GCA_039583875.1. Taxonomy (NCBI): domain Eukaryota; kingdom Viridiplantae; phylum Streptophyta; class Magnoliopsida; order Asparagales; family Orchidaceae; genus Platanthera; species Platanthera guangdongensis. Next base: position 75,773,089 of record CM077154.1, on the reverse strand, counting down.
AGATGACAACCCTTTATACAATGGGGGGAAAGAGTGATGATGTCTTCTCTTTCAACAGTGTTAGAGAAGACTCAAGTGGATATGATGTTAGCAAAAGGGCTACCCCTGAGATGTTGAGAGGTTCAGGGAAATACAGGAGCTTTGCTGCAGGATGATAGGCCTTCAGATTGATGATGTCTCCAGCAAGCTTCTTAGACTGATATTGATTGAGTGTCTCTTTAGAAACCTAGAGTAGATGAAGAACTCTGTGTATATGTTGATTTGAGTTCCTCCTTTTTCTGTAAACTGAAAAGCCTTTATTGTTATTATTCAATATCTTATTGTTATTCTCTTTCTGTCTCTGTGTTTCTAGTTATCTCTGTATCTCTTTGGACATTTGAATTCCTTAGTCTTGATGGCGGAAGAAACATTCCCGAGAGTTGAAGATGCACTGGGAATTGATCCAAAATTAATTCTTCTGTAACTGTCCGCTTGAACGACTATTGTCATTGGGAATGTTGACTGTAATGAATTCTTAATTAATTCTACCAACTGAAATTATTTCCGTCTGAATATTGACAGTAATTAATTTTGTCAACTGTACAGAATTCGTCGAGCTCAATTTTTACTTCGTCGAGCTGAGTCAGCAGTTCTGCTTAAGCTTCTAGTGTCGACACAACTTCTGTGGAATGTGTCGACAAAAGTCCTGTGTGTCGACACAATTGTTGCTGGTGTTGACACAGTTGATGTCAACACAATTGGTGTCGACAGAGTTGCTTTTGGTGTCGACAACGTTGCTTGTCGATAGATGATCTGTGTGTCGACACAACTTCTTCTAGTGTCGACACAGCCTGGCTATCTGTTGTCGACACAGTCTTGCTATCTGGTGTCAATACAATCTTGCTCAATTATCGACACAATATTTCCCAAGTGTCGACACAGTCTGTCTGGTGTCGACACAACCTTTCCCAAGTGTCGACACAATTGCTGTCTGGTGTCGACATAGACTTTCTTCTGGTGTCGACACAATCTGGCTGAGTCTTTGGCAAACTATTGAAGGTTGATCCAGGTGATGTTGACTAACTTGACCTAGACTCTAGAAATAAACCTATGACCCTAGCTATACATGTTGGGTCAGACTAAACAAACCTAATAGTTATCTTTGCCCAAATCAGAACTAGGGTTCCAACAATCTCCCCCTATTTGGGTAAGGACACTATTTACATAAAAATAAATAAAAATGCAAAGCAAAAACAATCTTCCTGAATTATAAGAATGTTCAGCAGATGTACATGGGTGCTTTGAAAATAAAAATAAATAAAAGAAAACTATTCTATTACTGCATCTTTCAAAGTAGTTTCCTCTGTATAAAGCAAGCAGTCTCCCCTAATTACTTTTCCTTGCCCAAATTTGAGTGGTCTTTATAATCTGTTAGAATAATTAGTCTCTCTACTGCTGTAGCCTTTTTCAAACAATTTCTCAGTATAAAGCCATTGATATATCCTTGATATTAGCTAAGACTATTGATTTTGAGTACTGTCAAATCTCACTGCTTTATTGTGGTAAAGTATGACTTGTCCTGCAAAGAGAGGTTAGAAGTTCTGGTCCCAGATTACTTTGGGTCCTGGTTCTCGTTTATAATAATTAGAAATAAAAGAGCATTTTATGCTGATCCTTGTATCAAGTGGATGATATTTCCTATGAGGGATTATCCACTCAGTGAAAGGATTTTTAGAATGCTGACTTTGATGATAATTTTGAATAGAACAAAAGTTTCTGTTCTGAAATCTTGAGTTTGACGAATTAAAGTTCTTTCATCGAGCTGAGTTCGACGAATGGTAGTGAGATCGTCGATCTCCATTCGACTAGTTATATCTATTTCGTCGAGCATAGATTTCAGACCAATTAAAATTGAAATCTTTGTTCATAGTTCGTCGAGCTTTGTTCGACGAATGATGTGATTTTCGTCGAGCTCGATTCGACAAATTATTTTGAACTAAGATTTTCTGAAGATTTTTAGTTTGATTTGGGAAAACTTTAGTTATTTTGTCTCTGTCTATTAATTATTGTTTTTCTTTAACAGATTCTAATGAGGCTATTTATTTAGAAGTATTTTTTTAAATCTTTTTTGAGTTTCATATTTTCCGAAGATAAATGATGTACTTTCTCTTTAAGAATGTTTATTTCTTTTTCAGATTGAATTAAATTTTTACATAGGATTTTAAAATCTTCTTCTTTAAAATGATCCGAAGAAAAATCAAAGGAAGAGATTACCTGATCTTCTTCTGATTCACACTCTGATTCTTCTTCAGAGTTTGTTTATTCATCAGTGTTGTTGCAAGAAGCATTTATTGCCATTAGACAAAATTCTCTTGCTCTTGCTTATTCTTCATCTTTAGTTGTGCAGGATGAAGCATCTGAGTGACTCCATGTTGTAGCTTTAAGGTTTCTTTCTTTAGCTGATCGTGCAGCCAATGTTATGAGAGAGTCTCACATCTCTTTTGCACATGAACATTCAACAAGTTCCTCAAATATGTCATCAGACATTGATTGTGACAGGATGTTCATTGCTTGTGCATCAGCAATCTTCAGCTTTTTCTGGGCATCTGTCCATTGAGATGATGGAACAACATTGATGCTTGATGTTGCCTGAGATTGAGTTGGACCTGACAAAGTAGATTTAAAGATGTTTTCATCAATGGTGTCCATATAAAACCTAATCTATGTTTTCCATAGTGCAAACTTATCAAGATTGCACATAGGTAGTCCGGTGCTTGAAAAGTCTTCAATTTGTGCCATGATAAACTCTAAAGATATTTAAGATCTATCAGATCGTTTTGGTTTAGGTGTTAGCCTGTACAACCAAAGTAACCTGCTCTGATACCAATTGAAAGTTATGGGGATAGATTTTAACTAAAACTAATTAGAGTTATATACTTCAATAAAGAAAATCACAGCACAAAAATGAAGCAAGAATATCAAGCAACACAGAATACACAAGGATTTATAGTGGTTCCCCAACCTGGGTACGTCCACTCTTCTACCACCCTGGTAGGAATCCACTCAGATTTTTGATCAGGTTCCTGACACCAATGAACTTTTGATCAGGTGCACAAAAACTAATCTTCAAGTCTTTTGATCAGGTGACTTGCAACTAAGAATTACTTTTAAAGGGAGATGACAACCCTTTATACAATGGGGGTAAAGAGTGATGATGTCTTCTCTTTCAACAGTCTTAGAGAAGACTCAAGTGGATATGATGTTAGCAAAAGGGCTCCCCCTGAGATGTTGAGAGGTTCAGGAAAAAACAAGAGCTTTGTTGCAGGATGATAGGCCTTCAGATTGATGATGTCTCCAGCATGCTTCTTAGACTGATATTGATTGAGTGTCTCTTTAGAAACCTAGAGCAAATGAAGAACTCTGTGTATATGTTGATTTGAGTTCCTCCTTTTTCTGTAAACTGAAAAGCCATTACTGTTATTATTCACTGTCTTGTTGTTATTCTCTTTCTATCTCTGTGCTTCTAGTTATCTCTATATCTCTTTGGACATTTGAATTCCTTAGTCTTGATGGCGGAGGAAACATTCTCGAGAGTAGAAGATGCATTGGGAATTGATCCATAATTAATTCTTCTGTAATTGTCCGCTTGAACGGCTATTGTCACTGGGAATGTTGACTGTAATTAATTCTTAATTAATTCTGCCAACTGTAATTATTTCCGTCTGAATATTGACAGTAATTAATTCTGTCAACTGTACAGAATTCGTCGAGTGCAATTTTTACTTCGTCGAGATGAGTCAGCAGTTCTGCTTAAGCTTCTAGTGTCGACACAGCTTCTGTGTAATGTGTCGACACAAGTCCTATGTGTCCACACAATTGTTTCTGGTGTCGACACAGTTGATGTCGACACAATTGGTGTTGATAGAGTTGCTTCTGGTGTCGACAAAGTTGGTGTCGATAGATGATCTGTGTGTCCACACAACTTCTTCTGGTGTCGACACAGCCTGGCTATCTGGTGTCGACACAGTCTTGCTATCTGGTGTCGATACAATCTTGCTCAAGTGTCGACACAACATTTCCCAAGTGTCGACACAGTCTATCTGGTGTCGACACAACCTTTCCCAAGTGTCGACACAATTGTTGTCTGGTGTCGACATAGACTTTCTTCTGGTGTCGACACAATCTAGCTGAGTCTTTGGCAAACTGTTGAAGGTTGATCCAGGTGATGTTGACTGACTTGACCTAGACTCTAGAAATAAACTTATGACCCTGGCTATACATGTTGGGTCAGACTAAACAAACCTAATAGTGATCCTTGCCCAAATCAAAACTAGGGTTCCAACAACATGTACGAGGGGTGGGGCATTACAAATCCTATAAACAATTAAAAAATATTTGTCCCTAAAATTTAGATTAGATCTGCAGGTATCAAAGTACGAGGTACGTAAGGTAAGTTTTGAATATATGTTGGGGAAATAATCATGTTTTCCGTTGCTGCATAAGGCCCTTATGCTAGCAAGTGTATTCATCTTTCCTATAGTTGGACCACATGATCATTACTAAAGGAACACTCTTTCGCCTCACCATTTGTATCTCAGTAACTACTATCCTTACAGGCTCTAGCCAGACAGATCTATCAGTAGCCACATCGCCAGACGTAGTGGTGACAAACATCTCGGGCCGATGCAGTGCCTTCCAAAGGGAAGCCACATTAAAGATGTCGTGTAAGTTTTCTAGTTCTTGTGGTAGCTCTAGCGTATAAGCAAAGGGACCGATCCTTTCCAAAACAATATAAGGCCCAATATATCGCGGTCTAAGCTTCTTCCTTACATGAATACACGACACCCCATGTATTGGCCTAATCTTCAAGAATACCTTATCACCCACTTAATATTCCACCATCATGTGTCTCGCATCATAGTACCTTGCCTGTCAGCTCTAAGCCTATAACATGCATTCCCGGATCAGCCTAATCGTAGTGTCGGTGTCATCAGTGTAATCCACCCCCAATACTTTTGGATCCTCATCTCGGACCCGCTATAAAGGCGTTCTGCACCTCATACCATAAAGTGCCTCATAGGCCGCTATTCCGATGCTTGCTTGATGATTATTTTTATATGAAAACTATAACAATGGTCGATTTATCTCCCACAATTATCCCATGCCCAAAACACATAGATGTTGGGTATTGTTTCCCAATGATCTTGATTTGAAGAATTGTCACTTGAAATAAGTTGGATTTAGTTTGTATTTTATGTTGTTTCTTTACTCATGTTCTTGCAGAGTTTATTGCTAAATACAAACCAATGTCAGGTTACAGCGGGTCATTAAACACAGGACTATACAATATATTCCCTCGTTGTGTAGGCCAAAGTGTTGACTCACGTGTAATCTCTATATTGGATTTTACTTCTATTACAAGTGCATTAGAAGGAACAAGGGAGGACTAGCTGTTGTATTTAGAAGAAATGAAATTTTTCCAAAGTAAAATCGTCGAGTATACTTATGAATACTAATCATATTCGTCGTATATACATACTGGCACTCGTCGAATTCATCGTGTTTACATATAAAATTCCTTCTATGAACTTGGAAATCGGTTAAGTAAGATTCATTGTGTATCTTCAAGAATACTCGTCAAATTCATTGAGTGTACCTGTTGACACTCGTCGAATTCATAAAATATGCCAGTCGATACAAGCAAAATTCGTCAAGTCTCTCTGAAAAAATCTCTGTGTTCTCGAATCTACTTTTCTGGATTTGTCTAAGTTAAATTTGTCAAATATTGAAGTTGTTTGTCGAGTATACTCATGGTTATATGGCGATATTTGATGAATGGACTTAGCGTTATTTTCCAATTTTCTTCTCGAGGGTTCTCTGGTTCATGTCGACTTCCATGTACAATACATGTGGAGTATTTGTTTTTGGAAGCACTTTTCTAGCAGCTAGAAGAACGAATCCTATAAATATTTAATGTTAATTTGTTCAACCCTAATTGCTCTTCCGCATTGGAAATCATGAATAGGCCGATCGTTCTCTTTTGTACGTACAACCTTCAGAAATTGATTTCGCTACCTAACGCCGCATGATCGACGATTCCTTCATGTATAGTTTCGACAGATCCCTTCTCTAGTTTTCTCTAAGCCGTCAGATCTCTTCTGATCAAAGTTTTCAGATAAAGCTCTCAAGATTACCTTCAAGTCATCTCCTTCTGCAAGACCCTCTATTTCTCATTTCAAGGTAGAATAAGATTGATCATTTTTAGATCTGAAGAAATAGATTGATTCTCAATCCAGTGTGTTGTATAAAACTTATTTTATAATATTGTAGGAAGGTTTCACTTCCGACGTGTAGATCCTTGTACTAGGATCGAGTTGTACGATAGTTTTTTCTCATAGTATATGAGAGGTTGTTCTCCGAGAAGTAGGAGTGGTGACTCTGAGTTGTAAGATTTGTTATAATCTGTGAAAGGTGAAGTTGCTGAATCAAGCCCTTTATGGTAGATAGGCGAGGTGGGATAGTGGATGTATCTAAATCAGGGAACCACTATATATTCCTATGTTGTGCTTTGTTTGTTCTGTGTGCTTGCTTATAAAATTTTTTAATCTGCTATTAGACGCAGAACTCACCTATTCGACCCCTCTATGTGATTTAGCTAGACAACTAGAAACTTTCAATTGGTATCCGAGGAGGTTGGTCAGTATAAGGTTAGCACCTTGAATAAGATCTCCATCTAGTTGTCAGAGCATAAGTTTTTCCAATGGACAAAAGCAAGGACATTTCTTCAATGAAGCTTCAAGTGCGCACTAAAGAGAACTTTGCCATGTGGAAGGAAAGAGTATAATTCTTCATGAAAGCGGCTGACCCAAGAATCTTTCAGATTATAGAAGAAAGACCTCACGTTCCTACTCAATCATCTTTTGTTAATCTGTTGCAGTATGGAAAGCGGGCGGTCTAGCGGCTTGTCTATGGCGATTTGAAGACCGGGTGGTCTGGCGGTTTCACAGTGGCGGCTTGCTAGTCGGGCAGTCTAGCCGTTTCTCTCTAGCGACTTGATAGTTGTGCGGTCTGGCGGCTTCGATCTTGCAGCTTGGTAGCCGGGAAGTCTAGCGATCTTATAGCCTCTGACAATCTGACTCCCCTATTCTCTGGCAGCTTGTTGTTATGGTTGTGTGGTTAGCGGTATGTATTCTAAATGTGCAACCTGTACGATCTACATTCTTACCGTGTGTCCTGTGCGGACTGTCCTTGTCTAGTCGCGAGTCACCGTGAATGTATTTAGTCCTACATTGATTATTTATAATCTCTTTCTTCTCCTCCATTCTATAAAGGGAGGCTATACCTTTATAATAGATTCAATTTTTGGAAATAAAAACTCAATTATTGTACAATTTTCGATGTCTCCTGATTCTCTTCACCATATAGTGTTAGAGGACCCGATCTTTTCCTCCTGATTCTGTTCGCGCGACCTGTCTCTTTTGTGTTTGTGCGACCTATTTCTGTTCGCGCGACCTGTCTTCGATATTTGTCTTCGCGCGACTTGTATTCACATGGTCTTTTCTCTTCTATTTGTGTGGCTTGTCTGCGCACGATTTATCTTGGCACGACCTGTCTTCGCGGGGTCTTCTCTTTGTTCGTGCAGCCTGTTCTCGCGCGATTTGTCTAGGCATGACTTGTCCTCGCAGCATTGTCTCTTCTCCCTGTTCGTGTGACCTGTCTTCTATTCGCACGGTCTCTTCTGTTCACGCGGTCTCTTCTCCTTATTCGTGTGACCTGCCTTCATAGCCAATTTTTGCTCTCTTCTCTTCTATGGATTTCTTTGATACCTCTACCACTACTACTCCCATGGCCCACCCTCCTCCTCATCCTAATCCTTCGGGCTACCTTAGCATCATTTCCAAACTCATCGGTTCCAACTAACCAAACTGGAGTGTCTCCTTCATCTTTCTTCTTCGCTCACAATGAAAATGTTGTCATCTCTTCGATGACCATCCACCTCCAGAGTCCGATCTCTTTGTTGACTGGGATGCTAGTGATGCACTTGTTCGCACTTGGCTGGCTAACTGCCTTTCTGATGAGTTCCCTCTCGTTAATCACAATGATGAATTGGTGAAGGCGGCGTGGCTCGTCTTGCCGCTCTTTACTCGAAGGGGTTTCAGTCGTCTCGATTCTATACACTCTATGCGGACCTCTTTTATCGTCCCTCCATGTCTCATGATGCAGCCTACCAATAGGCTCAGGCTTATGGAGCCGAAATTCTCCATAAGCATCCATTCTTTGCGAATCTGGCCGAGCAGTACAAGCAATTCCAGGAACTTTTGGTTGTATGCTATGTTCTATGTCTTTCGAAGTCATGTTATATGATCCGTCAAAAGATCCTTGGTGAGGCTTGTTGATGCACGAAAACGTAAAGGGGGTCGAGCACCACCAGCTAACTGTTCGAGCACAAGGGAAAAGAAGGGAGAGGAGAGACTACGAGTAGCAATCTACTAAGCAGACGAGAGCTAGAAGAACAACTGGGCTGTGAGCCACGACAACAACAGACTTCGCCTGTCGCGGCCTGAATGCCTCTCTTGCGATGGGCTTTCCTTTTACTGAAGAAGGGTTTGATTATAAGTGTAAGAAGAAGAAACAAGAGCTGAGCAAGCTGGAATCCGCAAAGCACGAGATTCGAGTCCGCAGCCTTTAACAAGTAGGCTCCTGGGCACGAGTCAGCGTGCCTTGGGTGCACCACCTCCCCCCTATTTATAGGATGGGGGCCTGCCCAAACATGCAGGGCTAAAATAACCGACTGCCTGGGGTACAGGAGAACCGGGCAGCGGTGACGGGAAGCAAAAAAGAAAGAACATGTCAGTCCGCGCAAAAGGGGCGGACTGGGCTCGTGGGCTGGAGCTCCCATCCACTACTACTAGGCACAATCCTGCGGGAGGACGGCGGCCTGGGCGGACTGGGAACTGTGTCCGCCAAAGATGGATCAAGCCAGAGCTCCAAGGCATGGCGGACCAGGCGAACAGAGCGTTGAGTCCGCCGATGGGGGACCATCCTTGGTGGCCGATCACTGCTGCTTTGCCGAGCTGGGCGGACTGCCGAATCGTGTCCGTGGATAATGAAGCAAGGCCTTGACATCCTGCGGGTGTTCCGGACTGAGGGTTTAACACGTACCATTGACCGATGAGGGAGAACAGTCCGTAATGAAGATCGTGGGCAACCGATCATGTTTTTCTGGTAGAGAAAAACACTGAGGATTTCCGGTCATATGATTAGTAGCACCAGAGTCAATCAACCATTTACTTTGAGTCACCACACGGGAATTACCTGAAGACGAGACCACCGAGGCGGACTGTTTCGAAGAGGAGGTGGAAGCATCACCAGATGGGTGAAGATGCAGATACTTCATCCAACAACGATCAACCATATGGACGGTGCGGCCACAATGAGAGCAGAGAAAATGGGAAGGTCCACGTCCACCGGATTGATGGCTGCGGCCACTAGATCCACCCCGCTGAGTATAATGAGCAAAAGTGTTAGGGTGCGGTGGCGAGGAAAGTAGTGGATGCTGAAGCAGAGAGGTAACATTAGTGATGCAGGCAGCAGTAGCATAAAAGGTTGGGTAATCCTCCTCGCCAAGGATCTATTGACGGATCATGTAATAGGACTCTGGAACACGTAGAATAGAGCATACAACCAGAAGTTCCTGGAGGTGCTTGTATTGCTCGGCCAGATCAGTGGAGAATGGATGGTTCTGAAGAATTTTGACACAAAGAGCCCGAGCTTATTGGTAGGCGGCAGTAGGAGACATGGAGGGATGGTAAAAGTGGTCTAGATAGAGAGTATAGATGCGAGACGATGGAACACCCTTTTAGTAAAGAGCAGAAAGATGAATCTTTTGGAACACCCTATTACTAATTTGGGTCAGGATCACTATGTCTCTAGGAATCAATGCTTGACCTCCTGTATAGCCCAATAGGTTAATTAGAATTGAGTCTAAGGGTTAGAAGTCTAGGTGTGGAAGCTGCCCTAAAGACTAAGATTTTATGCTTAGAGACCAAGTCATATCGTCGAGCTCAGCACGACGATTCGTCGAACTCCGATCGACGATCGTCTAGCTCAACTTCGACAGATCGTCGAACTCCATTCGATGATCGCTGAGCTCAACTTCATTATATCGTCGAACTCCGTTCGACGATCGGTGAGCTCAGGTCGACGATTTTGACTCTGCTTTGGATCTTTATCTCTGAGCTCAGTTCGACGATCTTTGATCTCAGATCGACGATATTTTGCTGCTATATATTTCTAGATCGCTGAGCTCAGCTCGACGATAGCAGAGCTCAGTTCGACGATTTCAGATAACTTCAAGGATGTTTCTAGAGTCAAATTCAAATCAGTTAAGGAGTTATTCTGCAATTAATTCAGAGATTTCCTAGCCGTTTTCATTCATTTCTGGACCAAGTTTCAAGGGATTTTTCAAGGAATATTTCTGTAGTCTTTCCTCCAGAAGAGATTTTGCAATTAAGGATGAAATCAATGCAGGCTAACGGCTATACTTGACAGAGAATGTTATTCTATTCTGTACCAGAGATTAAAAGATAGAATTTTTTGAATCACTCATAGAACAAACAATACAGAGAGAGACACATAGATTACAGAGACACATTCAAAAATATTCTGTCTCAAGGAATTCTCAAGAACACTCATCCAAGGAGATCAATCTTATCAGAAATCTTCAGATCTCTTTAGTTTCAAAGTGTTCAAGGCCAACATATTTCAAGACTCCAGACATCCAATATTTCAGTCATTGCTGAAATCATCTATTGATGGAGTTCAATCTTTGAAGGCCTATCACCCTCAACAAAGCTTTTCTTCCTGAAGATCTCAAGGATTCAGGGGGAGCTTTGACATCAACAATCCACATAGTCTTCTCAGTTGTTTGAGAAAGAGAAGACTTCCATCACTCTCTCACCCCCTCTCTGTAAAGGGTTTCTCAAACTCCCTTCAAAAGTTTGAGCTTGGTTTTTGAGCACCTTGTCAAAAGTTCATTGGTGGCAAGACACCGGATCAAAAAATCTGCTTTGGTTTTTGAGCACCTTATCAAAAGCTCATTGGTGCCCAGGACACCTGATCAACTCATCCTGCAGTGGATTCTTACCTAGGGTGGTAGAAGAGTGGATGTACCCAAGTTTAGGGGAACCACTATATTTCCTTGTGTCTTCTAGTTTTGCTTGTTTTTATGTTTGTTTCTGGCCTTGATTTTTCTGTGATTAGCTTTTGTTTAACTTAGTGCTGTGATTAGATTTATTACTGCTTCCCTGCTCACACATATTACAACAACTGTTGTAAAAAGTTTCAAAGCACCATATACTTTATTCACCCCCCTCTAGAGTATATCAGATCTAACTTCACTTTCAATTGGTATCAGAGGGAGGTTGGTTAAACATACCATAACTAATTGGTTGTACAGGCTAACACCTGAATCCAAAGATCCCAAGTTAGATCTGTTTTTCTTTTGTATTTTATTGTTAGATTTGCTTTCACAAATCATGGCCCAAAACAAAGATTATGCTAGCACCAGACCTCCAGTGTGCAATCTATCCAAGTTTGCACTTTGGAAAGCAAGGATCAGACTATACATAAATTCTATTGACGAAGACATTTTTAATTCTGTTTTGACAGTATATCCAAGACCTCCAGAGAACACAAGTACAAATGTTGTTCCACCTCCATCAGGAACCTATGCTGATATCAAGAGATGGAAGGTAGCTGATGTCAAGGCTATGAACATCTTGGCCCAGATAATGTCAGATGATATATTTCAAAAGGTGGCTGAATGCAATTCAGCAAAGGAAATTTGGGACAAACTCTCAGAAATAGTCTCAGGCTCCGCTGATGAGAGAAAGGATAGAAGATCCCATCTCATCTCTCAATATGAGAATTTCAAGAAGGGAGAAACTGAGTCAGTGGGAGACATGTACAACAGGCTAAGTATAATTGTCAGTGAACTCAGAACATTGGACAAAGAGATCTCTCTAACTGAACTCAATGACAAGATCCTAATGTGCTTCCCTAGCACTTGGGATTCAAGAATCTGGCCAATTAAGGATGCCAGAAGCTGAATGAGATCACTACTGAAGCTCTATTGGGTAAGCTCAAATCTTATGAGCTACTCATCAAAAATAGAGAGGAAGAACAGAAGGCTGCCTCACCAGCCACAAGAAAAGAGAAGACCATAGCATTCAAGGCAACTGAGGATCTTCCTGAAGACAAAGCCACAGGCAATGATAAACTACTCAGCTTGTTGGCCAAAAGATTCTACAAGATGGCCAGAAAGGATTTCAGAAGGAGATCATACAAGGAGCAGGATAAGCCAAGGTATGACAAGTCCATTAACAATAATAAAGACATTATTTGCTTTGGTTGCAGGAAACCAGGGCACATAGTTCCTGACTGTCCAGAGAACAAGAACAAGGACAGAAGGGACAGGAAAGAAAGAAGAAAGGAGAAAGACTCCAAGAGGAATGGCAATGGCAAACCCTCATCAAGCAAAAACAAACATACAAGAAAAGGGTTTGTTGCTAAATCCTGGAGTGAGACTGAAGAAGAGTCAGAAGTCTCATCCAGTTCCAGTGATGATGAGGATGATGCAGAAGAGATAGAGTTCTGCATGATGGCAATCAATGCCTTACAGCATAATTCAGAAGAAGAGGAGTCAGAGTTAGACTCAGAGACTCAACCTGAAGAAGATCAGGTAATTGGTTCTTTTGATTTTAGTTCAGAGGATTTTAAATCTGAATTTAAGGCACTGTGTTTAGACCTGCTAAAGTCTGAGAAAGAAATTATCTCTCTCAGAAATCAATTATCTGAACTCAATACCTTAAAGTCAGAAAACCTCAAACTCTCTCAGGAGTTGGAGTGCTGTAGGGAACAGATAGCTTCACTGAAAAGTGAGCTCTCTGAGGCCAAAACGCTTGAAGAATCCCTTAATGGGAGAAGCATCAAGCTGATGGACATCACAAGCACAGTGAACTCCAGATTTAACAGTACACTAGGCTTGGGTGCTTCATCCAGCCAACCTATAGTCCTAACAACTCCAATCAAATTCATTTCTGATAAAGGAAAGGGAGTTATAGAGGTTGCTAGGAAAAATTCTGATCTGCCTCAGAAAACTAAATCCCAGCAGAAATCGTCGAACGGAGATCGATGATCGCCGAATGAAGATCGACTATCGCCGAACACAGCTCGATGATCTCAGGCAACATCGTCGAACGCAGATCGATGATCTCAGCCAAAGTCGTCGAACGAAGGTAGACGATCTCAAATACCTGACCTCATCCATAGTCGACCGTCGAATGGAGCTCGACGATCTGACCCAAGATCGTCGAATGCAGCTCAAAGATCGTCAAACAGAGGTCAGAGCTCTGGAAACTTTTTCAAAGGCAAATCAAAATTCAATCCTAAGGGTCCTTCATCCCAAATCTTTAACCCTTATACTGAATGGATTATACCTCCAAGGAGATATCATCCTGAAGGATATAATAGTCAACCTGGGATGTCTTTTATTTTAGAATTTAAAGGTTATCAACCTAGGCCCAAGGTAAACTGGGTCAAAAACAAATGAATTGTCTTATGTGCAGGTGAAGACCTATCCAACATCTGACCAGCAGTGGTACTTGGATCGTGGGTGCTCTAAGAACATGACAGGGAACAAGGACAACCTCACTTCCTTTAGAGCCAAGCTTGGACCCAAAGTTATCTTTGGTGATTCAAACTTTGGACAGACTAAAGGATATGGTGCAGTCCAGATTGGATCAGTAACTTTCAAGAAGGTAGCTTATGTGGAAGGACTGAAGCACAACCTAATTAGCATCAGTCAGCTGTGTGATGAAGGCTACCAGGTGACCTTCAGCAAAGCCTTATGTAAAATCAAGTCAGAGGACAACACAACTGTGTTGACAGGTAAAAGGAAATGTAACATCTACCTAGTAGATTTTCTTTCAACTGATGTAGATATCTGCTTGTTTAATTCTGTCTGTAGACCAAATATTTTATGGCATAAGAGAGTAGGACACCTAAACCTTAGAACTATTGCTAGGCTATCCAAAGACAACCTTGTTAGAGGACTTCCTTCTGGCCCCTACAAGAAGGAAGGACTCTGCAGGGCTTGTCAATTAGGCAAGCAAACTAAAAACAACTTTAAGTCACTTAATAAGAGTGATTCACCTAGGATATTGTATCTGTTACACATGAATCTCTTTGGACCCATCACAGTACAAAGTATAGGAGAGAAATCCTACACTTTAGTAGTTGTAGATGACTTCTCTAAATTCACATGGGTGTTCTTTCTAAGGAAGAAGTCTGATAACTTTAAATGTCTGACAGAGTTTCTCAAATGTATACAGATTGAGTTCAATACTCACATTGCCCTGATCAGAAGTGATCATGGGACAGAGTTTGATTCTCTTCTTATGCAAGAGTTATGTCAGAGTGAAGGGATCAGGCATACTTTCTCAGCTCCTAGAACTCCTCAGCAAAATGGGGTAGCTGAAAGGAAAAATAGAACCCTTATTGAATCTGCCACTACATTGTTGTCAGATGCTCATCTACCTCTATCCTTTTGGGCAGAGGCAGTGAACACCTCCAACTATGTGCTGAATAGAAGTCTGATACATAAACTAAAGGGAAAGACTCCCTATGAATTACTCAAAGGGAAGAAATCTAAAGTTGACTATTTTAGAGTCTTTGGTTGTATTTGCTATATTCATAATAATGACAAGAAATATTTAGCAAAATTTCAAGCCAAAGCTGATGAAGGAGTGTTTCTGGGATACTACATGATCAGCAAGGCTTATAGGGTCTATAATAAATCATCTTTAAAAATTGAGGAATCTGTTCACATATCCTTTGATGAAACTAACATGTCTTTCAAGGAGAAGACTTCTTCTACCATAGAACCTTTGCAGGAACATTCTCTAGTTGAAGACTTGAACAAGTTACAGGTTACTCAAGAGGATGAAAGCAGTGGAGATGAAGAAAATGCTCAACATATTGAAGAACAACTTGAAGAGCCAGTTGTTGCACCACAAGAGGAAACAACAACACAGGTTGATGAACAATCAACACCCCTATTGATTTAGTAACATCAAGAGACCATCCAATTTCCCAAATAATTGGAGAAATCTCAGCTGGTGTGCAAACCAGAAATCAGGTCAACCAAAACCTGTGGCACACCTGCTTCCTATCTCAAATTGAACCTCAGTCCATTCAAGATGCAGAGTAAGATCCACACTGGATCATTGCAATGCAAGAGGAGTTGCATTAATTTGAGAGAAACAAAGTATGGGAACTAGTGCCAAAGCCTAAGGATCATTCCATTGTTGGAACAAAATGGGTATTCAGAAACAAATTAGATGATCAAGGAGTAATTATAAGGAACAAGGCAAGGCTAGTTGCTCAGGGATACTCTCAAGAAGAAGGAATAGACTACGACCAGACTTTTGCACCTGTTGCAAGATTAGAAGCCATCAGAATATTTCTAGCTTATACAGCACACAAAGGCTTCAAGGTCTATCAGATGGATGTCAAAAGTGCATTCCTAAATGGAGACATCAAAGAGGAAGTTTATGTCAGACAACCTCCAGGTTTTATCTCTCCAACTTTTCCTGATTATGTTTTTAGACTGAACAAAGCATTATATGGTCTCAAGCAAGCTCCTAGAGCATGGTATGAGACCCTAGCATGCTTTCTCTTGGAAAATGGTTTTATAAGGGGTAGAGTAGACCAAACTCTTTTCATTAGAACCCATAAGTCACATACCCTACTAGTACAAATTTATGTAGATGATATTATTTTTGGTTCTACTGACTCCAAATTGTGTAGAAGGTTTTCTAACCTGATGCATTCTAAATTTGAGATGAGTAGCAAGCTATCCTTCTTCCTAGGATTGCAAGTCAAACAGCATGCTGAAGGCATCTTCATTTCTCAAACCAAGTATACAAATGAACTGGTTAAGAAATTTGGTATGTCTGAAGCATCTTGTATGAAAACACCCATGCCTACTAATGCTGTATTGGATGCTGATGAACATGGAAAACCTGTTGATCAGACAACATATAGAGCAATGATTGGCTCTTTACTGTACCTTACAGCCAGTAGACCAGATATAATGTTTGCTACATGTATATGTGCTAGGTTCCAAGTAAGCCCTAGAGAGTCACACCTAACATTAGTAAAGAGGATTCTCAGGTATGTTAAAAGTTGTCCAAATCTAGGTGTCTGGTATCCAAAAGATTCAGCATTTGATTTAACTGGATTCTCTGATGCTGATTATGCTGGATGTAGAATTGACAGGAAAAGCACCAGTGGAACTTGTCAGTTCCTTGGTGACAGACTTGTCTCTTGGTTTTGTAAGAAACGAACATCTGTGTCAACTTCAACTGCTGAAGCTGAATATATGGCTGCAGGCAGTTGCTGTTCAAAAATCTTGTGGATTCAAAACAAACTCCTAGACTATGGCTACAACTTAGAGAAGTCTAAAATCTTTTGTGATTGCTATCTCTATAGCTCAAAATCCAGTCCTCCATAGTAGGACAAAACACATAGAGATTAGGCATCATTTCTTAATGGATAATGTTGAAAAGAACAAAATTAAACTACAATATATCCCAACTGATTTACAAAGGGGAGATATTTTCACCAAGCCTTTGGATGAAAAGAAACACACCTTCTTCCTAAATCAGTAAGGAATGTTAGATGGAGGAAGTCTTAAATAATATCCAAGATTTTGAAAACTTAAAAATTGACCAAGACTAGGCAAACATTCTGATTTTTCTTAGTGTCTAGAATTTTTCTGATCTCTGAACTGCGCTCGACGATTTTCCCCAAGATCGTCGAACGGAGATCGACGATTTCCGAAATCGTCGAACTGAGTTCAGTGTTTCTCAGATAGTATGAACTATCTCTTCCGGTCAACGATCGTCGAATGGCGCTCGACGATTATGTTCTCTGAACGATCGTCGAACAGAGCTCGACGCTCTCCAATATCGTCGAACAGAGATCGACGATATTGAGGACTCTTCAGATTCCTTTAGTAGCCTCGATCGTCGAACTGAGTTCAACGATCTTTCCAATTCTACGTCGAACCCTAATATAAAACTCATTTTTCGCCGTCGTTCTTTTTTGCGCTTTCGATTTCTCTTCAAGAATTTTCTTTCCCTCCAAACAGTTCTACACTTGGTCGTTTTGTTTGTTGAATTTTTGCAGGTACCAATGGCTGTGTCAGTTGCTGTTCTTGCTGCTATGAAGTTTGATGCTGGTTTTGACATCGACATGGAATCATTCAGCACAACTGACCAGGTTTTTCAAGACATTTTTGGATTGTTCAAAGACCAGCATCTGACAGCAATAATGACCACCAGGATCAAGCTGGCCTCTGATGAGATAAAGGAATGGGTTTATACTGCCCACAATCAAGATAACAACACTCTTGTTGGGTCTATATCTGGAACTCAGGTACCCTTAACCCCAACAATTCTATCAGAAGTTTTTGAATTGAGGAATGGAGAAGATACTGCTGACTTATCTGTAGATGAGTATTCTGAACTGCTTGCCAGAATGGGTCATCCAGAGGGCAACCCTAGCAAGCTCTTCAAAAGGAACCTTTCTGTGGAATACAGATTTATGGCAGATGTTGTTGGGAAAGTGCTACTGGCTAAGCACTCTGCCCATGATACAATTTCAAGGTATCAGCTCTGCCTCATGGGAGCTCTTGTGGATAAGAAGAATCTGAACTGGGGAGAAATCTTCTCTGACCTCATCAAGAAGAAAATCAACAAAAGTTTTGTTAACTTTGGGAGAATCATTGGAGTGTTTCTGCAACACAAGTGCCCTGCCTTGCTGATCTCCTCTGGAATTCATATAAATGCCTCCAAGAGACTGTCTTGTGCCCTCTTTGGAAAGTGGGACAGACAAATCAGCAAGCCCAGCAGGCCCTCCTCCAGTACTACTTCAGGCACAAGGACTCCAAGAGTCACTCCTCCACAGGTCTCTGACCCTGCAGATGACCTGGCTGCTGTTGTTGCCTCTCCTCCTCCTCCTCCTCCAATTCCATCCCTTCCCCTACCATCTACCATCCCAACTCCATCCACCATCATCATATCCAGCCCCTCTCCAACATCCACACCATCTCCAGTACCTACTCTTCCACCACCAAAAGAACATTTCCATCCATTATTCTCCTACCCTCCACCAGATGTCACCTCATCACCCTCCATTCCATCCTTCACCCTAATTGATGATTCCTTTATGGATGATTCCCCATCCTCTCCTCCTGAGTTACCCTCCTCCTCCTCCTCATTTCAAGACCTTCTACACCAAATCATTGACCAACCAACATTCACACCCTCTATCTCCATTCCCCGGTCCTCCATATCCACCTTACCAACACCTCAGCCATCCCTTCCACCATTCACCAGCTCTCCACTACCAGAACCCTTAGCTGCTCCTATATCTTCTACCTCTGCTCCAGCCGTTGAGCAAGTAGACCTCCCAGCCCTTGCTGACAGGCTATATGAGTTGCTTGCCCCCAGGCTCTCTCTGCTGTTGGAGACCTCCTTGGCTCCACTACACTTGTTAGTGGCAGCTCTCTCTGCCAGGCTCTCTTCCCTCTTCCCTCAGGCAGCTCCTACAACAGTGTGCCTTGACCCAGACTTGTCTGAATCTAGGCAGGGGGAGATGCCATATGAAGTGAGTCTTCATGCTGCTGCTGTTGCTGCTGTGACTGCTTCTGTGAGCCTGTCTACTGCTACTGCTGCTGTCTTTGCTGCCCCTTCAGCTCCTCCTCTTGTTGTTGTTGTTGCCGTACCTCAAGCACAAAGTCAGATTTCAACTGTAGTCCTTGCAATAGACCTCAGGTCTTTGCTTTCAGATTTTGATCAGTTTTACTTCAGCTGTCTGCCAGAGGTCAATGCTGTCCAGCCTCCAGAAGATCTATCCAAGGCACTTGTGCCATCTTCTTGTTGTGACCCAAGCATTATCACTTCCTTTGTCAATTCAGTGTTTGATGCTGCTGAAAATGTTGATGCTGCTGCTTCTTCTGAAGAAAGTATTATTGTTGCTTCTGATGTTGTTGCCCCTACTGCTGCTGAAGTTTCTGTTCTTACTGATGAACCAATTTCCAAGGAAATTCTTATTACAGAGGCACCTGAATTTGAGCCTTCTGCAGTCTTTGATGATATTCCTTCTGTTTCTGCTGTTGTTAGTGAAGTTGTTGCTGCTATCACCTGTCCAGAGCCTACTGTTGCTGCTGTTGTTTTTACTGCTTCTACTCCATCTGCTGCTGTCATTTCTGTTGTTACTACTTCAACACCTACTGCTACAACCTCTGCCTCATCTGCTTCTGAACAGCTCAAGAAGGAATTAATGAAGAAAATAGATGCTCTCTATGATGACCAGAGTTCTGAAAGTGATGAATTTAGAACAGACTCTGATGACTCTTCTGCTACCATTGCCAGGAAAAGAAAGGCAAGGAGCAAAGCCATGAAGAGGGTACCTCCTGCTAAATTCAAAGATAACAATGATTTCCCATATTACATTCTACATGACTGCCCTATTACTGAACACTGGATGCAATACTCTAAGAACCAGCTGAAAGCAATGAAGAAGAAGAGAAAATTTGAGAAGGGCTCCTCTCAATTTCAACACTACCATCCTCCTCCACCACCTCCTCCTGATGTAGTTGCAGGTGGAAGCTCTGCAGCTCAACCCCCAGCAAGAAGTCAGGCCCCCTATCTGCCTCATGCCAGATCTTACAATAGGGGAAGCCAATCCAGGGGATCTCAATCAAGGAGAGGAGGATACAGAGGAAATCAAAGAGATATTCAAGTCTACTCCAAAGGTTACTCCAGGCAGCACCAATATTCTAGGGGAGGACAAATTTCTTCTGATACAACATCTGGTCCTTTCCCTTATAAGCTGAAAGAAAATGTGTCTTTCAGGCCTCCTCAGGACAATCCCTCTAACAAATATGAGCCTCATGTACCTTTTGAGGATCCTGAAAATAATCCAGCTGCTTGGACTGCCAGATTAAAGGAACTAGCTGCACTGGATCAGATTAAAAAGCTAGAGAGCAAGGAATAGATTCTTCCAACATTTCAACTATGTCTGAACAGAGACAGAAAGAGCTGGAGAGATATGCATCAAGTAAATTCTTTGATTCTGACAGGTATATGGAATTACATCCTGAAGCTGTAGTTCCCAGGCCTAAAAAGCAAACATATTTGGGTGCAGCAGATGATACCAGATCAAACAAAGAAGCCCTCAATCCCAACAGAGAGATTAAACTTGTTAAGGGCAAGGAAAAGAAATGATATTGTAAGGTGACATTCTCTGATTTCTGATTATCTGGATACTATATATTTCTGTGGTTCTGCTATGTGTAGCTGTTGTTTTTCCTGTTTTGCTGCTTGTATGATGTCATTAAATTTTTCCAAAGTCTGTAAATAGTAATCCTAACCCAAATAGGGGGACATTGTTGGAACACCCTATTACTAATTTGGGTCAGGATCACTATGTCTCTAGGAATCAATGCTTGACCTCCTGTATAGCCCAATAGGTCAATTAAAATTGAGTGTAAGGGTTAGAAGTCTAAGTGTGGAAGCTGCCCTGAAGACCAAGATTTTCTGCTTAGAGACCAAGTCATATCGTCGAGCTCAGCACGACAATTCGTCGAACTCCGATCGACGATCGTCTAGCTCAACTTCGACAGATCGTCGAACTCCATTCGACGATCGCTGAGCTCAACTTCATTATATCGTCGAACTCCGTTCGACGATCGGTGAGCTCAGGTCGACGATTTTGACTCTACTTTGGATATTTATCTCTGAGCTCAGTTCGACGATCTTTGAGCTCAGATCGACGATATTTTGCTGCTGTATATTTCTAGATCGCTGAGCTCAGCTCGACGATTTAAGATAACTTCAAGGATGTTTCTAGAGTCAAATTCGAATCAGTTAAGGAGTTATTCTGCAATTAATTCAGAGATTTCCTAGCCGTTTTCATTCATTTCTGGACCAAGTTTTAAGGGATTTTTCAAGGAATATTTCTGTGGTCTTTCCTCCAAAGAGATTTTGCAATTAAGGATGCAATCAATGCAGGCTAACGGCTATACTTGACAGAGAATGTTATTCTATTCTGTACCAGAGAATAAAAGATAGAATTTTTTGAATCACTCATAGAACACACAATACAGAGAGAGACACACAGATTACAGAGACACATTCAAAAATATTCTGTCTCAAGAAATTCTCAAGAACACTCATCCAAGGAGATCAATCTTGTCAGAAATCTTCAGATCTCTTTAGTTTCAAAGTGTTCAAGGCCAACATATTTCAAGACTCGAGACATGCAACATTTCAGTCATTGCTGAAATCATCTATTGCTGGAGTTCAATCTTTGAAGGCCTATCACCCTCAGCAAAGCTTTTCTTCCTGAAGATTTCAAGGATTTAGGGGGAGCTTTGACATCAACAATCCACATAGTCTTCTCAGTTGTTTGAGAAAGAGAAGACTTCCATCACTCTCTCACCCCCTCTCTGTAAAGGGTTTCTCAAACTCCCTTCAAAAGTTTGAGCATGATTTTAGAGCACCTTGTCAAAAGCTCATTGGTGGCAAGACACCTGATCAAAAAATCTGCTTTGGTTTTTGAGCACCTTATCAAAAGCTCATTGGTGCCCAGGACACCTGATCAACTCATCCTGCAGTGGATTCCTACCTAGGGTGGTAGAAGAGTGGATGTACCCAAGTTTAGGGGAACCACTATATTTCCTCGTGTCTTCTGGTTTTGCTTGTTTTTATGTTTGTTTCTGGCCTTGATTTTTCTGTGATTAGCTTTTGTTTAACTTAGTGTTGTGATTAGATTTATTACTGCTTCCCTGCTCACACATATTACAACAACTGTTGTAAAAAGTTTCAAAGCACCATATACTCTATTCACCCCCCCCCCCTCTAGAGTATATCAGATCTAACTGCACTTTCAGAATCCAAGCCGCCTTCACCATTTCATCATGGTGAATGACTGGAGGGCAGTCATCTGAAAGGCTGTTAGCCAGCCAAGTGTGAATAAGAGCGTCACTAGCATCCCAGTCATCAATGAGATCGGACTCTGGATGAGTTGTAAAGCTTAATTGGTGCAATGCAGCCGCGAGTGTTTAACTTGGAACTTCAAGAGCCGATAAAACGATTGTTGCAAAATCCGGCGGCTGAGCGAAAGTGAGAATAATTACTTGTATCACCTTGGGGATGTAACTAATGTTCTATATAAGGCAATGACCAATGTGATGGTTGTGTGCATATATGTTAGATGTGCTGTTATATGTTGAAATGTTGGTGCATACTTGTGAAATGTAAGTGATCGCTTGATTGTGAATTTACTAGATGATGTTTTTGTTTTTCGATCACTTGATAAATTTTGTGGCTGCATGTGCACAGTTGGAAGTTAGGGATGTATGTATGTGCAGTATGTGTTGATTCGTTTGTGCGATCGCGTTGTTGAGTGCTTGGTTGCGATGGGTGCAACATGGAATGATTTTATGGCTAATTGGAGGGAGCCAAATTTTGAGGATGAAATTTCTTTGAAGGAGGGGAGGATTGTAACACCCCCATAGTTCATTTGGGTTTCAGGTTGGGTGACACAGCCTGGGATACGGGCGTGTCCCAGGGCGTATCGTGCTTGGATTGAGGAGTTGGGTGCCTAGTCGACATTATTGGTTCGACGAAAGGAACACGCCAGGTGACACGGGCGTGACCCATCTGACACGGGCGTGTCCGTGGGCGTGTCCCCCTGGTCGACAAACTGCGCTCGACGATCGTCGAGTATGCATCATCTTTCGGCCCCAACACGCCCTGTGGCACGCCCGTGTCACAGGGCATGTACCTTAAGCGGTACACGAACTGACTCATTCTGAATTATCTATGACAAGGTGACACGCCCATGTCATGCCCGTGTCAGCCGAGTCACGCCCGTGACACGGGGCGTGTAACCCACTCGATACCTACTCGAGAGGACTTACTCGAGAGAAACCCAACTACTTGAGTACCCAGATAGGACACGCCCGTGTCATAGGGATGACACACCCATGTCACCCCCCTTTCCTCGACTGCTTTCCCACCTACTCGAGAGAAAAGTGTCGACGGCTCTACATAGAGGGACACGCCTTGTGACAGTCATACACCACCGATCGAGGCTCTTCGCTTGTTGGTTGGGCGGTTCAATCCTAGTCCATCAATCTCACTATTGGCGACATCCCATTCATACCACTCAGAGGCACTAACTCGCAGCATTCACATACAGCTAGAGCAGATCGACCCAAACCATGTGGTGTGGTAGTCAGGTCTATCGAGGCTCCCCTGGCAGTACCACCCATCGACCCCTCACCTACTTCTGATCGACCCACAACTGTGGTGCAGCACGTAGGGTCCTCCGCACTTTCCCCAAACATTGCCACCCATCGATTCTCACTAATACGGACCAACCCACACCATGTTGTGTAACAAGATAGGTTCATCCTGCATTTCCCCCAGCCATGCTACCCATTGATCACTCAACATGAGCTTATGCAAAGCCTCCTTATAGCCATAATACACATCCAAGCAAACATTCATTCCACAACACCTAAACTTTTCATATAATCAAATCCATAGAGTCTTCTCTGGTTTACCCATGATCATCACCAATCCAGACTACCCATCCAGATGGGCTTCACACAGAATGCCTATGTCATACTCCACACTTCCGGCTCTAGATGACGACTCAACCAAGGAATCGCTTCCGAAATCCACCTCTTGGTGGAGGATTCCACGCACATGCATAAAGAAAGGAATTCGATGTTCAAGAAGGAGATCGTTACCCTTTAAGATCGCTTTGGCGCCATGAAGTAGCTGAATGGAAGTCACCGCCTCGGCTTTGCCTTCACGAATTCGTACGCGCATCTTCAATCCGCACTCCGGAGCTCCTCCAACAGCTAGCTTGCTTTCTCCTTTTCCTTCCTTTGCTCTCCCTTTCTCTTTCTCTCTATTGAAATGAGATGGAGAAGAAGAAGATGAAGATAAAGGGGAATTGCTCTCAGCTCTCGGCCATATACGCACCTGGATGGAGCCCTGCCCTTGGATTCAGGATAGGGAAATGAATGGCCACAAAATCTCTGAAAAATCATCTTTCGGCCCCGACACGCCTTGTGACACGCCCGTGTCATAGGGCGTGTACCTTAAGCGGTACACGAACTGACTTATTCTGACTTATCTATGACAAGGTGACAAGCCCATGCCACACTCGTGTCAGTCGAGTCATGCCCGTGACACGAGGTGTGTAATCCACTAGAGACCTACTCGATACCAACTCGAGAGAAAACCAACTACTCGAGTACCTAGATAAGACATTCCCGTGTTACAGGGATGACACGCCAGTGTCACCCCCCCCCCCCTTTACTCGAGTGCTTTTCTACCTACTCGAGAGAAAAGTGTCGACTGCTCTACATAGTGCGACACGCCCTGTGACACGCCCGTGTCACAGGCCGTGTACCCCATACTCGACGATCGTCGAGCGCAGTTTGTCGACCAGGGGGACATTCCCACAGACACGCCCGTATCAGATGGGTCACGCTCGTATCACCTGGCATGTTCCTTTCGTCGAACCAATATCGTTGACCAGGCACCCAACTCCTCAATCCAAGAACGACACGCCTTGGAACACGCCCGTGTCCCAGGCCGTATCACCCAACCTGAAACCCAAATGAACTCTGGGATTGTTACAGAGGGTCATCGTGGAGATGATGGCGTTTGCATTGTAAGCGGAGTTGAAAGGTGAAGGAGACACTCCAGTCTTGGTAGTTGGAACCAGTGAGCTTGGAAATGGTGCTAAGGTAGCCCGAAGGAGTAGGAGGAGGAGGGTGAGCCATGGGAGTAGTAGTGGTAGTGGTATCAGAGAGAGACATAGAATAGAAGAGAGTAGAAACATGGCTTCGAAGGCAGGTCACACTAATAAGGAGAAGACACTACGTGAATATAAAACAGGTCACGCGAATAAGGAGAAGAGACAAGGCTGGCAGGACAGGTCATGCCGAGACAGATCATGTAAGAACAGGCCATACGAACAAAGAGAAGAGACTGCGCGAAGACAGGTCATGCCAGGACAAATCGTGAGCAGACAGGCCGCGCGAACAGAAGAGAAAAGACCACATGAAGACAGGTCTCGAGAAGATAAACCGTGAAGATAGGTCGCATGAACAGAAATAGGTCACGCGAACACAAAGGAGACAGGTCGCACGAATAGAATCGGGAGGAAAAGATCGAGTCCTCTGATACCATATGGTGAAGATAATGAGGAGAAACCAAAAATTGGACAACAATTGAGTTTTTATTTCCAAAAATTGTATCTATTATAAAGGTATAGCCTCCCTTTTATAGAATGGAGGTGAAGAGAGAGATTATAAATAGGAAATTTGGGACTAAATAAATTCATGGTGACTCGGGACTAGACAAGGACGGATCGCCAAGGACGCACGGTAAGAATGCAGATCGCATAGATGTCGCTTTTAGAATACAGACTACTAACCACTCGACCACAATAACAAGCCGCCAGAGAATAGGAGAGTCAGACCACTAGAGGCTAGAAGATCTCTAGACCGCCCAGCTACCAAGCTGCTAGATAGAAGCCGCCAAACCACCTGGTCTCCAAACCTCCATAGACAAGCCGACAGACCGCCCCGTTTTCATACTTCAACAGATTCATAGAAGATGGTTGAGTAGGAACGTGAGGTCCTTCTTCTACAATCTGAAAGATTCTTGGATCAGCCGCTTCCATGAAGAATTCTACTCTTTCCTTCCACATGGGAAAGTTCTCTTTAGTGCACACTGGTAGCTTAATTGAAGACATGTCCTTGTTTTTATCCATTGGAAAAACTTGTGCTCTGACAACTTGATGGAGATCTTGTTCAAGGTGCTAACCTTGTACTGACCAACCTCCTCTGATTCCAGTTGAATGTATCTAATTGTCTAGCTAAATCACCAAGAGGGGGTTGAATATGTGAGTTCTGCGTCTAATAGATGATTAAAAATTTTTATAAGCAAGCACACAGAACAAACACAACACAACATAGGAATATATAATGGTTCCCTGATTTGGGTACGTCCACTTTCCCATCTCTCCTATCTACCACAAAGGGCTTGATTCAGCTACTTCATCTTTCTCTGAGTTAAAAAAATCTTAAAACTCAGAGTCACCACTCCTACTTCTCGGAGAACAACCTCTCCTATACTCGGAGAACAAACTCTCCTACAACTCGATCCTAGCACTAGGATCTATATGTTGGAAGTGAAACCTTCCTACAATAGAATAAAATAAGTTTTATACAACACGCTGGATTGAGAATCAATCTATTTCTTCAGATCTAAAAATGATCAATCTTATTTTTCCTTGAAATGAGAACTTGAGGGTCTTGCAGAAGGAGATGACTTGAAGGTAATCTTGGGAGCTTGATCTAAAAACTTTGATCCGAAGAGATCCAAAGGCTTAGAGTAAACTAGAGAAGAGATCTGTCGAAACTATACGTGAAGGAATCGTCAATCGTGCGGCATTGGTCGCGAAATCAATTTCTGAAGGTTGTACATACGACAGAGAACGATCGACCTTTTCATGATTTCAAATGTGGAAGAGCAATTAGGGTTTAACAAATTAACCAAAAGTATTTGTAGGATTCATTCCTCTAGCTGCTAGAAAAGTCCTTCCTAAAACGAGCAGTCCACGTGTACCGTACATGGAGGTCGGCATGAATTAGAGAATCGTCGGGAAAAAAAATCAAAAAATAACGCTATGTCCATTCGTCGATTATCGACATATAACAATGAGTATACTCGACGAATAACTTTGATATCCGACGAATTTAACTTTGATAGATCCAGAAAAGTAAATTTGAGAACTCAGAGATTTTTCCCAAGAGACTCAACGAATTCGACGTATATAGACTAGCATATTCGATGAGTTCGACGAGTGTTAACGAGTACACTTAACGAATTTGATGAGAATGCTTGAAGATACTCGATGAATCTTACTTAACTGATTTCCAAGTTCATAAAATAAATTCTCTAAGTAAACACGATGAATTCGACTAGTCTCAGTAAGTATCCACGACAAATTCGACGAGTATTCATAAGTATACTTGACGAATTTTACTTAGGAAAAATTTCCTTTCTTTGAAAAATTTCCTTTCTTTTTAATACAGCTGGTAGTCCTCCCTTGATCCTTGTAATGTACTTGTAATAGAAGTACAATCCAATAGAGATATTACACGTGAGTCAACACTCTGGCATACAAAATGAGGACTATAATGTATAGTCCCGTGTTTCATGACCCACTATAACCTGACATTGCTTTGTACTTAGCAATAAACCATGCAAGCACATGATTAAAGAAACATTATCAGATACAAACTCAATTCATCTTAGTTTAAGGGACAATTTTTCAAATCAAGGTCATTGTGGATACAATACCCAACTATCTCCCCCAATTTATGGATGTCAGAACTCTATATACTAAGGTGAATTGCACACAGATAATCTTAAATAAGGACAAGGAAAGGAATATAAAAGCAAGTAAAAAGGAGCTCTATCTCAGTCAAAACATTAATATATATATATATATATAATTCTATCGGGGAAAACCGTTTTCACATAATATTAAAGAAAAATTTGATTTTAGACAAGATTGCTCTTGTTCTTCTGAGTCTTCCTGTCAAAGTAAGCTTTGGGCTTCGGGAAATACTTTGGCAGTGGAAGAGGAGCATCTGGATCATCCCTTCTTTATTTCCTGAAACGAATCCTTCTTTTAGCATCGGCTACTTCATGCTTCTGCCATTCCTCCATTTTATAGTGTGACCACCTATCTTCATTTCCAAAGTCAACCAATGTGAAGGTTTCCAAAATTAATGCCCTTGGAGATTGGGCTCCATACTTCACACAGTTCCCTGTTAGGATCAGACCTGTGAGTAGATGGACCTTCTCCAAACCTTCTTTTCTTAACGGCTGTTGAGGTACTTCCTCAACCACTTTAATATCTGGATCAGCAAAAGCAGCAGTAGTAGTGTTCGTTCCATACTGATAGAAGCCCTGAGGAAGTTCTTGAGTGTCTGTCTAGTATTGAGATAATACTGAGTCGGATGAACATCATCATGCATAGGTTCTATCATACTACCTTCTGCATTACCTGGAACTCTGAATAATTCTCCATGTAGCCATTTGAAATTGTCATAGTTGTAAGTGTTTACACTTTGAAACTATTCTTTCTTGGTGGCTTCAATCACATTCACTTTAGCTTTATGTTCTACCTACCCCTTTCTGACTTCTGCATTTATGACTTTAGCTATCTCATTACTATAGTGCACCATTTGTTCATCAAAGTAGTTCATCCCGACATTTTGGGCTTGAATAATGGTCTTTGCATTTGCATCAACATTCGTAACCACATCAAAATTTGTTTTAAGTCTAGCCATAGTGTGAATAATAGCTTTTCTACCTTAAATGAACCCTATGTCCGGAGTATATTCTAACATATCAAAATTAACCTTGACTTCGACAAGTCCGATGTTCACATCACATTCAACATCTTTCACCTTGTTGAGTACTTTCTTGAGCAGGTGATCAAAGTGAGCTTGTTGCTTGGTCATCATTTCTTCAATAGATTTTAGCAAGAAATTATATATACTTATTCTTGGAATGTCTGCAGTCTGAAGTCTTGGAGGAGAGGGAATATCTGCAATGTCCTCAGAGTCACCAGAAGACTCTGCCACTGGAGTTAAATGACCTTTCAATAATAAAGTGGGATCTTGAGCCTCTAGGACATGAGGAAGCATCTCAGCTTCTCCTTCCTCAACAAACATTTCAATGATGTCCTCCCCCTCAATGGGATGCCCACCTGGAATCTCAGCAATCCTTTTCTATAGGTTATGAACAAACCTATCAATTTGTGTCTAAATAAAAACTAGTGGTTGAATCTACTCCCCCTCAGCCACTGCTGGAAGAATTTCTTGGACACTTACGATCATGTTGGCAGAAGCAGCAGTCTCATTAAAATCCATAACAATTACTTTATCTGACTCACCATCCCTCTCAACAATATCAATGTTATCATCACCAATAAGGAAATAATTATCAAAACCTTCATCAGACTAGTTGTATCAACATTAGATAACTTAGCACTCGCATCTACATCCAAAGCCTCTTCGGCAGGAGCATCAAGAACACTATCATCAACCACTATATCAACAACCATTATGTTAGAAACCACAGAGAATGGAACCAATGTCTTTACACTAAATTTGTCCACAACAACTGTCATTATAGATGATGGAAAAATCAAAGGCCTTGGAACATCAGCAACTACTTAAGTCAAAACTGATTCCCTCTCAAATCCTACACCAGAGCTATTAGGAACTTCATGGCGGGGAGGGGGGGGGGTATGAGTAGTATTCCTATCATCAGGAACAACATCTTCCTCTTCCTCGTCCAATTCTCTTAGTCCACCCTGCCTGGGTATTCTCCTTTCCCATCTGGTCAAAATCGATGAGTCAGTCCTCTTCAAGTGATGGATTTGCACACCTGCCCTCATATCAAAGGTGATTCTGTCCAACTAGTTCAAATAGAGACTGAGTATCCTTCCAAAATTTGGAGCATGTAAACTGTCTTTGATTCTACCAAACAGTACAACTCCCCAATCTATTCTCTTCATGTTGATGATTGCGGCAAGGAGGTCGAACATATCATTAGAGAGGTAGTCATGGCAGCCAACTTTGCACAATAGTACTTCCCCGATTACATCAAATAAAAGTTTTCCTTCTCATTCATTGCTTTCATTTTGATGGCTGAAGTTCCTCTGGGCAGAACACAAAATAGCAGAGCTCTAGTGAAATTTCTATCTTCAACGAGCTCGGCCTCTTCAACTATTGGAAGTCTCAAGAATCGGGTGAGGATGGAGGTCTTCACTTTGATGGATAGATTCTTGACCTTGCTCTTAATGACCATATCCTCGCAGTAGAGCTTGACATATTGAAAGAATTCCAAGATATCCCTATCCAAAATAATGCACGGAATTTCTAGGATGAATGAAAGTGTGGTAGCGTCGAGCATCAAAATGATGTTGCAAAATTCATCGGTGGTGGTGGCAAACCCTGCGCAAACAAGTTCTCCTATACTTGAAGATTCCAATACGTCTTAGAGCCATGGAGAACGATCGAGAAAAGGAGAAGTTGAATTGTGAAGACAATCCGTTCGCGGAAAATGAATAGTGCGCGGATTTTTGGAATGACTTCGATGAATGTGAAGTCTGTTTGCCCGATACTTGTCTATTTATATATAAAATTAATATTTTAAAAGAGAGAGAGAGAAGCATACCTTTCCCTGAATTGACTCTTCGGATCAAATAAAGAAAGGAAAAAAAGACATATAGTCAAATTTGTCAAAATCCATGAGTAATCCTGCCAATTCGTCAAAATAAAACAGGTGAAGATTCCATTCATTGAAAGTCAACAGAATTGATTTGCCTATCTCGACAAATTCGTCGAGATTCCATGAGAATACACTATGAATTTGCCTTCGATTTTTCTGAACTTTTTAAAAATGAAGAATTCTAGAGATCCGAGAGAATTACTTAACAATACCGACTTTAGTCTTAGACCTTGATCATCTTCACTGATAAGCCCGGAATCCGCGACCTGTCCGCGCAGCTTTCCAGACCGGGCGGTCTGCGTATTCAAGCCGCCAAGCCTCCCAAGCCGGGCGGTCTCAATGTCAGGCCGCTGCCAACGCCGACCCTGCTCAGCGACAAGGCCCAAGGACCCAACCGTCAGCTCGCCAGGAGGAATCCGCCAGGCCGCGCGGCTTCCCTCCTTTCTTGTTTCTTTCTCTTTTGCTTCCCCTCACCTCTGCCCGGTTCTCCTGTACCCCGGGCAGCCGGTAATTTTAGCCCTGCCCGTTTGGGCAGGCCCCCGAGCCTATAAATAGGGGGAGGGTGCACTCCCCAAGACACGCTGACTGGGATCTAGTAGCTCGCCTGTTAAGAGCTGCGGTCTCAAGTCTAGTGTATTGCGGCTTGTAGTCCGACCGACTTCTTCTTTTACTCGTTGTAACTGTTTCTTATTTGAAGTAAAGGAAAGCCCGCCGCAAGAGTGGCATTTAAGCCGCGGCGGGCGAACTCTGCTGTTGCCGCTGCCAGCGCCCCCTTCTCCGGTCCTTTAGCCGCGACCGCTAGTAACCGATTGGTCGACAGTCTTCTCCTTTCCTCCCCTATTCCCCGATGTTCGAACCGTTAGCTGGTGGTGCCCGACTCCCTATCCGTTTTCGTGCATCAACAGTTAACACGCGGCCTTCAGATCTCGACTAATCGATGAAATCAGCGGTCTAGCTAATTAGACAGCACTATCCTCTAGAGTTCGGCGGCCTGTCGAGCAAGCCGCGGTTTCGCCGGCTAAGGTTTTCAGCCCGCCTCCAGTGCTGTGGAACCTGGCATTCTATCCGCTCTCTTTTAAGCCGGTCTTCTTATCGGTTTGCAGTATCGTCTAGCCGCCGCGTTAAGCCGCCGCTGTTCTGCGGTCTCTTGAAAAAGTTCGGCTATTCTTTCTTTTCAGGATGAATCCTGCAAAGGGTCATGATAAATCAAGCCGCATCTCGGTTACTACAGATCTCTCAGAAGTGCAGGATTGCTCGTATTTTAATAGTGAGGTTGTTGACCCTCATAGAGAAATTTTTGCAAACAGTGTTGAGCGCGGCCTAGAATCTGTTGCAAATGAACCTCTTTATGAGGAAGAAGAAGAGGCCCCTTCTCCATTCATTAATCGTATTCGGTGGGATACTGTCTCCGATAACTTTAGAGTACCGCGTCTCCCGGAGTATTCTGGATGTGATGATCCGTTTTCTCACTTGCAAGCTTTTGAATCAGCTATTTCACTGAGAAAAGTGTCAAATGGAGTAAAATGCAAACTCTTCGTTATATCTTTTGGCAATGTTGCAAGGGAATGGTTTTATAGCCTCCCACCTCGATCAATAAACAGCTTTAAGGATCTTCGAAGTCAATTTATTTCTAGATTCGCTATTTACAGGAAGCGGAAAAGAGACGTTGGAGCTCTCTTCCGAATCAAGCAAGGAATTGACGAGTCTAAACCAGATTTTGTTGATCGGTTTCAAAAGGAGGTTTTAGATATTTGTAGCGTCCATCAAGACTATTACTTGTATGCTTTCATAAATGCACTTCAAGAAGGCCCATTGAAATTCAAGCTCACCACAAAATATCCCAAAAACTACGGAGATCTTATTGATATATTTAATACATTCATAATGGGCGAAGAGGCAAATAAAGGTTATGTTTCATTTCTGAATCAAATGGCCAAACAATCTCAAGGGACTTCTGGTCAACAGCAATCTACTTCCTCACAAGATGTTTTGCAAGTTGAATATTCCAAGTCTCCTTATATTCTCCAGGATAAAACTCCAAAGTATGAAAAAGGTTCAGGTAAGTATGTTAAGTTTAAAATTCCTATGGAAGATCTTTTGATAATCATTCAGGGAATGCCTGAGTTCAAGAAGCCTCGGCGTATGAAATCCAAAATCAAGTATCGGCACGAGCAACTTTTTTGCAAGTATCATAAAGATATTGGTCATCTAGCAGAAGATTGCATAGCACTCAGGGAATTGGCTAATCAACTTGTAAGAGCTGGAAAGTTGCAAGAATATGTTATTTAGTAACTCTCTAAGGCAATCTTTCATTTCTTGCTCAATAATTCAAGCAGTGATTCCTCTTTCTTTCTATAAAGAAAAGTGCTTATGTTCAGAATAGTACATAACATCTCCTTCACAATCGGTATTAATGAGGCATGATAAAACTACAGATATATATCCTTTGTCACTTCCTTAACATCGTGCAAATGTTACTTTTTCATTTGAAGCTTATTTTTAGCTTTACTCTTTATATCAATATGCATGCATGTAGGGGCAAGAGCCCCTTTTCGAATTCTTAAGCCCTCCACATCCCGCTTGACTTCAGTCACAGACAGGCATTACGTACTTGTCCCGCTTGACCTTCGTCGCAGACATTGCGTACTTGTCCTGCTTGACTTCAGTCACAGATGTGTAGTGGGTTTTCCGCTTGACCTTCAGTCGCAGACATTGCGTACCCGTCACGCATGACTTCAGTCACAGATAGGCATTACGTACTTGTCCCGCTTGACCTTCGTCGCAGACATTGCGTACTTGTCCAGCTTGACTTCAGTCGCAGACGTTGCGTACTTGTCCCGCTTGACATCGGTCATGGATTTTAAGAATTTCGATCCCGCTTATGTGTTCTTTGTGTGGAAAGCAATGCCACACGCACCTGCCCACATTGACACATAAGTGCATGTCTTCACCTATTTTTGCAGGACAACACGCGCCTATCCGCTATCTCACGGTTTTACTAAGCGGCCTGTGCAGGTTGTATAATTTATTACACAAGCCGCCCGGTTTCATATTCCGGCTTAAGTTTTTTAACTTTCCTGTTCCTACCTGCCGGATTATCATTAATATATTTGGGAACTTGGCCGACTTACGTCCGTCTATCCGCTATTCAGTATCTTATTTGGCTCAAATATATCAATTGCCAGTTTGTTATTCATATGGAAAGGAAGTCGCCCGACCTGCGTCTGGCACTTAATTCCTGGCTTTGATCTGCCGGCTTATGGTATTAATTATATTAGCTAATCAGTGAACTGTCGTCAAAACAATTCCCGGCTTCCATATGCCTATATCGTCCTGTATTATCGGAAGCCGAAGCTTGTTTCTCTATTCTTGTTCCTTTAATCAAATGGGCAATTCGTTTCAGAGTTCGCCCTAGCCGCAATCTAATATTTCAATGTTGTGGATGTCTGCCGACTGCGACAAGTGGCCGCGCGGCTTAGCGGTCACGGTTTATGTATGAGCAAGCCGCGGCAATTCAGCCATTCCAGCAGATAACGTTGAATAATTCATCAAGGAAAATTGCGGTTTAAGTTATTAGCCGCTCGGCTTATCGTCGACGTGCACTCCGGTATAAACCGCAGGAAAATATCTCTCTCTCTTGCGGATAGCTTTGTTGAAGTCGCAGCGCAAACTCAGCCGGTTTACATACTTATATTTTAAATCGGAAGCTAAACTGAGACCGCGCGGACTTAGTCAAGTAAGAAAAGCGAAATATAACAAAGAGAAAGTTAAAAATGCCTTCATTTCCATTTCATTAAGTATTACAAAGTCTTAATCACGCGGTTACAAAAACAATACCGCCGATTCAAAAAAAAGTTCAAAATACAGTAACAAGTTATAGATTTTCTAATCGTCCGGTTTGAGCTTCTTAGTCGCAGGAGAATCCAAATCACTGTCATCGCCAATGTCGACGGATGATAGAGAGTGTCCGCTGCTAGTTGCGGAGCTCGCTGAACCGCCAGAAGTCGCTGAGTCTGGCCGCGCGGTCTCCGATTCTTGGCCGCCGGACTCAGGCGATGTGCGTGGACTCCGGCTTCCCTGGCCGACCTCTTCCACGGCGTCTCCGATTCTTGGCCGCCACCTGCTCTTTCAGGGAGGGGTAGATGTCGGCACATGTAAAGTCGGTGAAGCCGGTGGCCAAGCCGCCAAGGTCGCGGAGGCGGTTAAGCGCTCCATCAATCCCTTGGACGAGTTGGGGGAAGACTTGGTCTTGGAAGATGGGATTGGCCGGGTTATACATTTCCTGCAAAGCAAAAGTAAAGGTAAGGTCGCGCGGTTACATAGTGCTAACCGCACGAGTATTGGTAATGACTTACCGCCTCCTTTTCCTTAAGCCGCTTGTTCTCTTCTTGTTGTTCGCCTAACTGTGTCTTCAGGCCGCTGTTCTCCTTCATCAGTTGCTTGTACGCAAGGCCCATGAAGTGACTTGCCACAAAGCTCCTCGCGCCGACTTGCGCGGCTAGCCGCGGCAGGTCGTCTGGAGGAACTCGTCGCATAGCCCTCAAGTTGCGCTTGCCATACAGCGCACCGCCAACCGCGCTCGCATGGCGGCTTACTTCTTCTGCTCCCCAGTAGGGGAGGGCGGTGGAGATCGTCACCGACTTGCCGTCCGGACTCCACCGCAAGGCCGGTTCGCCGTGGACATCCTTCAAGCTGCTGTCGGTTCCTTGCAGAATGAACTCTCCAGAGGAGTCCGACTCCTCCTCCTCCGCAACCCGCGCCGGCTTGGCACGCCTCGCTCTCTTCTCTCGTTGAGTGAGAGTCAAGCCGCCAGGAGTTTGCGGCTTGTTCAGCGGGACGGCCACAGCAGCTGCAAAGATAAAGGCAAAGTTAGTTCCCAGTCCGTGCGGCTAAGATATCAGGTCGGCCGGCTTGGAACTTACTGTCTTCCGCCTCTACTCCTACTAGCGACGGCAACAGCGGGATGTAGTGGTTTACATCAAGCCTCTCGCCTTTAAAGAAGTCGTAGATCTCCTTCTCCACGCCGTCCAAGCCCCTGCTCCCAAAGGCGGCCTCTTCGCGGATTTGGGGGTCGACTGGCAGCAACCCTAGGTTTCCCTCAAAGATGAGAAACCGCTCCGGCCAGTTCGCGATCTTGTTCACCAAGTTCACTATCTTCAGCTCTCTGCAGCCGAAGTAGAGGTGCCCCCGAAAGATCTTCGTCCCGGAGTCCGGGATAGACCGCACCGAAAAGCACTCTCGGAAGAGCCTCATAGAGAAGCAGACTCTTTCCGACCTGAGGTAGGAGATGAAGCTGTAGATGGCGGCTATCGAGTTTGGGGGAAGTTGTTCGGGCACAACCCCGTAGTGGTCGAAGACCGCTACGGCCTCTAGCAAGACCGGGAAGCTGAAGCCGCAGTCGAAGTGGTCGATGGGAACAGCGATCTGGTTTGCGTTGGAGGAGTTGATCCGCTCATCCTGTCGGGGAAGCCGTGCGATCAGCGGACTTCCGTGCATGTGTTTCTCGACAAAGTCATCCACCTCGGCTTTTGTAAGCCGGCATTCTTTGTGGTCAGCTGAGTGAAAAGCGGAGGCCGCGTCTGTCCTAACCGCAGTGGCCTTGTCAGACCGCAACGACTTGGACTTAGCCCGCATCCTTCTTGATTTGTGATGAAATCTACGGGATCTGCTCTATTTATAGAAAATCCGTGAAGCTACAGTGCCCAACATCAAATCGCGGCCAGTCGTCACGCCGCGCGGCCTAAGTCCGCTGGAAGTGCAGTTCAGCTTAGTGACCAAGCCGCCGTTTAGTCCATTAGTCCGCACGGCTATTTCCCTGCACTTAGAAAAATTTTATGGCGTATCATGTGGATATCAAGTATTCAAGCCGGCGTTCTGTTCGCCAGACCGCGCGGCTACTTTCCTAATCTTTAAATTTTCTCAGAACAAAGCAGCAGACATGTGGATTATAAATTCAAACCGCATAAGCCGCATTCAGTTCGCAGCATAATAGAATACAACAGTTTACAGCAATCAAATTGTCCAACATCCAGAGAAAAAATATATATATTACAACATATTATTCAAATGTCCGCGCGGCTTAGTTCTCTCAAGTCGCTCAGGCTCGTTTGTCGTCTTCCGGCCTGTCTCGTCCTATGTGCGCGACCTGATCACCGGTCTGCACAATCGCAACGTACACCTGGCTAACCAGATTATGAAGCGCATGCAGAGACCGATGAACTCGCGCAGCGTCGCGCTCTACTCTCGCAAACGGTATCATGGGGATCGCCTGAACCCCCAGACCACTTGGAACTGCGACCTGGTTAGGCGCCGCGGCCACCGGCGGATGCGAAGTCTCGCCGGAGGCCGGGCGGCTAGTTCCCGGCAACTCTGCAGGAGTTGGTAGTGCAGGCCGCTGTTCTCCGCCGGTCTCCGCCGGCAGGTCTTGGTTCTCG
The DNA here is from genome assembly GCA_039583875.1 of Platanthera guangdongensis. NCBI lineage: Eukaryota > Viridiplantae > Streptophyta > Magnoliopsida > Asparagales > Orchidaceae > Platanthera > Platanthera guangdongensis. The sequence goes on along the minus strand of CM077154.1, from coordinate 75,736,197 downwards.
CCGCCTTCAGCATGTGGGATCTCTTCTCTGTCTCCTTCCAGCCTCGCGGCCATCAGCAAGTACTTCTCCGCCCTTTCCTGCTCCAGGGCGACCTGCATCTCAGCAATCTTCGCCTCAGCGGTTTCCATCGCGGTCTGCAGCCTGGCGGTCTCTTCCTTCCTCGCGGTCTGGAGCCTGGCGGTCTCTTCCTTCATCGCGGTCTGGAGCCTGGCAGTCTCTTGTTCCATCGCAGTCTTCATCCTCGCGGTCTCCTGCTCAAGCGCAGTTTGCAACCTTGCGGTCTCTCGCTCCACGGTGGTTTGCAGCTCTTGGATCCTTTTTTCCGCGGCCTCCTGGGCAACCCGCTGCTGTTCGTCTTTAATCCGCAGGGTTTCGGTGGCCGCGTCCAAAGCCGCCTGCAGCGTGCCGACGTCCTTCTGGAAGTCGGCCATCTCCTTCTCGCGAACACTTGGAGGCGGAGGTGGTGGCAGCATAGACAAAAACGACGTCAAGTCGCCCGGTTTCATCGCGGTCTCCGGTACACCTGCAGAAGAGAAACCGCAGTCAGGTTCAGCCGGATTGTTGCGACCTTCTAGTAAGGAAATCGGTAGGATGAGACCGCCGATTTGATGTTTATCTCCTCCAGAGGCCGCGGTATGGATTTTAATCACTGGCCGCCTGAGCCGCTCAAGATCTATCCTCTTCAGCTTTTCTTTCCATAGCCGCTCGGTTTCCTTAGCTCGGCTTTTCAGTTGAGCCGTGGTCAGGAAAAAGCTGGCCGGCGGATTTAATATAATATTCGCCCCCTTCTTCCTTGACCCCGACTTGTAGAATTTAATAATTCGCCTAACATCCCGGTGTTTACCTTGCAGCAATGGATGTGCGGTCACCACCGGCTTATCGGCGATCAGTTTCTTCATCTCCTCCATCTTCTCGTGAAGCTTCAGTTTCTCGGCTCCTTCAGAAGCCGCGGAAGCCGGATCGCCGGGCTTCTCCCCAATAACCTGTATGTCAGGGCGGTCAACCTCCTCAGAGGCCGCTGGTGTCGACAATAGCGCATCTTGCCGCTGGAGACTCTCCATGCCCTTCAGGAGCTCGCTGAGCGAGTCGCTAACCGCAGGCGTACTCTCCAGTTCGCTCGGCTTGTAAGCCGGTGTGGGCGGGTTCTCGGGTACCTCCTTCTCGTGCGGCCTGTGTTGCAGACTGTCCGCGCCGGTTTTTTCGGAAATGTTCCGGTTTCTGGCATGCAGCTTCCTCATCTTTCTCTTCATCCTTTCTTCAAGGGTTTCGCTCCTTTCTTTCCGCCGTTTCAGGGAGCCGAACACCTTTTCAGTCCGCTTGCTCTGTTCAACCAAAGTCCGCTCGGGTTCCTGCGCCTTCTCCGTCTCGTTGTCATCCACAACGATTAAGTCGACCTTGCCCGGCAATTCGGACGGTTTCCCAGATTCAACACTCTTCTCCTCCGTCCCACTGATTTTTAGGAGTGGTTCTCCTGATGGAGAGAAAGTCAGGTCGAAGGATTTGGCAATTCCGATTTGCAGTGGAGTAGCCTTCGAAATCGCTTTGGGATCTACTGCGGCCTGCGATGGTCCGCCGACGATCTCTGTCGGCCTCTTTTCAGCTCCAGAAGCCGCTGATGTCTCCGGCTTCCCAGTCTTCTTGGCAGTCTGACGGGCAGAGTCATTCGAGTTCTCGCTCCGGCTCTGCTTCGTTTCTGGCAGTTTCTTGCTGCGGGCTAGCATTGATGACATTACATCCATCGCTAGAGAAATCGCGTCGGCTTGCAATATTCTGGCCGCAAGTGGCGAGTAGCGACCCGTGGCTTGGCAGGAATCCTGAAGAATGTCAAGGGTCAGGGGATTTTATAGACGACGATGAAGCAGTCGCGGTCTCCGGCTTAGTTCTACATTTTCGAAGTTTTTTGGAAACTTAAAAATGTGCGGGGATTATGATAAGCCCGGAATCCGCGACCTGTCCGCGCAGCTTTCCAGACCGGGCGGTCTGCGTATTCAAGCCGCCAAGCCTCCCAAGCCGGGCGGTCTCAATGTCAGTCCGCTGCCAACGCCGACCCTGCTCAGCGACAAGGCCCAAGGACCCAGCCGTCAGCTCGCCAGGAGGAATCCCCCAGGCCGCGCGGCTTCCCTCCTTTCTTGTTTCTTTCTCTTTTGCTTCCCCTCACCTCTGCCCGGTTCTCCTGTACCCCGGGCAGCCGGTAATTTTAGCCCTACCCGTTTGGGCAGGCCCCCGAGCCTATAAATAGTGGGAGGGTGCACTCCCCAAGACACGCTGACTGGGATCCAGTAGCTCGCCTGTTAAGAGCTGCGGTCTCAAGTCTAGTGTATTGCGGCTTGTAGTCCGGCCGGCTTCTTCTTTTACTCGTTGTAACTGTTTCTTATTTGAAGTAAAGGAAAGCCCGCTGCAAGAGTGGCATTTAAGCCGCGGCGGGCGAACTCTGTTGTTGCCGCTGCCAGCTGCCCCCTTCTCCGGTCCTTTAGCCGCGACCGCTAGTAACCGATTGGTCGACAGTCTTCTCCTTTCCTCCCGTATTCCCTGGTGTTCGAACCGTTAGCTGGTGGTTCCCGACTCCCTGTCCGTTTTCGTGCATCAACATTCACGATTACTTGTTAAGAATACCGAGTTCCATTTTGAAGAAAGAGAACTTTGCCTCCTCTACCGGCTTCGTAAAAATATCTGCAAATTGCTTATCTGTCGGAATATAGCTAATGTTGATGTCCCCATTCTCCACATTCTCCCGGATGAAATGATATCTTATCTCGATGTGCTTTGTTCGGCTGTGAGAGACTGGATTATTAGCAATCACAATCGCACTGGAGGAGTCGCAAAATATAGGAATCTCCTTAAGCTTCGTATTGTAATCTTTGGGCTGATACCTTATCCATAGAAGTTGTGCGCAACAACTTCCTGCAGAGATGTACTCTGACTCAGTGGTTGAGATAGCCTCACAATTCTATTTCTTGCTGCTCCATGAAATTAACCTTCATCCCAGGAACTGACGTGTTCCGTAAGTGCTTTTCTCGTCATCCCTACTAGCTGCAAAATCATCATCTGAAAAGCCAATTAGCTCACAGCCATTACTTCTTACGTACCAAAAGCCAAGATTTTGTGTACCCATAAGGTATCTCAAAATACTTTTTACAGCGACGTAATGAGATTCCTTAGCGTTCACCTAATATCTAGCACGTACATATGTTCAAAACATTATGTCTTACCTACTAGCAGTAAGGTAGAGCAAGGATCCAATTATGCTTCTTTACTTAGTTTCATCAAAAGGTTTCCATTTCTCATCCTTTTCCAGAGACATAGCTGAACCCATTGGAGTACTCATAGAGGTTGCAATCTCCATTTCGAATTTCTTAATCAACTCGTTGGTGAACTTTGATTGAGAGATGAAAATTCCATCGTCAAATTGCTTCACCTAAATTCCTAAGAAATACTTCAGGTCACTCATACTACTCATTTCCAACTTCTATTGCATAAGTTTAGAAAAATTCTTGCAAATGTGGTCATTTGTAGATCCAAAGATAATATCATCATCATAGATGTTTTTAGGTATTGTATCTACAAAAACCCAGATTTGTACGAAGTCACCCTTCAACTAAGATGAATTAAGATTTTATTATGCCATCTTTTAATTGAGTGCGGACAGGTTAATATTGCTAAGTGTAAATCAAGGTCAGTTTACAATGAGTCACCAAACACAGGACCATGCAATTTAATTCATCATAGTGTGATCCACGGTGTTGACTCATGTGTAATCTCTCTATTGGGATGCACTTTATTTTCAAGTACTAAGGAAATGGAAGAAAGGAAGGATTGCTGGTTTCAACCTAGAAGAAAAGAAAGATTTCACTGAAAATTTCCAAAGTCATTTTCTCGAGAAATGGAATGTATTTCTTGAGAAGTCGAATTAAATTTCTTGAGAATACATTGTTGTTCTTGAGAAACTACAAGACCTCTCGGAAAATTACCTGAAAAATAGGCTAAGCCATTTTTTCGAGAAATGCCTTGTATATTTCTCGAGAAGTCGGGTTGTTCTCGAGAAAAGCAAAAGTTCTAGAGAAAGTTAAGTCTTCTTATCGAGAAATCTATCTTCTGTTCCAGAATTTTCGCAAAGTACATTTCTCGAGAAGCAATTTGATTTCTCGAGAAATAAATTCTTTTCTCAAGAAGCATGTTTTTCTCGAGAATCAAGTTCTTCACTTCATGAATTTTGCGCTAACTCAGTTTCTCGAGAGGTCGTATTGTTTCTCAAGAAATCAAATTGTTTTCTCGAGAAATATTGTCCTTCTCGAGAAATCAGTTGGTTTCTTCACAGTAAATTTTCTTCAAGCCTCTTCTCGAGAATCAAAGTTCTTTTCTCGAGAAAGCTAGTGATTTCTCAAGAAATATACTTCTTTGCGAGAATGGACTTACCGATTTTTCGTTTCTAGTTTTTGGATAGGAATTCAAATTAACCTAAGTTTAGTAGTTCGCATCTTTCCTTAATTACATGGATCCTACCTTAAAGACTATTGATCATTGGTCGATGACATATATAAAGTCACTTCAAGGATTCGCTGACAAGAATCAATCAGAAGAAGAATCATATACACGAAGAATCAATCAGAAGAAGAATCATATACATGAAGAATCAATCAGAAGAAGAAGTATATACACGAATAATAATTTACAGAATTGAATCGCTCAAGCACTTTCCATTTTCTGGAGAAACACCGATCATCTTCATCTCAATCCTCTTTGTCGCTCTCTCTCTCCAGATCAGGCGATTAAAAGAAAGACAAGTTTCGACCGATCCAAGATCAACTGATTCGTCAACTTCTAATCGATCGGGTCCGATCCTTTCCTTCAGAACAACCTTCTTAGTTTTCTTCCTCAACCTTCTTCATCAAGTGGTTCAAGTTTCAAGAAGGAAGACTCAAGAAGATTTCAGATCTGATGTGTAAAACATTTTTTTATTGTTGTAATTTGTTTTTACATTTGTAAGAGCTTTTCTCCGAGATTGTAGGAGTTTTATCTCCTAGGTTGTAGATCTGTTAGTGGATCGAGTTTGTAGATCTGGTTTGTGGATCGAGATTTAGATCCGGCTTATGGATCGAGTTTGTAGATTAGTTGTGGATCGAGGTGTTGGAGCTTTGTTCTAAGGTGTAAGATTGGTATAATCTAATAAAGGTGAAGTAGCCGAATCTTACACATTGTGGTAGATAGGGGAGGCAGGAAAATGGACGTTCCCAATACGAGGAACCACTATAAAAATCTATGTGCTTGTGTGCTTGTCTTTTAAATATTTTATTCCACAAAAAGACATAAACATCACCTATTCACACCCTCTCGGTGATTTAGGTAGATGCAGGATACTTTCAAGTGGTATCTGGACAGTGGATGCTCTACGCACATGACCGGGACAAGAAGCCTTTTGCGTGATTACACTCCAGTCAAAGATTGACCAAAAGTCATTTTTTGAGGTTCAGACAGCGGAACAACAAAAGGTTATGATATGATTTCCAACGTCATAGTCTCTTTTAAAGACATTATTTATGTCGAAGCATTACATCATAATCTCATAAGCATAAGTCAACTATTTGACAAAGGCTACATCATTGAATTCTGCAAGGATAAGTGTTTGATAAAATCATTTGAAATTTGGAGACGGTCTTAATAAGCACTCGGAGCAGAAATATTTTTTATTTAAATTTTCTATGTTTAGACACTTCTACCCCGTTGTGTTCTATCGCAAAAGGTAGTGCGTCTCTCTATGACCAATGACACAAGAGACTAGCACATATTAATTTTAATACACCTAAATATTCTATTTTAACACAACTTAGTGTGTGATGCCCCCAGCATTAAGTGCCTTAAGGACAATACATGTCACTCCTATCAAATGGTTAAGCAGACATGGGCTACCTTCAAGGGTAATGCTGAGAAAGATTATTCACGAAGCTTGTACTTGCTTCATATGCACTTATTCGGTCCTATTATTGTTGACAGCTTAGGAGGTAAGGTCTATACATTAGTAATTGTTGATTACTACTCACGTTTCACTTGGGTGTTCTTTTTGAAACACATGTCAGACACCTTTTATTCTTTTACTAACTTTTTCCGGCAAATTTAGAACGAATTGTACTTCTCAGTGGTCAAAATTACAGGTGACCACGGAGCAGGGTTTGAGTCTGGTGACATGACAGAATTTTGTGAAAGCCATGGTATCTTTCATGAGTTCTCCTTGAGCACTCCACAACAAAATGGAGTTGCTGAGAGAAGGAATAGAACCCTGATTGAAGCATGTACAACCATGTTGAATGACGCTTCACTTCCGGAGTACTTCTGGGCTGAAGCAGCCAACATATCTTGTCACATGCAAAACAGGGCACTCATCAACAAAAGCTATCATAAGACCCCCAATTAGCTATTGAAGGGCTGAAAACCTATTGTGTCCTACTTTAGAATCTTTGAAAGAAAATGCTTTGTACATAATAATGGGAAGTATTACCAAACTAAGTTTAGTGAAAAATGTTTTGAAGGTATTTTTGTAGGATATAATAGCCATAGTAAGGCATATAAGATTTTTAACAAGAAAACTTTAAAGGTAGTTGAGTCTGTAAATGTTGTATTTGATGAGACTAGCCTGTTCCAAAGCTTCTCATTTAGTGTTATTTGTGCAGTTGCAGGTACTTGGTTCATAGAACTTAGCTTGGATGAAGCTATCAAGGAAGAATGTCCAAGCTCAGTCAAGCTCATCAATCCAGGCTTGTTAAATGAAGATCCCATAGAGGAAGAATTTCTTCAACCTATAGAGGCAACACCTGATGTTGAAGAACCTGCTAAAGGGAGATCAAGGAAAATAGGGCTCAGACACCTATGAGATCACCCAGCTAATCAAATCATTGGAGAGCCATGCGACGGTGTTAGAACCAGATGAGGTACAACTAATGAACTTTTGCATCTAAGTTTTCTGTCTCAGGATGAACTGAAGAAGTTCGAGAAACCGAACAAAGATGCCTCTTGGATCATGGAAAAAATGTAAGAGGAGCTCAGCCAGTTTGATCGATGCAAAGTCTGGGAGCTAGTACCCAGACCAAAGGGACATAATGTAATCGACACCTAATGGATATTCAGAAATAATCTGGAAGAACACAGAGTAATTAACAAAGCTCGGCTTGTTGCATAAGGACACAGAGATGAAGAGGGGTTTAACATCGACCAGACATTTGCTCCAGTGGCTCGACTCGAGCCGATCAGGTTGTTTCTTGTGTATGCTACCCTCAAAGGATTCACAGTATACCAAATGGACATGAATTCAGCATTCCTCAATGGGAATCAAAAAGAGGAAGTATACGTAGCACAACCCTCCAAGTTTTGTCAATTCTCAATTCCCTGACTACCTTTTTTCTACATAAAGCATTATATAGTTTAAAGCAAGCTCCCCGAGCTTGGTATGATACGCTGTCTACCTTTCATTATGAGAACATGTTCACAAGGGGAAAGATAGACAAGACATTATTTCTTAGGGAAGTTAAAGGTAAGATTTTGCTAGTGCAAATCTATGTCGACGATATCTTATTTGTCTCTACGGAATGCAGTCTTTGCAAAAAGTTTTCAAAACTTATGCAAGGGAAGTTTGAAATGCGCAATATGGGTGAGCTCAATTATTTCTTAGGACTTCAGGTGAAGCAATCTAAATATGAGATTTTCATCTCTCAGACGAAATTCACCAAGGTGATTCTTAAGAAATTCTGAATGGAGAGCGCAACCTCTATGAGTACTCCAATGGGTTCTACCGTATCTCTGGACGAGAATGAAAAAGGGAAATCTTTTGATTGAACCAAGTACAGAAGCATTATTGGATCTTTGTTCTACTTAACTGTCAGTAGACCATATATAATGTTCTCAATATATGTCTGCGCTAGCTATCAAGTGAAAACTAAGGATTCTCATTATGTCGCTGCAAATCAAATTTTAAGATACCCTATGGGTACATGCAATCATGGCTTATGATACCCAAGAAGTAATGACGTCGAGCTAATTTGCTTTTCAGATGCTGATTTTGCAGGAAGCAGTGACGATAGGAAAAGCACTTCCGGGATGTGCCAATTCCTCGGAAGACGGCTTATTTCTTGGTGCAATAAGAAGCAAAAATATGTGGAAACATCTACTGCCGAGTCAGAGTATATCTCTATGGGTTGTTATTGCGCACAACTTCTATGGATCAAAAACCAACTCGAAGACTATAATTTGAAGTTCAATGAAATGCCAATGTATTGTGACTCTTCCAGCGCAATATCTATCACCAACAATAAAGTTTCTCACAGCCAAACTAAGAATATCAAAGTTCGCTACCATTTCATCCGGGAGCATGTGGAAAAAAAGTACACAGCCCTCAACTGTGTCCCAATAGACAAGCAGTCGACAAATATTTTTCACGAAGCCGCTGGACGAGCCCAAGTTCTCCCTTTTCAAGACAGAACTTGGCATGCTCAACATGGAATCCTGAAGTGATCATTTCTGAAGTCAAGGACACATTCAAAGAAGATCTTGTGTTTCTCAAAAACTTGTGTGGAATTTCTCGAAAACAAGTCTGATTTCTCGGAAAAAGTACTTGGATTTCTTGAAAGGCTTTATATTTCTCGAGAAAGGATTTCAGGACTTCTCTGAATTCTCTCTTCTTCTTGAGAAATGGGGTATGTATTTCTCGAGAAGTCTACTTTTCTCGAGAAATGCCCTAGTCTGTCTGAATTACTTTTCTTTTTAATGAAGAATTCGAACTGTCGCCCAGGTATGCAATTCTTTTATTTCTTCAAAATTTTTAATTTTATATAAATAGTAGATAAGTCCTTAGAAATTTCAAAACCCACAAATTCGAAACTTCTTCCCAAGAAAACACCTTCATTCCGCGAAGGCCACCTCCATTCATCTCGTAAAATCCACTGCTTCTTCTTCGCCAAGCCCGAAATTTCTCCTTCTCTTCATTCGGTGGCTCCTTCCTCCAAGATTGGTGTAGGAAGTGAATTTGTTCGCGCCGGCATAGAGGAGATTTCCGACGACTTCAAAAATGTTTTTGTACTTCTAGATTCTACCAGCCTCAACTTTATCATGGAACATCCTTGCAAGGTCTTATTACCTGATATTGAAGATTTTTTTTGTCATGCCAAGATCAAGAGAAGAGGGAAACCGTTGAAAACTACAGTCAGATGTATGAAACTCAAAATCAAGCAATCCTCTATAACAGAGTTTCTACAATTGCCATCCAAAGATGAAGCAGACTATCTAAAGGTGGATGAATACTCTTAAGCCAACTCCTTTTGTGGACTTCCAGATTCCACCACTTATATTAAAAGACTAAACATGACTGCTGAAAGTATACTTCTAGCCAAAATTCTCGGCAAGGTACTTCTATGCAAACAGGGTCAATTGCATATATTTCTACAGAGTTCTTTGAAATGATTACTGCAGTTGTGTGCAGAAAGAAGTTTCAATGGGGATACATGTCGTTTGACAAGATCAAGGAGAGTTTGAAGGCACCAAATTTTGGAAGAATTATTTCTCTGTACTTTAATCAAGCTCATCCAGAAATATTTTATATAACTAAAGGTGTGGCAATTCACCACCTCAAGAAGGTCTCTATATACTCCATCCCGAGATGGGAGATCAGAATAATAAGGGCAGACCAGCCCCCACCTATTCCAAGAATTATATTTGATGATTAGAACAGGTTCCTGTTGGGTATTGTATCCACGATTACCTAGATTTGAGGAAGCCACCTGTCAAGCTAAGATGAATTCACAATGTATTTGATGAAACATCTTAAGTTGTACTTGCAGCTCCTCCACGCTAAGTGCACACCAATGTCAGGGTGCAGTAGGTCAATATACGCGGGTCTGCACGACGTAATCCCTCATTGAGCAGATCAGTGTGTTGGCCTACGTGTACACTCTCTATTGGAGTGCACTTACTTTCAAGTACAGGGCCGTTCATATGCAAGAGAAGACAAGGAGCATGGATGGATCAAGGAGCAGCTCCTGGGTGGAAGACGAAAATTCGTCCAAGGAAAATTCGACGAGAATCACCAAGTGATTCTCGCCGATTCGGCGAGAATCACTAGTGATTCTCGCCGAATCGACGAGAATCATTAGTGATTCTCGCCGACTCCTTCTGGCTACCTCAAAACGGTGCCAAGTAAGATTCGGCGAGAATCACTAGTGATTCTCGCCGAACCAGTGGCCAAGCAGCTCATGTATACAAAGTGAAATTCGTTGAGAATCAATAAGTGATTCGGCGAGAATCACTAACGATTCTCGACGAATCGTCGAGAATCACTTGGTGATTCTCGCCGATTCGTCGAGAATCGCCTGCGATTCTCGCCGATTTTCACTTAGCGTTTCCTCAGGATGCTGCTGGACCGGATTCTGCCTCTGGACTAGTTTGAACCGGACTTAGGGATTTCTAGTGTGGGTCCCACAAACAGTCATATTGGAGTTATCTACAGTATATATATTCCAGTATTTTGAACAGTAAAAGGACGGAGAAAAGTGAAAGAAACCGAGCCGGAACATAACCCTAAAACCGCGATTCCTCTCCGCCGCCGCCGTCGCGCTCGGGAACGTAGGTCGCCGTCAACAATCGGGAATCCTTCGTGATCTCCGGCGACAGAAGCTTAGCAAAGCTTGAGTCTCACATGTCTATCCAGAGATCTCTTGTCTCTCGATTTGTTGACCGGGAAAAACTCCCCCGTCCGAATCGATCGAGACGACCGATCCTCGTGTGACCGTTGGAAGACCAAGCTAGCTTCGCTACGAAGTTTGGATCTCCAAGTTCAGCAGCCGCTCATCATCACAGCTGCCGATCCCGAAGCTAGCCGCCGCTCGTGTTGCCGCCGCCGGTTCCGGGGAGATCCTCTCCAAGAGAGACCAAGGTTGTAGAATCTTCGTTGACTTCATGAACACGTCGTCGAACGAAGAGGAACACCGTAGTCTCCGAAAGAAGTTTGTATCTTGTATACATTCTATATTTACTTTTGTTATAAAGGAACTTTTGTTCCGTGTTGTAAGGGTTGGGTGCAACCCGTTTTGTGGGAGTGTTGACTCTCACGTGTGGAAGGGTTCCTTCCGTTAGTGCAGGGATTGGGTTTCAATCCCGTTGGAGAAGTGACCGAGTCGTCCCTTGTTGGGGAGATAGGTCGAAGGGGGAAAGTGGATGTACCCTAGTCGGGGAACCACTATAATTTGCCTGTGTATTCTGTGTGCTGTGCTTTCTATTTTTATTGTGCAGGTACGTTCGTAAATTCCGCAAAAGCGCTACTCGTCACCTATTCCCCCCCCCCCCCCCCCCATAGGTGCACATAGCTGACACTAGGTGGACTTTCAAGTGGTATCAGAGGGAGGTTACTCTTCAAAGGTTAACACCTTGAGTAGAATCCTGCCACCGGTGTCAGAAGCATGGATCTGGATTATGAGATACCGCCACTCAAACTCCCCGCATGCACAAAGGATTATTATCCCATCTGGAGAATGAGAGTGTCATTTCACCTTGATGCTATCGATCCTCGAGCATCCTTCATCCTGGAAGAGGGTCCGTTTATTCCCATGAAGACCTCCGACTCTGGGATCCAAGTGCCCATGGGCATTGCTGAGATGTCAGAGACGGAACTATCACTATTTCATTTGGACGAGAGGATTCGTCAAATTATCCTGGATATCTGGTCTGGAGCCTCTCGCTCTAGATTGGAAAAATGTAGAACGGCTAAATCTCTGTGGATGATGATCTCAGAGCTGATGGGGGAGTCCGAGAAAGCTGGAATATGTTGTCAACCAGACGAGGAAGCCTATGTGGGGGTCCTCACCTCTGAAGTGAAGGCAAGCATCACTCGGACAACATCAGAGCTCCAGTGTCCGTATCAGAGACTGACGAGACCAGTGAGGAAAGCAGCTCGAACGAGGATGAAACAATGGTCACTGATTCTAATGACAATAACACAGATAAGCAAGTAACATCTTCATCCTGCCCCATATCTTTTGACCTTTCTGAAGACAGAAACTGCTCTCCTCCAGAAAATTCTGATTCCTTGAAGAGAGCCCTTCAGGAAAGCAACCTACTTGCTGAGGAGCAAGCTCGAGAGATTGCTCGACTGAAGATCTTGTTGGTTCTCCAATTGGCGTCCAACAAGGCCAAGGACTCTAAGATCTCAGCTCTAGAGAGTAGTCTGGAGAATGAGAAAAGAATAGTATCAAACTTCTCCAAGGCTGATGCCATTAAGAGAAAGCAAGAAAACGGGTGGATCTCCCGGATTGTCAATTCGTGGAGAAATGGGGAAACGGTATTCCGACCCCCCACTCCAGGCAGGAAGGCAACTCATCATGCCTTCAGGTATGACCACAGGAATGGTCGTGGTCACTGCAAGGGTGATTTGTCCCCATGTGGAAATGTCCATAGTACAAGGGGCGTCATGGCCACCCATAAGGAAATACCTAAGGCTCATTCTGAGCCCTTCGTATTCACTGCCACTGCCTCAACACAGTGTGGATCTGCATGTCCCAGCTCACAGAAGACTTCTCACCACTCGAGGACACGGGATAGAGAGGATAGAAGTCATGATGTCAGGTTCCATGGGGCCCCTGTAAGGGAGATGCCTGAAAGAATGGCACCACCTTCCCGGCCTCATAACGCTCACAACATGCATTCTTTCCACCCTTCCACGTGTCACGATGGAAGAGGAATTTTTGTGACAAGATCATGCCCTATCCCGTTTAGACCTAGGACCGTGACTACATCAGTCATGAGATCAGGTCGGAAACGGCGATACAACATTCACCCATGTTGGTGCTGTGGCAAAGTGGGACACTTTGCCATCGATTGTTGGCACAACCCCTCTGTGCCCACGGCAAGGGCTTATCCACATTGTCGGGACAGAGGTAGTCTTCCAGACAGGTTTTCTGAAGGAAGGCAGTGGCGTGCTCATGCTAACAGGAACCTAGGACCCAATATGATTTGGGTTCCTAAGGTAAAGTAATTCTTTCTTGCAGGGTAGTCTAGGTTCCCGTGAATATGATGGGAACTAGACAATAGGTGGCTCAAGACTAAATTGGAACAATAGTCTGCAATAACAGATGTGATATCAATTTGAGCATACTCACATTGAGCTTCTGATATGTTCTACCTGAGGGACTAAAACGATGACTCTCAAAATCCCAGGTACTCATGATCAGTTTCAAGACTTGAGTCGTTTTCAATTGACAATTATATATATATATATATATATATATATATATATATATATATATATATATATATATATATATATATATATATATATATATATATATATATATATATATCATTATACACAGATACTTCTTTGTATATTAGTGTATGTATGCACGTCTAAGGATAGGTTAACTCGATGCATGCAAACCTTTACACATCAATAAAGGGTTAACGAAGATATGTCATCGTGATTCTCGACAACTCACAATTGACATCAAGAAGTTTTTGGAAAAGCCTCGTTCAAATCCAAATAGATTGACTTTAAAATATACATGTGTTTATCATCTTTATATTGACTTGACATCAGAAAATTTCAAAAATGTTGCAAGCTTCTCAACGTGAAAATTTCTAGTCAAGAGACCTCTCAATTTCGAATTAGACAAATGGTATCAGAAACCGAATTAAATAAATCTCCTGTCAGACAAATCCCGCCGACCCTTCGCATTCTTCACGAATCCCGCCGAATTAGACAAATCTCACTGAACTAGTCAAATACCCGCCGACCCCTCGCCTTCTTCTCGAATCCCGCAAGAGCTCTCCCGACGACCCGCAAGAGCTCTCCCGAGTTCTTCCGCAGACTTGCCGAAACCCGCAAGAGATCTCCCGACGACCCGGAACAAGCTCGTCGCACCGTCTACGCCAAACCTCGCCGACTCTCCTCCGCTGGACACTTGCCGAGGGGCCTCTAATCGCCGCAAGGGACTCTTACCGGAAGGACACCACGCCGACTCCTGCTAGGAAGCTCTTCTAATCCGTCTCCATCAAAGGTTTCCCGCAAGCATCCCGCCGAAGCCTTCACCGACGAACTCTTCTAGTTTCGATTCTTCTCCACTCGAACTAACTCACCGTATACGCCCTTAGGTAACCTCTTCCTCACCCGTACTTGGACGCGCTCACTAGTGATGCTTTCTTTTTGAATGTTCATTAATGCTTAGAGTAGGGCTTCTATCTCTAGATCTACAATGGCTCCAAGGACAACTGCAGGGTTGGTCTCTGGCTGCGAGCTGGTTCGAACTGGGTTTTCTCACGCCTCGGACGAATTCCGCAACATCATTCTAATGCTGGAAGAGGCTGGGCTAACCTTCGTCTTGGAGCACCCTTGCAAAATCCTGGACAAAGAGGTGCTGGAGTTCTTCGCTACCGCAAGACTCCGAGATGGAGACTCCATAATCAAGAGCAAGGTGGCGGGGGCAAAAGTAAAGATGTCTGCCAGCAAGCTGACTCGCTACCTGCAGCTTTCTAGTTCGGAGCAGGAGGACTATTTGGAGGACGAGGACAAAACCAGAACTCTCTTGTTCTGCGGTCTTCCACGAGGAACTCGATCAATAAAGAGAAAGGAGATGAATGAAGAAGGGAAGCTCCTATCTGACATTATTGGAAAAGTGCTCATCTGCAAGCCGGGCTCGCATGACCATATCTCAGGAGATATGTTCAAGATCCTCATAGCTATTGTCTGCCGCAAGAGGTTCAACTGGGGGGAGTTGCTGTTCGAGAAGATCAAGGACACCCTGGGCACTCCTAGTTTCGGTCGCATCATAAGTCTATATCTAAACCAGCTAAACGGAGACAAGTTCGACATGAGCAAAGGTGTCCCTCTCCACTACTTGAAGAAGATGGATGCAAGTGTGTTTGATCGATGGGAGAGGCGGATCGGGCAGCCTGCCGTGGAAGAGCGACAGGAAGTATCTCCAGCAGTCACCCCCCGTGAAATTCCTAATACCCTGACTGCAGGAATCGAGGGGGAGACTCTACCCCCTCATACAGATGTAGTTTTTGAAATTGCCCAGGTGGCCAGGGATGTTGTGGCCGAAATTCTAGAAGAAAGTGACACTGTGCTGGAGACTGCTGACCGAGAATTGGAAGAGGCTGCTGATATAGATGAATTCTTGGATGAGGACGGAGAGGAAGATGAGAATGAGGGACATGAAGCATTTGAGACTCCGGATCCTGTTGAACCTCCATCTGACAAGTCTGCACCAGTGGAGGGGGAGTTAGATAAATCTACAGAGGCCGCCAACATTCCTCCTTTAGAGCCTGTGATTGTATCTAGCTCTACCGATGCGTCTGCTGAAATGCAAGGTCCACAAGTGCCTTCGGCTATTCCGTTACGTGATGAGCTCGCCTCTCACACTGTCAACATCATTCAGGGCATTGTGAATGAACTTAAAGCCTCATTTGATGAAGCCCAGAATAAACTGCTGAACAGGATTAAGACTTCGGAAAATCTGATGCTCAAGAATATGGTGGAAATCAACCATAAACTGGACGTGATGGAGAAGAAATTTGAAGAGAAGTATACCGCGGCCGGCGAAGCTGTCACACTCCTAATGGCTGGTTTGAAAAAGAATACTGATACTCTTGCCGTCGTCAATCAGAATGCACATGTTGTAGCCAACAACATTCAGAAGTTTGACGGTAATATGGTAACTCTTAACGCCAATCAGCAAGCCTTAGTATCTGAATTCTCCAAGACCACCAAGCATATTGATGACTCTCTGCACTCATATGCAAACTGCATCGCTGTCGAAGCCAAAAAGGGGGAGAAAGAGTATATAGCTAAGTTGGTCGAGCTTCAAGAAAGCATGAGCACACACTTCGCACAATCAAGCAAATATGTCTATGAGAGCTGCTGGTGGATGCTCCAACAGGCGCTAGGTACGTTAGGCGTCGTTCTGCCTGACAATCCTGCCGGTATTCATGTCCCTTAGACATCTAAGGCCGCTGAGGAAGTAAGTGTTGCTGAGGATGTAAGTGCAAGTGCTGCAGATATTCCCACAAATGACGCTGATGCTAGGGCTCTCTCCAAAGCTAAACTGAGGAGCATGTTTGACCAAGAGGCCTTAGTAAAAGCCAGGGGAAAGAGAAAAGTTCAAGAAGGGACCTCCAAGGAGACACAGGCTGCAAAGAGAACTCGAATGAATGAGGAGGATGTACGAAATGAAAGGTGGAGTCCAGTTTCAAGGAACATCATCTTAGACACCTTCTGGCTGCAAGAAAGAGGAGAGATCAATCAAAACGAAGTATATAGCCAGTATGAGTGGGAAACGCACAAAACGTTTGAAGCGAAACGCAACATCTTTTTCAGAAACAACAAGGATGCAGATAAAGTTCCTCCTCCTAGGTATTACCCGAAGCCCAAAGAATACATGGAGAGGCAAAGCAAGAAGTACTTGGCTCAAAATCCTAAGGGTGACTTAGCTAAGGAAAAATAGTCAAAAACTTATAGCTTGTCACTTTGTCTTAAGAACATTTAATGATTATTGTTGTCATAGAAACAATTCTGGATTATATGTGTATATATTTATATTGGTATATATATTTGAATTTGTGAATGACTCAAGTCCTGATCTGATTGCATATATTCTCTTGTGCTGCATGTTTAATTTCTGAATGCTATGTTTATTATTTGATATGTGTTATTCATCTTAGTTTGTAGGGTTTTGGCTTCGTCAAATATGGGGAGATTGTTGGGTATTGTATCCACGATTACCTAGATTTGAGGAAGCCACTTGTCAAGCTAAGATGAATTCACAATGTATTTGATGAAACATCTTAAGTTGTACTTGCAGCTCCTCCACGCTAAGTGCACACCAATGTCAGGGTGCAGTAGGTCAATATACGCGGGTCTGCACGACGTAATCCCTCGTTGAGCAGATCAGTGTGTTGGCCTACGTATACTCTCTCTATTGGAGTGCACTTACTTTCAAGTACAGGGTCGTTCATATGCAAGAGAAGACAAGGAGCATGGATGGATCAAGGAGCAGCTCCTGGGTGGAAGACGAAAATTCATCCAAGGAAAATTCGACGAGAATCACCAAGTGATTCTCGCCGATTCGGCGAGAATCACTAGTGATTCTCGCCGAATCGACGAGAATCATTAGTGATTCTCGCCGACTCCTTCTGGCTACCTCAAAACGGTGCCAAGTAAGATTCGGCGAGAATCACTAGTGATTCTCGCCGAACCAGTGGCCAAGCAGCTCATGTATACAAAGTGAAATTCGTTGAGAATCAATAAGTGATTCGGCGAGAATCACTAACGATTCTCGACGAATCGTCGAGAATCACTTGGTGATTCTCGCCGATTCGTCGAGAATCGCCTGCGATTCTCGCCGATTTTCACTTAGCGTTTTCTCAGGATGCTGCTGGACCGGATTCTGCCTCTGGACTAGTTTGAACCGGACTTAGGGATTTCTAGTGTGGGTCCCACAAACGGTCATATTGGAGTTATCTACAGTATATATATTCCAGTATTTTGAACAGTAAAAGGACGGAGAAAAGTGAAAGAAACCGAGCCGAAACGTAACCATAAAACCGCGATTCCTCTCCGCCGCCGCCGTCGCGCTCGGGAACGTAGGTCGCCGTCAACAATCGGGAATCCTTCGTGATCTCCGGCGACAGAAGCTTAGCAAAGCTTGAGTCTCACGTGTCTATCCAGAGATCTCTTGTCTCTCGATTTGTTGACCGGGAAAAACTCCCCCGTCCGAATCGATCGAGACGACCGATCCTCGTGTGACCGTTGGAAGACCAAGCTAGCTTCGCTACGAAGTTTGGATCTCCAAGTTCAGCAGCCGCTCATCATCACAGCCGCCGATCCCGAAGCTAGCCGCCGCTCGTGTTGCCGCCGCCGGTTCCGGGGAGATCCTCTCCAAGAGAGACCAAGGTTGTAGACTCTTCGTTGACTTCACGAACACGTCGTCGAACGAAGAGGAACACCGTAGTCTCCGAAAGAAGTTTGTATCTTGTATACATTCTATATTTACTTTTGTTATAAAGGAACTTTTGTTCCGTGTTGTAAGGGTTGGGTGCAACCCGTTTTGTGGGAGTGTTGACTCTCACGTGTGGAAGGGTTCCTTCCGTTAGTGCAGGGATTGGATTTCAATCCCGTTGGAGAAGTGACTGAGTCGTCCCTTGTTGGGGAGATAGGTCGAAGGGGGAAAGTGGATGTACCCTAGTCGGGGAACCACTATAATTTGCCTGTGTATTCTGTGTGCTGTGCTTTCTATTTTTATTGTGCAGGTACGTTCGTAAATTCCGCAAAAGCGCTACTCGTCACCTATTACCCCCCCATAGGTGCACATAGCTGACACTAGGTGGACTTTCAGATCCCATCTCCTCCTCACACTGATACAGCTGGCATATTTGGTGTAGCTGTTCAGGTGGGGGGGAGACTGCTCCTTTAGTTCTTAAAGAAGTGTTGAATTTTGTGAAGTGGAAGTGGTTGACGGGACAGGCAGGGCGGCCTGGGCGGACAGCTTTGGCGGACTAGGCGGACTGGGCGGACTGTGATGTGCGGCCTGGTGGAAGGTCTAGTGGAAAGCAGGATGTCGTCTGAGCGGGTTATTACATGGAGTCCGCGGACTGTGCGGCCTGGTATCTGCGGATTGGACGTTGGCTTTGGTTTAGCCAAGGAGCGGACTGAGCGGATAGAGGCTTGCGGACTGGTGCATTGCTCAGTGGCCGCGGGTGCTAGCTTGTGCTGATAGGCAGTTTGGCCCATGTCCGCGGGAAGCTTGCGGACTGGTGTGTCCACGGTGTTGGCTGTTGCGACTGTGCTTAGAGCTTGGCTGAGGCCTTGTCGAGCTCTGGAGGCACAGCAGGTGCTTTGCTGTGGAGGTCTTTGGTGGACTAGATTATGAAGTCCGGGAGGTGGCTGCTGCATTGGGCAGGAGTGCGAGGAACCTGCGGACTGCTGGCAGTCTGTGCTAAGGTGTTTGGCGGACGGGAGTTTGAGTTTGCCATGCTCTTATTGGCCTTTGATGATTTTAGACTTGGTCACACTCTGTGCCAAAACCATGGTGTCCGTCGTATCCGTCAAGTCCGCTGTGACCGGGCGGACTATTGTTGTCTGCCTTTGGTCGTGGATTTGTGGCGGATTGAGGTGTGACTCTTGCGGACTGCCTCGGGTTGGTTAGGACAGCCATTGAATGGGGTTTCTGTCCTGTAGTGGTTGGAGCTTTGCAGGCTGATGCCTTGTCCGCATCGCTTGGGCGAACTGGTGAGAGTTCGCCAATGTTGCCTTGCTCTTGGCGGTTTTCCTTGGTATCCGGCTAAGTCCTTGCGGACTCAGCGGACGGTGTTTTGCTATCGCGCGGGCTGGGGTGGTGTCTCTATCTCTAGGGCGGTGACCACACTCCTCACCTCGCCTATAAATAGGACCCCCTGGCAGGTCTCCAGTAACTTGAGTGAACAGTAAGTTGGGTTGGGCAAGGAGCTGCAGTTTGAGTTTGTCTGTCCGGGCGGAATTATTCAGTGCTGACGTTTGCTGTGTGCAGGTCGCGCGGGTTGCTTCAAGGAGCCAGGAGTTTGGCTGTGACTTCGGTCAAGTACTTGGAAGTGTGCGGACTAAGCAGGAGGTCGCTCTGCGGCTTGTCAGTTCTGTTTCATCTTTGCCAGCTTCAATAACCTGTCCGCCGGCTTCAGGCGGGTAGGGGGTGTTCCTCAGTTCAACTTCAGCAGGAGACGAATAACGGTGTGTCCGCGCGGCCTCGCGGCTTCGGCGGACTCCGTGCTATTCGACGGATTGCAGCTAAGTTCGGGCGATCTCAGCGGACTCGGCGACCTCGGCGGTCTCGGCGGACTCCGGTGCTGTCTGCCCGGCTTGTTTTTTGGTGCTTTCTATTTACAGCTGTTATACTAGCGAAATCATGTCTCGCTATGTATGCCTCGTGTTGTAAAGAAGTGAATGAATAACAGACCTGCTTGTGCTTCCATTGTTTGTTGGGTTTAAACTTTGTTCCTTTGTTTTCCGCTGGTTCAACGTGAAAACTGGGTAGTTCCAAAGATATTAATTTGGCGTTTGGGCTATCTTGCTGACCACGTTGAGAAAATTTAACATGGTATCAGAGCCAGGTTCAGTTGCGTGAGCGGAAGTCAGCCAGTGTTGTTACTCAGTGATTGAGTGGTGATCAACCTGTGTTGTTGCTCGGAGCTTCTGAAAGGTAGCCAATAGGTATTGTAATGGAATGGAGTTTTGCAAGAGGTCTGGGTATTGAACTCTTAATGCAGACTAACTTCAAGAAGTGGAAGTCGTGCATGAAGAGTTATCTTCTTGGCGAGGAGCTGTGGGAAGTCGTCGGTGGTGACGACAGGCAGGAAGTCACTGCTGCTTTCGGTACTGCTGAGCAGGTTAGGCTCTGGAGAAGAACAAATGCTAAGACGGAGTTCATTCTGAAGAGAGCCATGTCTCCGGAACTGTTTGATCACATCGTCGGATGTGAGTCGGCTGCTGATATTTGGACATCCATTGATGAGTTGTTCAATAGGAAGAATGTGGCGTGACTTCAGTTCCTGGAGAATGAGTTGGCCATGGCAACTCAGGGAGACCTTTCCATCTCCAAGTGCTTCTTAAAGATGAAGAGCTTGTGTGCTGAGCTGTCGGCACTGGATCCTGATGAGCCTATCTCTGAGGCGAAGATGAAAGGAACATTATCCGCGGCTTGCGGAAGGAGTATGTGGACTTTGTCACATCTGTTCAAGGGTGGGCTACTCAGCCGTCTTTGCTGGAGCTGGAGAATCTGCTTGCATCGCAGGAGAGTTTGGCAAGGCAGATGGCTGGAGTGAACCTGAATCAGGAAGGCAGCGAAGCTTTCTTCTCAGGCAAGAAGAAAGGATGGGAAGGGAAGAAGAACAAGAAGGTGCAGGCCGCTGGTGAGAAGGAGACTTCAACTTCATATCCACCGGAGAGGAGCAATGCTCCTAAAGACTGGAAGAAGAACTTGAAGTGCTACCGGTGTCATCAGCGAGGGAACTTCAAGCGGGACTGCAAGGTCAAACTGCAGCCTAGGCATGCTGCGGGAAAGGAGGAGGCTTGCTCGAGAAGTGAAGAAGCAGAATGGGGCGGAGCTTTTATGACGGGCACTTGTGTCCGGGCCTTGTCTGCTGAGGACTTCAACAACGAGTGAATCGTGGAATCCGGGTGTGGTCATCACCTCACCGGAGACAAATCGAAGTTCACCTCCATGCAGGCTTACTCAGGTAATGAAGCTATTATCACTGCTGATATTACTGTTTATGCAGTAGAGAAAGAGGGGGTCGTGTCTTTGGGTAGTGATCAGGGGCCACTCACGTTAAGGAGTGTGTATCACGTGCCGGGCATGAAAAAGAACCTCTTCTCGGTGATCAATGCAGTGGACACTGGTTATCACGTTCTGTTTGGGCCAACAGACGTGAGGTTCCTTCGCAACGTATCAGCGGTGAAGGCTGATGTTGCTCATATAGGGAGGAGGGTGAAGAACTTGTTTGTTCTTGCCACCAATTCTTACGTTGATAGAATGGGGCCAATGATAGCGCTACTATCTAGCATGAGAGGCTGGGGCATGTTGGCATGGACAAGATGAAGGCGATGGCGAGTAGAAGTCTGGTGAAGGGGTTGCCGAAGTTGTCCTCCTTTGGTGATGGGCATGTTTGTGCGGGCTGTCAATACGGCAAGGCACGTCGCCTTCCGTTTGATAAATCACAAACAAGGAGCAAGAAACCACTTGAGTGCATTCATGGTGACTTGATGGGACCGACGGGTACTGCCAGCCTTGGTGGAAGCAGATACATGCTTGTCTTGGTTGATGACTACTCAAGGTATACTTGGGTGTACTTCTTAAAGGGGAAGTCGGAAGCCTTCCGATTGTTTGTGGAGTTTAAGGAGTTGGTAGAAGGTCGGCTTGGCTTGCGGATTAAGAAGTTTAGAACTGATATCGGGGGTGAGTTTGTCTCCTCCGAGTTTTCTAACATCTGCAGGAAGCACGGGATCCAACGGGAGCTTACTTGTGCTCACACTCCACAACAAAATGGGGTAGCGGAGCGGAAGATCCGTCATTTGACGGAGACCTGCAAATGCTGGCTTCATGCGAAAGATATCCCAAGGTCCTTTTGGGCGGAGAGGATGTCTTGTGATGCTTACGTCATCAACCAGATGCCACTCTGCCCTATCAACATGAAGACTCCTATTGAGCTGTTGCTGAAGGAGAAGTCGAGTGTGGGACACCTTCGGGTGTTCGGTTCAACTTGCTACGTGCATGTCGGGGATGCTTCACGGACTAAGCTGGATGCGAAGGCAAGGAAACTTGTCTTTGTTGGCTACGATGAGTGGAAGAAGGGATGGAAATGCATGGACCCTATGACAAAGAAGTTCGTGGTATCAAGAGACGTTGTCTTTGACGAGCTGACGTCATATGGAGGTGGCTCGGTTGAGACAGGAGGTAGCAAGGTTGATGAAGCACCGGTGGCGGCTGCTGAAGGCTTGGAAGAGGAGCTTGCTGTTTCACCAGCAGCTCCTGTTGCTTCTAACTCTGAGGCTGAGCCTTCTGGCTCAGGAAGTAGGGGGAGCACTACTCAATGCTTGCCCCAGGTAGGAGTGGAGCCCGAAGAAGCAACGGAAGAAGTGAGCAAGGAGCCGATTCTTCGGAGATCGAAGAGGGTGGTGAAGCCACCGGCTCGGTACTGTGATGGGAATGCAATGAGCTTTGTCTCCTGCTTCATTGCAGGTCCTCTAGATGAGCGAGAGCCTGCAAACTTCAACGAGGCCACTGGAGTGAAGGAGTGGTAAGGTGCCATGAAAGAAGAGATTGATGCTCTGAAGAAGAATGAAACCTGGGACCTTGTGCCCAAGGTTGATGGCATTACTCCGGTTACTTGCAAGTGGGTGTACAAGTTGAAGAAGAAGGCTGATGGGAGCATTGATTGGTTCAATGCTCGCCTGGTCGCTAGAGGATTCTCACAGCAGTATGGAGAAGATGATGAGGAGACATTCAGTCCAGTTGTGAAGATGACTTCAGTAAGAGTGGTGATCGCCTTGGCTGCTAGCAAGGGATGGAGGTTGTGGCAACTCGATGTGAAGAATGCCTTTCTTTACGGAGAGATTGACAAGGATATCTTCATGGATCAGCCGCTTGGTTTTGTCTCAGAAAAGCATCCGGACTATGTCTGTAAACTCAGGAAGGCTCTCTATGGGTTGAAGCAAGCTCCTAGAGCTTGATATGGGAAGATTGCAGAGTACTTGCAATTCTATGGATACCTTGCTTCTAACTCGGATTCAAGCTTGTTCGTCAAGAACAAGGGGGAGCTACAAGTCTTGGTCCTGCTGTACGTGGATGACATGATCATCACAGGGAACTCGGAGGGGGAAGTAGCAAGGCTCAGGGCTGAGCTTGCTATACGCTTCGAGATGAAAGACTTGGGAGAGTTGCATCACTTTCTCGGTCTTGAAGTGGAGAGGAAGGAGTGCAGGGTTCTCATTTGCCAGAAAGGGTATGCTGATCGCATTGTGAAGCGGTTCGGCATGGGAGAAGGGAAGAAGTGCTCTACTCCACTGGAACCTGGGCTGAAGCTTCGACGAGATGATGGAAGGGTTCTCCTTGATCCCTTGGTGTTCAGGACTCTTGTTGGGAGCTTGATTTATCTGACAATTACAAGGCCGAACATTGCTTATGCTGTAGGCCGAGTAAGTCGGTATATGGCTGAACCAAGGCAATCTCATCTAGTGGCAGCGAAGAGTATTCTGAAGTATGTCAAGGCTTCTTCTGACATGGGACTCCTCTATAGAAGGGACTCGGAGTTTGCGTTGCTCGGGTACACGGATGCTGACTATGGCGGTGATTCGGATGATCGAAGGTCCACTTCAGGTTATGTGTTCACTTGCGGTTCAGCTAGCATCTCGTGGTGTAGCAAGAAGCAGGGCTCGGTGTCGGTTTCAACCACGGAGGCGGAGTATAAGGCTTCGGCCTTAGCTGCTCGGGAAGCCGTTTGGTTGAGGAGGCTTATAGAGGATGTTCATGAAGAAGTGCAAGGGCCTACTTTACTCCGGGGTGACAATGAGAGTGCTCTCAAACTGGTAAACAATCCAGTGTGTCACGCCAGGACCAAGCATATAGAGATTGATCACCATTTCATCAGGGAGAAGGTGTTGGAAGGATCTCTGCTGGTCGGGCATGTTCGGAGTGAAGATAATCTTGCTGACATCTTCACGAAGCCACTGTCGAAGGGGCCCTTTGAGCGCTTGCGCAGCTTGCTGGGCTTGGTCACCACTTCCCACTTTAAGGGGGAGTGTTGAATTTTGTGAAGTGGAAGTGGTTGAAGGGACAGGCCGGGCAGCCTGGGCGGACAGCTTTGGCGGACTAGGCGGACTGGGCGGACTGTGATGTGCGGCCTGGTGGAAGGTCTAGTGGAAAGCCGGCTGTCGTCTGAGCGGGTTGTTGCATGGAGTCCGCGGACTGTGCGGCCTGGTATCTGCGGATAGGACGTTGGCTTTGGTTTAGCCAAGGAGCGGACTGAGCGGATAGAGGCTTGTGGACTGGTGCATTGCTCAGTGGCCGGGGGTGCAAGCTTGTGCTGATAGGTGGTTTGACTCATGTCCGCGGGAAGCTTGCGGACTGGTGTGTCCGCGGTGTGGGCTGTTGCGGACTGTGCTTAGAGCTTGGCTGAGGCCTTGTCGAGCTCTGGTGGCACAGCAGGTGCTTTGCTGTGGAGGTCTTTGGCGGATTGTATTATGAAGTCCGGGAGGTGGCTGCTGCGTTGGGCAGACGTGCGAGGAACCTGCGGACTGCTGGCGGTCTATGCTAAGGTGTTTGACGGACGGGAGTTTGAGTTCGCCATGCTCGCATTAGCCTTTGATGATTTTGGACTTGGTCACACTATGTGCCAAGACCATGGTGTCCGCCGTATCCGTCAAGTCCGCTGTGACCGAGCGGACTGTTGCTGTCTGTCTTTGGTCGTGGATTTGTGGCGGATTGAGGTGTGAGTCTTGCGGACTGCCTTGGGTTGGTGCGGACAGCCATTGAAGGGGGTTGCTGTCCTGTAGTGGTTGGAGCTTTGCGGGCTGATGCCTTGTCCGCATCGCTTGGGCAGACTGGTGAGAGTTTGCCAATGTTGCCTTGCTCCTGGCAGTTTTCCTTGGTATCCGGCTAAGTCCTTGCGGACTCGGCGGACGGTGTTTTGCTATCGCGCGGGCTGGGGCGGTGTCTCTATCTCTAGGGCGGTGACCACACTCCTCACCTCGCCTATAAATAGGACCCCCTAGCAGGTCTACAGTAACTTGAGTGAACAGTAAGTTGGGTTGGGCAAGGAGCTGCGGTCTGAGTTTGTATGTCCGCGCGGATTGATTCAGTGCTGACGTTTGCTGTGTGCAGGTGGCGCGGGTTGCTTCAAGGAGCCAGGAGTTTGGCTGTGACTTCGGTCAAGAACTTGGAAGTGTGCGGTCTCTACGGACTCAATAGGAGGTCGCTCTGCGGCTTGTCAGTTCTGTTTCATCTTTGCCAACTTCAATAACCTGTCCGCCGGCTTCAGGCGGGTAGGGGGTGTTCCTCAGTTCAGCTTCAGCAGGAGACGAATAACGGTGTGTCCGCGCGGCCTCGTGGCTTCGGTGGACTCCGTGCTATTCAGCGGATTGCAGCTAAGTTCGGGCGATCTCAGCGGACTCGGCGAACTCGGCGACCTCGGCGGTCTCGGCGGACTCCGGTGCTGTCCGCCTGGCTTGTTCTTTGGTGCTTTCTGTTTACAGCTGTTATACTAGCGAAATCATGTCTTGCTATGTATGCCTCGTGTTGTAAAGAAGTGAATGAATAACAGACCTGCTTGTGCTTCCATTGTTTGTTGGGTTTAACCTTTGTTCCTTGTTTTTCCGCTGGTTCAATGTGAGAACTGGGTAGTTCCGAAGATATTAATTTGGCGTTTGGGCTATCTTGCTGACCACGTTGAGAAAATTTAACAAGAAGTACAGCATGCTGAGATACCAGAGACAGAGATTCACACAAATGTTCCTACAGCTCAGATTCCTAATAAAGTTGTTGATGATGATTTGGTGGTAGATGAAGAAGGTCAAGCTTAGTCTGATGATGAGCAGAACACCCCTACACATGATGTAGGCTCAGGTATGAATGTTGTCTCTACCTCTGATCATGACACTTTAATGGATAATACTACATAGGCCATCAACAAAATGATAGAAGAACTTAATTCAGATGATCCTATGTTCATCCCTCCTGAGAAGCCTACTGAAAAGATGAGTGCACTATCCCCTGAAGCTATTCCTGAAAAGACCACTGAAGAAATTCCTCCAGAAGAAATTCATGAAGACTCACAGCCCTGGGCACATATTGAGGGGGAGAATGAAGTTATATTAACTGATGAAGATGAAATTATACCAGTACCTCCCATGAGGAGTTTGGAATTCAATATCTACTCTATCTAAGTGAGGAAGGGGATGAGATTACATCTTTCAATAGAGCTAAAAGTTCAATGGTCATTGAAGAAGTACCCATCTAGTCATCCCCAGCTCTACCTCCTCCACATCCTCCAACTGAAATCAATCCAGCTGATACCCTACTGGGTAAAATTGAATCAATGCTGACACAACAACGAGAGTAATTTGATAAGTCTCTCGATGAAGTTACTAAAAAAGTCACTGCACTTGAAAAAGAGATGAGCAGAGGCTTTGCTGAAATACAACACAATACAGATGAATTCAAATGACTGCTGTAAATTGGTGGAAAGGCCATAGACTATACTATCACTAGTATTGGTCAAGTCATGGACCAATCAGTCACATTGGCCAACAATCAGATTCAACTGTAGAAGAAAGCTCAAGAACACAATTTCAGAACATGTGAGGAAGTAGGGACATTCAAAGAAGATGCCATAACAACCCTTACTATAGAAGTCAGATAGGAGGAGAACAAAGTAAAAGAAATTATTGACAAGAAAATTCTTAAGATGAAAAACCAGTGGGATGGACAATTAAAAGAGATAAGTGTAGATGTTCAGAAATAGATTCATGATATAAAGTTTCATACATATGACAATACTATATGGATGCATAATCAGATTCTCCCAGACTTTCCAATCAATCCACATGAGGCTCCACCTTTTTAACTTAATCCAACTGTCTGCATGCCTACATTCTCTCCTAGACCAGAACTTTATGAATCTCCTCCTGCAAACTACTCTCATGTTTGGACTTCTAATCAACAAGAGTATCCTCAAGTACTTCCTCCTGAAGTGCAAGTGCCAAAAAGAAGAATGTATGGTGAGGGTGCCTCTGCCAGCGGTTCCATTCCACATCATGAAGCTGAGAAAAGAAAAGCGCAGGAATTTGTGATGTGTTGAGCCCAACCTCCAAGTCACTTATTCTTGGGACTCTAAAGTTGGTTGTGGATTACAATGAAGACAGAAATGCTCATTACAGTCCCCAAGAGTGGGAGCTGTATGAAAAATCTTTGAGTAAGAGGAGGCTCTACTATGGAGAATGCGGCAGGAACAATCCCAAACCTCCTCCTAAACCTTCAAAATACTTCCCCAAGCCTTACTGCTATCAAAAGATATAGCAAGAAAAAAAGGAAAAACAACAACCGCAGAAATTCAAATGACTCTATGTTCATCGATCCTATTGAATTTTGTGGGCCAAGACATTTTTGTGGACAAACCATATATATATATATATCTGAATTTTGATGAACTTGTTATTTCTTATCTATTTTTATATACATACCATGCTTTACTTGTTATTTCTTTATTTATTTTGATGTACTTCACCTTAGTGTAGAGGATTCTGACATCTAAAAATTTGGGGAGATTGTTGGATATTGTATCCACCATAAAATAGATTTGTATGAAGTCACCCTTGAACTAAGATGAATTAAGATTGTATTTGATGCCATCTTTTAGTTGAGTGCTTGCAGGTTAATATTGCTAAGTGTAGACCAATGTCAGTTTACCATGAGTCACCAAACACAGGACCATGCATGGTAATACCTCATTGTGTGATCCATGGTGTTGACTCATGTGTAACCTCTCTATTGGGAAGAACTTTATTTTCAAGTGGTAAGTAAATGGAAGGAAGGAAGGGTGGTGGGTTTCAACTTAGAAGAAAAGAAAGATTTCACTGAAAATTTCCTAATTCATTTTCTCGAGAAATGGCATGTATTTCTCGAGAAGTCGAAGTAAATTTCTCGAGAAAGCATTGTTGTTTTCGAGAAACTACAATACTTCTTGTTAAATTACCTGAAAGATAGGCTAAGTCAATATATTGAGAAATACCTTGTATATTTCTCGAGAAAAGCAAAAGTTCTAGAGAAAGCAAAGTCTTCTTCTCGAGAAATCTATCTTCTGTTCATGAATTTTTGCCAAGTACAATTCTCAAGAAGTCATTTGATTTCTTGAGAATGCATGTTTTTCTCGAGAAATAAGTTCTTCACTTCACGAATTTTGCACTAAGTCAATTTCTCGAGAGGTCGTATTGTTTCTCGATAAATCAAATTATTTTCTCGAGAAATATTGTCCTTCTGGAGAAATTAGTGGTTTTCTTCACAGAAACTTTTCTTCAAGTCTTTTCTCGAGAAGCAAACTTCTTTTCTCGAGAAAGTTAGATATTTCTCGAGAAATATACTTCTCGAGAAATGGACTTATCGATTTTTAATTTCTAATTTTCTGACAAGAATTCAAATTAACCTAAGTTTTGTAGGTTTGATCTTTCCATAATTACGCGGATACTACCTTAATAGTGATTGACCATTGGTCGATGACAAAGATAAAGCCACTTCAAGGATTCGTCGACAAGAATCAATCTGAAGAAGAATCATATACACGAAGAATCAATCAGAAGAAGACTCATATAAAAGAAGAATCAATCAGAAGAAGAATCATATACACGAAGAATAATTTACAGAATTGAATTGCTCAAGCACTTTCCATTTTTGGGAGAAACGCAGATCATCTTCATTTCAACCCTCTTTGTTGCTCTCTCTCCAGATCCGACGATTCAAAGATAGACAAGTTTCAACCGATCCAAGATCAACTGATTCTTCAACTTTTATTCGATCAGGTCGGATTCTATCCTTCAGATCAGCCTTCCCAATTTTCTTCCTCATCCTTCTTCATCAAGTTGTTCATGTTTCAAGAAGGAAGATTCGAGAAGATTTCAGATCTGAAGTGTAATGCATTTTCTTTATTTTTGTAATTTGTTTTTACATTTGTAGGAGCTTTGTCTCCGAGATTGTAGGAGTTTTACCTCCGGGTTTGTAGATCTGTTAGTGGATCGAGTTTGTAGATCCGGTTTATGGATCGTGGTGTAGATCCGGCTTGTGGATCGAGTTTGTAGATCTGTTGTGGATCAAGGTGTAGTAGCGTTGCTCTGAAGTGTAAGATTGGTATAATCTGAGAAAGGTGAAGCAGGGGAATCGTACCCTTTTTGGTACATAGGTGAGGTGGGACAGTGGACGTACACAATATGGGTAACTACTATAAAAATCTTTGTGTCTGTGTGCTTGTCTTTTAAATATTTTTATTCGCAAAAAGATGCAAACATCACCTATTCACCCCCATCTAGGTGATTTAAGTAGACGCAAGATAATTTCAAATGTGTACTAGCAAACTCTTGTTGTTAACTTCCCTAAGAAATAATGTCTTATCTATGTTTCCCCTTGTGAACTTGTTCTCAAGAAGAAAGTTAGATAGCTTCTCATACCGAGCTCGGGGAGCTTGTTTTAAATTATATAAAACTTTATTCAAAAAATAAACATGTTCATGGAGAGTTGAGTTGACAAAACCTAGGGGTTGAGCTATGTATACCTCCTATTTTAGATTACCGTATAGGAATGCAGATTTCATGTCCATTTGATAGACTTCGAAACCTTTGTGAGCAGCATACACTAGAAGTAACCTGATTGCTTCGAGTCTGGATGTAGGAGCAAAAGTTTGATCGAAGTTGATACCTTCTTCTTATCTGTATCCTTATGCTGCAAGCCTGACTTTATTCTTTATAATCACCCAATTTTTGTCTAACTTGTTTTTGAATATCCAATTCGTTCCAATCACATTCTATCCATTGGTCCTTGGCACCAGCTTCCAAACTTCACACCTTTCAAACTAGTTAAGCTCCTTTTGCATAGACATTTTCCTAGAAGCATCCTTATTTTTTCTTAAAATTTCTTCGACTCAACCAAAGAGAGAAAACTAAGATACAAAACTTTGTTAGTTGCACCTCTTTTAATTGTTATTCTGTCGCTTGGATCTTCAATGATTTGATCAACAGGTGATCTCTTGAATTTTTGATCACTATATTCCTTCCCATCCCACTAGGAGGTTTTACTGCACATAGTGCACCTTTAGCATGTGGATGGAAATCTTCATCTTGATGTTCCTCTTCAACCAACATAGGATTAATGACTTTGATTGAGTTAGGATCATCTTCCTTGATATCGTCTTTAGCTCTTTTATCTTAGCACCTGCATCTTCACAAAAAACTCTAGACTTGCTGCTATGAAGCATACTTGTCTAATCAAATACAACATTAATAGACTCTTCTACAACTAGAGTTTTCTTATTGGAAATATTATATGCCTTAGCATGGATATTATAGCCTATGAAAATACCTTCAAAGCATTTTTCACTAATCTTTTTACAGTAATAATTCCCACTGTTTAGTATGAAGCATCTGCTGTCAAAGATCCTAAAGTAGGACATAGATGGTTTTCTGCCCTTCAAGAGTTCATAAGTTGTGTAACGATGGACTTTGTTAATTAATGCTCTGTTTTGCACATGGCATGTTATGTTGACTACTTCAGCCCAAAAGTACTCTGTTAGTAAAGTGTCATTCAATATAGTTATACATGATTCAGTGAGAGTTCTGTTTCTTCTCTCGGCAACTTCATTTTGTTGTGTAGTACATGGGGAGGAAAAATCTTGAAAAATACCTTGACTTGCATAAAATTTAGTCATGGCCCCAGACTCAAATTCAGTTTTGTGATCACTTTTGATTTTGACCACTGAGTAGAACAATCTGTTCTGAATTTTCTTGACAAAATTCGTGAAAGCTTTCAAGGTATCTAACTTGTATTTCAGTGTTAACCCCTCAGTCCGCAACATACTGCAAGATTCCAAAGCCCCCCATTCAGCAGGCGCGGACAGGATTTGTCCGTCTGCCCAGTCCGGCACTGTCACCAGTCGGGCGCCAAGGGTGATACTCCAGCAGCGGACGCAAGGACCAGTCCGCTCAGTCCGCCGGCACTTTGGGTAACAGGTTCTCCAGCGGCGGACGCAGTATCTCGTCCGCCCAGGCCGCCGCCCTCCAGTGGGCGCGCCCAGCAGCAGTGGAAGCTCCAGCTTGCGAGCCCAGTCCGCCACTTCTATGCGGACTGGCGTGTTCTTTCTTTTTTGCTTCCCGTCACCGCTGCCCGGTTCTCCTGTACCCCGGGCAGCCGGTTATTTTAGCCCTGCCCGTTTGGGCAGGCCCCCTATCCTATAAATAGGGGGGAGGTGGTGCACTCAAGGCACGCTGACTCGGACCCAGGAGCCTACTTGTTACAGGCTGCGGACTCGAATCCTGTGCCTTGCGGACTCCCCCTTGCTCTGCTTCCCTCAGTCTTTTCCTTTCACTTGTAACTAGATCCTTCTTCAATCAAGGGAAAGCCCATCGCCAGAGAGGCATTCAGGCCGCGACGGGTGAAGTCTGTTGTTGTCGTGGTTCACGGCCCGGCTCTTCTTCCAGCTCTCATCCGCTTAGTAGATCGCTACTCGCAGTCTCCCTATTCCCCCTGTGTTCGAACAGTTAGCTGGTTGTGCTCGACCCCCCTTGTGTTTTCGTGCATCAACAGTTAACACGCGACCTTCAGATCCGAGTAGTGTTTTGAAATCAGCGGACGAAAGATGTCAGACCGCAGAGCCCGCTCTTCAGATCGCTCTAGCTCTTCAGAAGACTCCCTTTGGGACGCGATTGAGCAAGCTCGCCTTGAGGCCGAGCAGTCTCGCCGGCAGACCGACCAGCGTCTTGACACAATCAGCCAAGCTCTTCTTGCTTTGGCCCAGCGGCTTGCTCCTCAGGCCGCAGCGGACCCAGCGAACTCGCCAGTCCTCCAGACCCCAGCTCGCCGAACTCCGCTTCGGCAGTCGCCAGAAACTCCTCGGAACCCTGCTCAGACCGCAGCCCCTCTGCGCCCTCAAGAGGAAGAGTTTGCTTTCAGAGAGTTCTTCAGAGAAGCTGCTAGGGGCACTCCTGCCCGCCAACTTCACTTTGCTGATCACCAGTCCGCCGAGCCCGCGGACTCCTCGGCTCCAGTCCGCCCTTTCTATCCTGCAGAGTTTGACACCCCGTCTCCCTTTGTTGATCGAATTCGATGGGAATCGGCCCCGAGCAACTTCAGGGAGCCGTGCATCCCGTTCTATACAGGAGCGACAGATCCCGTTTCTCACCTCCAGGCATTTAAGGGGGCAGTTGCTTTGAGATGCCTCTCAGATGCGATTAAGTGTAAGTTGCTGGTTACCACTCTCAAAGGGCAAGCGAGAGAATGGTTCTACGAGCTGCCTTCGGGCACTATGTCTTCTTTTGCCGAGCTTCGTAGCCACTTACTGCTGAGGTTTGCTACCTCAAGGAAGAGGAAGAATGGGCCAGCTGCCCTATTTGAGATCAAGCAGAGGGATAACGAATCGGTGGCACGATTCGTTGATCGCTTTCAAAGAGAAATTCAGGGGGTGAGGAATGTGAACCCCGACTATTATAAAGTTGCCTTGATCCATGGCCTCCGGGAAGGCCCTCTGAAGTTTAAAGCAACGACCAAGGCTCCCGAGACTTATCAGGAGTTGATCGCCATGGTCAACCGTTTCATAGAAGGGGAAAATGCCAATCCGACCTATGTTTCATCCCTGATAGCCAAGGCTGAAGAAAGGGATGCCTCCGCTTCTTCCTCTCGTGGCAGGCCCCCTCGTCCAGACTTCCAGCCTCCGTCTCAAAGAGGCAGGAACTTCCGCAACAAAAAACCATTCCAAGGCCATCAACAGTTTCGTGAGCAGAGACTGCCGTTGGCCGCCGCTCCCGCCGTTCCTTTGCAAGCTCTTCCCATCCTCCAGCAGGCAGCCTTGCCTGCCCCGTGCCAATATGAAGAAAGTCCCATGGAGGACCCTGCAGATCTGGACCTTGACGAAGTCATCCAGATCCTGCAAAGGAGATCAGAAGAAAAGAGGCAAGAGCCTCAGAAGCTGTGGAAGCCGAGGAATAATTCGCAATACTGCCAGTTCCACAAGGAAAAGGGTCATCTGACTGAGGAATGCAAGGCCCTTCGTGCACTGATTGATAAGTTGCTTGCCGAGGGCAAGATTGACCTGACCAAGAAGGATTCTCCTTCCTCGTCGAAGCCATCCACCTCGAAGGGCAAAGAGGTAGCCGAGGCATACCAAGAATGCGTGGATATAGAAGATGAAGGCCGTCTGGGGCCAATCAACGTCCCGGTAGAGTGCTTCGATGCAAATGATGAGGGGATTCTGGGATGCCTCTTCTTCATCCATGGTGGAGCTGGGACCGAGTCCACCCGGAAGTCATCAATCTCAAGGGTCACCCAGGCAGAGGTGGCCTCTTCTTCCGTTACTCCTCCGAGGGAAGTCGTCACCTTTGGTCCAGAAGATCTTCCTCGAACAGCCAATCCATTTGATGATGCAGTCGTGATCCAGGCTGGTATTGGGGACTTCACAGTGGATAGGATTCTGGTCGACACAGGAAGCTCGGTCAACCTCCTCTTTAAGTCTACTTTTGAGGCCCTGAGGACCGGAAAGCCTCTGCTTTCCACTGAGGGGCCGCTCTATGGATTCTCAGGAGAGAGGAAAGAGGTGGAGGGCAGCATCACCTTGCCAGTGAAGCTTGGAGGGGCAACAAAGCAGATACAGTTCATAGTGGTCGACGCCCCCAGCAGCTACCATGCCATCTTCGGCAGGCCCCTGCTGAACAAGTACCAAGCAGTGATTTCCACTTATCACCTCGCCATCAAGTTCTTTGCCGATGGGAGGATGTGCCGGGTCAGGAGCGACCCAAGGAGAGCAAGGGAGTGCTACGTCCGCACTGTCAACATGGTTGAAGCTTCCCTTGCTCCAGCAGAAGCTACAGAAGCCTCTTCCAGTTCGAAAGTTGCTGCTGATGAAGGTGCTCACCTGGAACCTGCCTAGGTGACGCAAGGAGTCCCCATTGCTGAAGGGGAGGAGAGGAAACTCTCCATCAACTCGGAGCTACCTGAAGATCAAAAGGCTGAGTTGATTTCCTGCCTGCTAAAGAACCTGGATGTCTTTGCCTGGTCAGCAGAAGACATGCCGGGGGTGGATCCTGATGTAGCTTGCCACCATCTGAATGTTGATCCCAGCTGCAAGCCCATCCAACAGAAGAAGAGGGACGTGGCAACAAAGCTTGCAGAACCAATAAGGGAGGAGGTTGCGAAACTCCTCAAGGCGAATTTTATTAAAGAAGTGCAATATCCCACCTGGATTTCAAATGTTGTAATGGTTAAAAAACCAGGGGGAAAGTGGCGAATGTGTGTAGACTTTACAAAACTTAATAAAGCATGTCCTAAAGATTGCTACCCCCTACCTCGGATAGATTCTTTAGTTGATTCCGCGGTAGGATACTCTTACATGAGTTTTTTAGATGCGTTTTCTGGTTATCACCAGATAAGAATGCATAAGCCCGACGTTCCTCACACGTCGTTCATAACTAACGATGGATGTTATTGCTATCTTGTCATGCCCTTTGGGCTTAAGAATGCTGGCGCAACTTACCAACGGATGATGGACCGTGTGTTTAACCATCAAAAAGGGAGAAACCTAGAAGTGTATGTAGACGATCTCTTAATTAAGAGTAAATCGTTTTCGCTGCACTTGCTAGATCTAGCAGAGACGTTCGCTACTCTGCGTAGATACAAGATGAAGCTCAATCCTTTGAAGTGTACTTTTGGAGTGAGTAAGGGGAAGTTTCTTGGTCATCTCCTTACTCCGGAGGGACTTGCCCCCAATCCTGACAAGGTGAAAGCTATTCTTGAAATGCCCACCCCTCGTTCACCGAAGGAAGTTCAGAAGTTAGGGGGAAGGCTAGCAGGTCTTGCAAGATTTCTTTCTCGGGTTGGAGATAGGAGTGCCCCCTTCTTTAAGACCCTCCGACGCGCTTCCAAGTTTGAGTGGACAGAAGAGTGCTCCCAGGCTTTTGAACAGTTAAAGATGCAGCTTACCTCATCGCCTCTGCTTCAGAGTCCCCGCCCAGGAGAGGTTCTTTTCTTGTACCTAGGGGTTGGCCCTGAGGCCGTCAGCTCCGTTCTTCTTCGGGAAGAAGGCAGAAAGCAATTCCCAATCTACTATGTCAGCCATATTCTGAAGAGTGTTGAGACGCGGTATCCGATCCTGGAGAAGGTAGCCTTGGCACTGGTCATGTCAGCTCGCAGGCTTCGCCCGTACTTCCAAGCACATTCAATTCAAGTCATCACCGATCAACCTTTGAAGGGTGTGTTGGAAAAGCCCGAGCATTCCGGCAGGCTCTCTAAGTGGGCAATAGAGCTAAGTGAATTTGAAATTTCTTATGTGCCCAAGACAGCCATCAAAGCTCAAGTCCTAGCAGATTTTTTGATTGACATGCCAGAGTCCAGTTCTGATCAGACAGAAAGGTCACCTTTGGCTTGGACCATCTATGTTGATGGTGCCTCAGGCAGAAGTTCTTCTGGAGCAGGAGTGGTTCTCATCAATCCAAACAGAGTCAAGTTGGAGCAGGCCATCAACTTTTACTTTCCAGTAACAAATAACCAGGCCGAATATGAATCTCTGCTAGCAGGTTTGAGGCTCGCAAGGGAATTAGGAATCGATCATGTCCACATCAAAACCGATTCTCTGGTAATGGCGTCGCAAGTCCTCGGCAACTTCGATGCAAGGGAGCCAGTCTTGAAAAAATACCTAGCTCTTGTGAAAATAGAGGTCGGCAGGTTTAAAAGCTTCACTATCGAACATATCCCCAGAACAGAGAATGAGGAGGCCGATTTTCTCTCTAAGCATGGGATGCCTTCAGGAGGCACAACTTCCGAACTCTTCCGCCCGGCAGTGGTGGAAGGAGATTTGATGCAAGTAGATCAACGCGCCTCTTGGATGGACCCATTCATCCTATATCTGTCAACAGGAAATTATCATCATACAGTTAGAGACAAGAAAAAGTTCAGAATAAAAGCAGCTCACTACTTTCTAGTGGCGGGAATCCTTTATAGAAAGACCTTCCTCTCAACCATGGCCCGATGTGTTTCAGAAGAAGAAGCTCACACCATTTTGCAAGAAGTTCATTCAGGAGAGTGTGGAAGTCACTCTGGAGCAAGAACTCTTGAAAGACGAGTCCTGCGGCAAGGGTATTTCTGGCCCACAATGAAGAAAGACTCAGAGATCTACGCCAGAAGGTGTGTTCAATGCCAGAAGTTTGCTCCGCTTCAGCACCAAGTAGCTCAGTCCCTCAGGTCGATTGCAACTCCTTGGCCCTTTGCGGTTTGGGGAATGGATCTCATTGGTCCTTTTCCCTTGGCAAGCGGGCAACGACGTTTTATTATCGTAATGATCGACTACTTCAGCAAGTGGATCGAAGCCAAGGCGTTGGCTAAGACAACGACTCAGATCGTCAAGAACTTCATTTGGGGAGAAATTGTATGCCGGCACGGGATACCAATGGCAATAATCACTGACAATGGGCCACAGTTCAACAACTCAGAGATGATAGATTTTTGCAGGCAGATCGGAACAGAGATGCGTTTTGCATCAGTTCATCATCCCCGAAGCAATGGCCAGGTGGAAGCTGCCAACAAGCAGATCCTCAACTTGCTCAAGAAGAAAGTGCTGAATCTCAAGGGCAGTTGGGCTGATCAGCTTCCATCAGTCCTCTGGTCCCTTAGGACAACGCCATCATCCGCAACCGGGGAGACTCCTTTCAAACTCTCTCATGGCT
The DNA here is from genome assembly GCA_039583875.1 of Platanthera guangdongensis. Classification (NCBI taxonomy): domain Eukaryota; kingdom Viridiplantae; phylum Streptophyta; class Magnoliopsida; order Asparagales; family Orchidaceae; genus Platanthera; species Platanthera guangdongensis. Next base: position 75,699,242 of record CM077154.1, on the reverse strand, counting down.
CAGAGGCACTCATCCCGATTGAGTTTGAAGTCCCGTCACCCGGAGTGCTGCTTGCAAGAGAAGGTGTCGATGATTGGGCTGAGTTGAATAATGAGGAGATGAGGTTCAGCTTGGAACACATCGAGGAGGTCAGAGATCAAGCAGCCATAAGGCAGGAAGAGGTCAAAAGGAGGATGGCCTGTTACTTCGATCAGAATATAAGGATCAAACACTTCCAAGTGGGAGATCTAGTTCTAAAGAAGGTTGATGCTGCTGCAAGAGCTGGTTCAGTTGGAAAGCTTAATCCAAATTGGGCCGGCCCTTTTGTCGTCAAAGAAGCGTTAAAAAGCGACGCTTACCGCTTGCAGACTCACGAAGGAGAGGATATACCGCACACCTGGAACGGGGATGATCTCAAGCGGTTCTATTCTTAAAACCTCCTTTTTCTACTTTGTGTATCCTCTTCAAGAACTATTATGAATAGAAACTGCTTGCTAACACTTCTTCGAGTGTTTTTGTTGTAATCATAACAGATAAGGCGCTAAGAGAGATTTCAAAAACGGTTCTACACCCGAACTCCCTTTTTCTTTCTTATGCTTCCTTTGCAAATGCATTTTCTTAATCAAAGAATCCATACTGACATTTTTTCTAGTGTTTTCTCTTTCTCCCAAAGACCTATAACGGTTCCCTGACACCAGGAGACATCGCCGAGTTCAGCTAGACCTCCCCTAGAGCCGTTGTCATTAGCATAACACCACGAAGACCACGTGTTGCGAGGAGATTTCGCACCGTGTAGTGGGAGCTTGCAGTCTCTAGCGCGGTTGGATTCTGGACTTCGGATCCCGGCAGGTACCTGACCCCACCTTTGCATTATGGAGGGCAAGGTGGGTGTAAAGCTCTACCATGCCGCTTTAGGGATATTGTTACAACTTCGATGATCACATGAGGAAAGTATGCCGTTCCGGCTCACCTGCCCGCGGGTCATCTTAGCTTGTAACTCTCGAACACTCCATGGTACCCTCAAGCAGTGCCTGCAGGAGACCCACAGCTTAGACTGTACTCCAGGCAAGAGGGCAGGGAACCGTTCCGCCAAGTGAGCATCTTGCTCTTCGCAGGGAATTATCTGCGGACTGGTCTTCAGCGTCCGCTCAGTCCGCCGGTTTGGGTTGATCTTATAGCTTGTAGCCCGGTGAGGAAAGTATGCCGCTCAGGCTCACCTGCCCACCTGGTCGCGAGTTATAGGTCATTTCTATATCTTTGGCGGACTGATTTTCTCTATCCGCAGAGTCCGCCTGCTTGGGTTGATCTTATAGCTTGTAGCCCGGTGAGGAAAGTATGCCGCTCCGGCTCACCTGCCCACCTGGTCGCAAGCTATAGATCATTTCTATCTTTGGCGGACTGGATTCGTTATCCGCACAGTTTGGAAGTTTCCTTGGGATTGCAAGCTGGTTTTCTTTAGCGGACTGATTTTCTCTATGCGGTCAGTCCGCCGACTTGGGTTGATCTTATAGCTTGTAGCCCGGTGAGGAAAGTATGCCGCTCAGGCTCACCTGCGCACCTGGTCGCAAGCTATAGATCATTTCTATTATGAGCGGATTGGTTTTCTGTATCCGCTCAGTCCGCAGGGTACATATTCAAGTTTGTATTCCTGTTATAAGCGGATTGGTCTTCTATATCCGCTCAGTCCGCAGAATGATTCTCGCATTATTTGATAAGTTAATAATCAATGTACTTTTATATTATGTGCGGTCTGGCTTGCGGACCACAACTATAACTCCTGGCATTATTATCAGCTGGCTGTTCTCTGAGGCGGATACTGAATGAGTTGATGTCTAATTCTTTAATCGACAAGGTTCACTATAAATAATGTATGTATCATGCGGACTGCAAGTGAAACTCGACAGAGTCCGCCTGTCAGTTTCTTGGTCCAAAGTGGAACAATAATTCTCTAATCAGCAAAGGCTCAGGTTTATCAAGCGTGTTGTGCGGACTGCTAAGTATCGGTGCGGTGAGCGTGGAGAAAAAAGAGCATTGCAGAAAGCACACATGCCAAAAAATATCCTTTCTATTTCATCAAAAAATTTACATCATTCAATATGTTCGGCGGACTGCAATCTTGCGTCCGCCACTTTTTACAAAAAACAAGATTACAAAATGTACATATGCATTGATCAATCAGTCCACTGTCTCTTCTCAGGAGGTGCAGGGCTGTCACCGATAATGTCGACATCTGGAGAATAGCCCCCCGAGCTGCTCCCGCTGCTACCTGATCCTGTACTAGTGGCGGACCCGCTATGCGAGCTCCCAGTAGTAGAGGAAGATGCAGAGGTGTCGGACTCGGCGGACAGCTCCTCTCCTCGTCGGCTCGATGCAGCATCGTCCGCATTTTCCCTGGCGCCCTGCTCTTCGCCCTGCGAGCCTCCTTCTTTTTCTTCTTCTTCTTCTTCTTCTTCGTCTTCTTCTTCCTCATCTTCACCTTCCTCAATGACATCCTTTCCTTTTCTAGCTCTCTCCATCGCTGCGACCTGAGGGGCCAGCTCAGGGAAGATCTCCAGAAAAGGGACGCCGACCACTCCCTCCTTCATGAGGCCATCGCGGGCAAGTCGCTCAATAGCGACCTCGACAGTCTCCATCACAAAAGGGAGCGTGGCGGCCTGGAATTTATTGTTCTCCAAGTCGTAGGCGACCTTTGAAAGACAAAATTACAAACATCAGACAGATCGCGGCGGATAGAAAATCTAGACCGCGGCAAATGCAACTCACCGCCAGCTCCTCTCTTTGCCGAGCATTCCTTTCTCCCATCCGCGCGTTCCTTTCCTTTAGCACTTTGTTATCCTTCTGAAGCTGTTCATTCTGCCTCAACAGGTCTCTGGCCAGAGTGGCAACATAATGATTTGTCACCGCGCTGTTCGCAGAAGCCTGGGAGGCCAGCAGAGGGAGGTCGGTGGCGGACACCTTCTTAAGGTCGCTCAAGTTGCGCTTTCCGTAAAGAGTGTAGAGCGCAATATGAGTGTGGCGTGTTATCCGCGGACTCCTCCACGAAGGAAGCGCGGTGGATAGGTGGACATGCTTTTTCTTGCTGTGCCAGTGGACCATAGGGTTCCCCCTAAGGTCCCTCTGGCTGATACCGAAGCCGGTCATGGAGAAACATTCGGAGGAAGAGTAGTCCGCTGCGGGATCCCCTTCCTCTTTCCTCTTTTTTGCAACTGCTTCCTTCTTCTCCCTTTGTGTAGGAGTGAAGCCGCTGGGCGTCTGCGGCAAGTTGGCGGGCACCGCCAAGGTCGCTGCAAAAAGAGAACCAGAGTTAACGACATGGTCGCGGAGGATACAAAAGCTGAGTCCGCTAAACTACTTACTGTCCTCAGGCATAACATCCGCCAAGTTTGCCAGTAGCGGAAGGTAGTATTCGATATCAAGCCTGGCGTTCGCTAAGAACTCGACGATTGCGGACTCCAGGTCGTCCAGCTGCACATTTTTGAAGACAGAGTCCGCGCGCACCTGCGGATACGTCTGCGCGAACCCAAGGTCGCCCTCAAAAATTAGGAACCTTGAGGTCCAGTTGTGGATCTTGTTTGGAAGACCCACTACCTTCATCCCCCTGCAGTAGAAGTAGATTACTCCCTTGTAGGGGCGACCTCTGGAGGCAGTTATGGAGCGGACGGAGAATATTTTGCGGAAGATGTTCATCGAGAAGGAAATCTTTTCAGATCGCAGGTAAGAGATGTAGCTGCAGATCGCGGCAAGGGTATTCGGCGCGAGCTGGCCGGGCACCATCCCATAGTGCTCAAAGATTGCAGCAAGTTCCCATAGGAGCGGGAACCTGAATCCGCTATCGAAATGATCAACGGGAATGGCGATCTGGGTCGCCGTCGAGAAATTCAACCTCTCCTGATGGGCGGGTAGGCGGACAAGTATGTTTGAGTCCGCCATATTCTTTTCGATGAAGGCAGCCAAGTCAGCCTCCGTCAAAGTACATTTTCTGTGATCGGCAGAATGGAAGGCGACTGCAGCATCAGTGCGCGCGGACACCATGTTGCAGGCCGCAGGATTCCGTTTACTTCAGCAATTTCCTACATAGAGAGCAGAAGGCAGTATTTATAGATAAAGATTCTGACAGCTTTTTGGTCAGTCCGCGAAGGTCGCATATTCAATCCGCACAGTCCGCAAAGAATTAAAAAAAGCAGCCAAACAAATAACGCGGATACAAAGGCAAATTAACATTCCAAGGGAAATTCAGAACCAAGTTGTGGCCGGTGCAGTTTCCTATCCGCCCAGGTCGCGTATTTTCCCACCTGCAGGTTAAATAACGAGAAGCAGACACAGCATGAATTCGCACAAATCGCCACGTCACGAGGATTAAACTACATGAATAGCGGATATATAATCTGAGTCCGCACAGATCAAATAGAATTCAGTTCACAGCACAGCATTATTTGGAGCAATCATACAAACAATATACAATTAATCAGATAAAAGTTCAAGGCATTGCGGACTTAGCGGTCCCTGTTGTCAGTCCGCGCCGGCCTTTTTGCCCTATCTCTGCATAGATGAGCCGCCTGATCGCTTATCTGAAGAATTTCGCTATATACACGGCAGAGGTGGTGGTGGATGACATTGATGGTCCGGTGCATGTGGGCGGCTTCCCGGTCTACCCGGCTGAGAGGCACCATCGGCTCGGCTGCCGTCCTCGGATCCTCATCCGTAGCATGTGGGACACCACCTGCCGGTGCCGCGATCTCAGGAGGAACGCGATCTGATGCCCGCGGCCTCTGTTCAGCGACTTCAGCAGTCCGCTTCTCCTTTCCTTCACGAGCCGACGCCAAGTGCTTGCCTCTGTAGTATCGGACGTCATCCGCGAGCCTTTTCTTTTCCCTTTCAGACCTCTCCAGCGCCCGCGAGATGCTGGCGACCTGGTCTTTGAGGGCCTTCTCGCGTTCCGCGGACGCTTTCTCGCGCGCCGCGGACGCCTTCTCGCGCTCCGCCGCTTTCTCTAACTCTGCTTTGACACATTGCATTTCAGCTTCAAATTTCTTCTCTAACTCTTTTATCGTGCTCAGGCTGGGCGGCTCATCTTCCGCGGACTCCACGTGTGAGACCGCGTCGGCACCGGTGTTGGGTGTGACCACGATCTCGCCACTCTCGATGGAGCCCGGCAACGACTTTCTACCTGCAACAAATAAAGTCAACTTCAAATTCAAAGGCAGTTCGCGGCGGACTCAAAGAAAGGATAAAAGATCACTTTCAGATATAGCGGCAGCGAGTTTCCGACTATCGAAGATGATTGGCCGCCTTGCCCGCTCCGGGTCAAAGGCGCTTAACCGCTTTTTCCATTCGCGGTGAACCCTTGCTCTTCTCTCGGCAGCCGCACTTGTTGAGACCACGATATCGTCCGTCTTGGTGATAATTTTGATCGGTCTTGACGTCCGCGGCGGCGACCTGTAAATCCACTTGCGCTGAAAGTATTTGGGCGCCGGCTGAAGTTTACCTGACCGCATCAGCTCCGCAGCAATCCGCAGATCCTCAGCGGCTTTGTCCGCCGCGGCCTGCTGCGAGGCTGCCCCGACAGCAGCAACATGAGCAACGATTTGTTTCTTTTGCTCCTCTATCTTCTCCTTCAGCTTCTCCCTCTCCTCTTCCTCCGCAGCGGACAAGGAAGGGAGTTCGCCGCCCTTATCTCCAGTAGTCTCCGCCTCATTCTGCTGCAGTACAACCAGCAAGGAGTCCTGGATTAAGTCAAGTTGATCGACGTCTATGGAATCAAATATCTCATCCGTGGAAAGACTGACCGTTGAGAGGGAATTCTCTCCCTGGATTTGGGCCTCCGGAGTAACCAGATCGCCGTCTGGAACTTCTTTTTCGCGCGGCCTGTGTTGTAAGTCCGCTGCCCCAGTCCGCTTAGAGACGTTCTTCTCCTTCATTGCGCGAAGCTTCTTCTCAACCCGCTCAGCGACGGTCGCTCCGTCTCTCTTCCTCTTCTTCTTCTTGGTGGTCTTCTCAGCGGCATCCGCGGCGGACCCCCCTAAATCGGGCTGGTCAGCGCAGATAGGTTCAGGATTCACAGCAGACAATGCCTTTGAGGGCGCGTCGTCCTCTACCTCAGTCCGCCGATCTTCTTCGTCCAAGTCAACGATTTGCACCGAGGCATTGGGAGAAGATATGTCAGTCTCCATGTGTTCGCCAGCAGTGTCCGCCGAGGTTGCGGTTTTCTGAGAAGGGGCGGAATCCGACAAGGTTGCCATCTTCTCACTCCTCAACGGTTCGGCGTCGACTATGGCATCCTTGCGAGCAGAAACATCGACGTGGCGGACTGCTTTCTCCGCAGGCTTCTGGCTCTGGGAACTCTCTCCTATGGAGCGGACAGGATCTTTTTCTGTCGACCTCTTTACAATCTTTTTGGTCTTCATAGGCGTTGTATGCTCCAGGTCGCCTTTTGCAGTAACGCTAGATAAGAAAGCTCCAAGCCTAGCCATGCCGGACTGGAAGGTGGAGACCGCAAGTGGTGAATAGCGCCCCGTGTCGATCGAGATTCTCAGCAGATCCAGACCCTCCAGCGATATTTATAGCGTTGGCGGCGTTTTCGAGGTTTGCGGACTCGGCGGTTAAGAGAACATTTTCGAAGTTTCCTGGAAACTTAAAAATGTGCGGGGATTATGTTAACCCCTCAGTCCGCAACATACTCCAAGATTCCAAAGCCCCCCATTCAGCAGGCGCGGACAGGATTTGTCCGTCCGCACAGTCCGGCACTGTCACCAGTCGGGCGCCAAGGGTGATACTCCAGCAGCGGACGCAAGGACCAGTCCGCTCAGTCCGCCGGCGCTTTGGGTAACAAGTTCTCCAGCGGCGGACGCAGTATCTCGTCCGCCCAGGCCGCCGCCCTCCAGTGGGCGTGCCCAGCAGCAGTGGAAGCTCCAGCTCACGAGCCCAGTCCGCCACTTCTGTGCGGACTGGCGTGTTCTTTCTTTTTGCTTCCCGTCACCGCTGCCCGGTTCTCCTGTACCCCGGGCAGCCGGTTATTTTAGCCCTGCCCGTTTGGGCAGGCCTCCTATCCTATAAATAGGGGGAGGTGGTGCACTCAAGGCACGCTGACTCGGACCCAGGAGCCTACTTGTTACAGGCTGCGGACTCGAATCCTGTGCCTTGCGGACTCCCCCTTGCTCTGCTTCCCTCAGTATTTTCCTTTCACTTGTAACTAGATCCTTCTTCAATCAAGGGAAAGCCCGTCGCCAGAGAGGCATTCAGGCCGCGACGGGCGAAGTCTGTTGTTGCCGTGGTTCACGGCCCTGCTCTTCTTCCAGCTCTCATCCGCTTAGTAGATCGCTACTCGCAGTCTCTCTATTCCCCCTGTGTTCGAACAGTTAGCTGGTTGTGCTCGACCCCCCTTGTGTTTTCGTGCATCAACATTCAGAAAGAACAATCAAGTAAAATGAGAGTAGTCATCAGCAATAACTAGCGTATAGACTTTACCTCCTAAACTATGAATTAGCATAGGACCAAACATGTCCATATGAAGTAGATATAAACATCTAGAAGAATCTTTTTCAACATAACCCTAAAGGTAGCTCTTGTTTGCTTACCCATTTGGCATGTGTGACATGGAATCTCTTTAAGGCACTTAAAGTTGTGAGCATCATGTACTAAGTTTTAAGAAAATAGTATACTTATAGTTTTAAAATTATTGTGTTAATCTCTTGTTCATTTGTCACAAAGAGACTCGCTATCTTTTTCTAAAATACACACTGGTGTAGAAGTGTCTAAATTAAAAAAAATTAAACAGAAAATACTTCTACTTCGAGTCCCTGTTAAAACTGTCGCCAAATTGACAGTCGATTTTATCATACACTTGTCCTTGTAGAACTCAATGATATAGCCTTTGTCATATAATTGGCTTATGCTTATGAGAATGTGATGCAATCCTTTAACATAAGGAACGTCTGTGAAGGATATTATGCCTTTGGAAATTATACCGCAACCTTTAGTTGCTCCCCAGTACAAACCGCCAAAAATGACTTTTCGGTCGTCCTCAATTGGGTTATATTCAAGAAGTAATAATCTTGGTCCAGTCATATGCCAAGAGCATTCACTTTCCAAATACCAAATTGGAGTTTTGCTGGCCTTTGGACATACCTGCATGTATAAATCTCTTACCCTTAGGAACCCAAATAGATTTGGGTCCTTGGTTCTTGGTTAGCGTAACACCACTATGAATATTAACATTTAGATTGGTCGGTCTTGCAACGTTAACTCGTGGAGTTTCATATTTGACAGGATAAAACCAACAATCCACGGCAAAGTGACCAATATTTCTGCAGCACCAACAATCAAACATATTGTACCTTCTTTTATATTTTTGATTTACCTTCTGAATGAGAGTTCTAGAAGGTGATACAGACTTGGAGGTGTAAGCCTCATGATTTACAGCACACACATGGCTTTAATTTCTCCTTAGCCGTAGGAACAACAGTTTTGGCTTTGGGTGCTTTCTTGATACTTAGTCCATGAACGTAGGGACCATAATCTTAAAAACTTATCTCTTCATAAGGTGCCTTGAAAGCACTTATACCAAAGTCTCGGGGACTATTCCATCCCTGGTAGTTCTTTTTCGACTCCACATATGCAGGTCTAGTAAGGTGACCTTAGGAAGTCTCAAGGTCATATTGATTTGTGGGAAATATTACATTCTTAAATGATGGCTCAATTTGAGGTGCCTTCCCTTTGCCTTTGGTAGCGGTTCTCTTAGTAGTCTTACCTTTCTCATCTATATGGCCTAAACCACTATCTTTCTTATGGGTAGAAAATTCATCGATGAGTGAAAGAATAGTCTTTGGCATGGAGTAGCTTTCAACAAGTTTCCATTCAACCAAAAGCTTTTCTTATAATTCATCTAATGATTTCTCCTTCTAACTTAGTAGCTCAACTGAGCATTTTTATTCCTCTTCAAGGAGTGGACTTCATCTCTGAGAGGAGTCAATTCCACAATTTCCTCCATCAGACTTGATTCCACTGCCTTGAGAGAAGCAATCACTTTTGATTGCTTTTTCACCACCTTACAGAATTTGTCAAAGGCTTTCAATAGTACTTAATGCTGAATCATGAAGTCAGAATCATCTTCCTCAGAAGAGTAGTCTTCATGACCACTAGATGATATTTCTAATTCTAATAGCATGGTGTGAGATTTTACCTTCCTGTTGTATTAGGAATTGCATACTTCCTCATCTGAGTGTGCCATGAGCTTGAAGTTGGCTTCTTCATTATCTGAGTTTGACTCGCATGAGTCACTGTCGCTAAGAGTCTTGGACCACATCGCGACAAAGCTCCTATCTTACTTCCTCTTACCATTGAAGGATCTCTTCTCTTCTTTCTTGGATCCATCTATCTTTTTGTACGGACACTCTGTGATCACGTGTCGTAACTTATTACAATAATAACAATTGATGTCAGAAGAAGAATGTTTATTTGGTTTAGATTTATAGTTGTCATCGCTACTGCGGCCTTTCTTAGAATGATCAAGATCACGATGTGACCTATATTCTGAGGTGGAGGAGTGATTTTTCATTTGCCTCCTTTTGCTATGCATTCTTTTGAATTGCTTAGAGATCAGCGAGAACTCATCATCAGACAATTCAAAGCCTATGGTGCTTGGCTCATAATATTCTTGAACATCAGAAGAATATGTCATTACCGGTGACACGACTTTATATTTCTTTGACCCTTTGGCTTTCAGTGCAATAGACTTCTCTTTGCTTGAAGTCTTACTATTTTGCGCCTCTTACTTCCATGTATTCATCTGTAGTTCATAATATAGAAGATTCCTCAATAGATTTTGAGAATTAATGTCGGGCAACTTTCCAAATTCTCTAATGGTCATGACCCTAGTGTCCCATTATTTCTTCAGGGTTCTTAAGAATTTATCATTTAGTTCAACATTCATGAATGCATGGCCATAGTTTCTAAGACCATTGATGATCTTGAAAAACTTTTCATAACTGTCCGCAATGGTATCCTTTGGGTCATGCTCGAAGGCCTCAAACTCCTGATTGAGTAGAGATCTTCGAATATATCTTACTCCTTCAATACGTTACACCAGAATAACCAGAAAATTCCATGTCTCCTTGGAAGACTTGCAGTGGAAATGGTTTTGCAACATGGTGTCATCCACTGCATTTGCAATTATATTTTTGGCCTTCTTCTCCAAGGAGATGAGAGAAATCTCATTTTTAGTTAAGTCCATCATATTTTTAGGAATCATCATGGTTGGATTCTGTGCGAATAGAAAAAGAGAAACCGAAAATTTGACATTAATTGAGTTTTTATTTACAAAAATTGTATCTATTATAAAGGTATAGCCTCCCTTTTATAGAATGGTGGAGAAGAGATAATTACAAATAAGCATTGTAGGACTAAATACATTAACGGTAACTCATGGCTAGACAAGGATAGACTGCACAGGACGCGCTGTAAGAATGCAGACCGCACAGGTCGCGCGGTTAGAATACAGACCGCTAACCTCCTTACCATAACAACAAGCCACCAGATAATAGGAGAGTGAGACTGCTAGAGGCCAGAAGATTGCTAGACCGCCCGACTACTTAGCTGCTGGAGAGAAGCCGCAAGACCGCACAGCTATTAAGTCGCCATAGAGAAACCGCTAGACCGCCCGGCTAGCAAGCCGCCACTGTGAAACCGCTAGACTGCCCTGTCTCCAAACAGCTAGAGACAGTCCGCCAGAATGCCCGGTTTCCATGCTGCAACAATTCCCCTCAAGCTGGAGCATATATATCAATCATGTCCAGCTTGTCGCAAATGTGAAAAAAGGAACCGGATACAGGCGTGGTGAAGATATCTGCCAACTCATTGTCTGAAGTAACGAACGGAGTGCAAATCTGTTTCTTCAAGATCTCTTCTATAATGAAATGACAGTCAACTTCAATGTGCTTTGTTCGCTCATGAAATACCAGATTTTTCAAGATATATATAGCGGCCTTATTGTCGTAGAATATAGGTAGAGGATGATTGTAAATTTCTCCTAAGTCCATCATGAGAGCCAATCTTTGTTACAGGATCTCATAATGGACAGTGGGAAACCGATCATGTTTGAAAAGAATAAGAAGTATGAGTGAATGTGAAGGAGCTCTGTAGTTGCTTGCAAATAGAAGTAACCGACAACAATTTGCATGGAAACTGGGGCACGTAGCGGGTGTCCGCCATGTGGAGAGGAGTGACTTGAACAACTCCAATCCCATTGACCGGTGAGGGAGAACTGTCCGTAATGAAGACCGTGGCCAACCGATCATGTTTTTCTAGGAGAGAAAAACACTGAGGATTGTCGGTCATATGATTAGTAGCACCAAAGTCAATCAGCCATTTACCTCGAGTCACCATACGGGCACTACCTGAAGACGTGGCCATCGAGGCGGACTGCTTCAAAGAGGATGTGGAAGCATCACTAGATGGGAGAAGATGAAGATACTTCATCTAGCAACGATAAACTGTATGGCCGGTGCTGCCATAGTGAGAAGAGAAAACAGGAAGGTCCACGTCCGCCGGAATGATGGCTAAGTCCACCAGAGCCATCCCACTTTGTATGATGACCATAAGTGTTAGGGATCGGTGGGGAGGAAAGTAGTGGATGCTGAAGAAGAGAGGTAACATCATCATCGTGGGCAGTAGTAGCATCCAAAGTGGGGGAATCAGCCTTGTTAACCCCTCAGTCCGCAACACCCGCAGGATGTCAAGGCCTTGCTTCATTATCCACAGACACGATTCGGCAGTCCGCCCAGCTCGGCAAAGCAGCAGTGATCGGTCCACCAAGGATGGTCCCTCATCGGCAGACTCAATGCTCTGTTCGCCCGGTCCGCCATGCCTTGGAGCTCTGGCTTGATCCCTCTTTGGCGGACGCAGTTCCTAGCCGCCCAGGCCGCCGTCCTCCCGCAGGATCGCGCCTAGCAGCAGTGGATGGGAGCTCCAGCCCGCGAGCCCAGTCCGCCCCTTTTGCGTGGACTAGCGTGTTCTTTCTTTTTGCTTCCTGTCACCGCTGCCCGGTTCTCCTGTACCCCGGGCAGTCGGTTATTTTATCCCTGCCCGTTTGGGCAGGCCCCCATCCTATAAATAGGGGGGAGGTGGTGCACCCAAGGCACGCTGACTCGTGCCCAGGAGCCTACTTTTTAAAGGCTGCGGACTCGAATCTCGTGCTTTGCGGACTCCAGGTTGCTCAGCTCTTGCTTCTTCTTCTTACACTTGTAATCAAACCCTTCTTCAGTAAAAGGAAAGCCCGTCGCAAGAGAGGCATTCAGGCCGCGATGGGCGAAGTCTGTTGTTGTCATGGCTCACGGCACTGTTGTTCTTCTGGCTCTCATCTGCTTAGTAGATTGCTACTCGCAATCTCTCCTCTCCCTTCTCTTCCCTTGTGCTCGAACCGTTAGCTGGTGGTGCTTGACCCCCTTTGCGTTTTTGAGCATCAACAGTTAACACATGACCTTCAGATTCGAGTATCATTTTGAATACAGCGGACAAACATGTCAGACTGCCGAGCCCGCTCCTCAGACCGCTCCAGTTCTTCGGAGGATTCTCTCTGGGATGCAATCGAGCAATCTCGCTTTGAGGCCGAGCAATCCCGCTGGCAGAATGACCAGCGTCTCGACACGATCAGCCAAGCCCTGCTTGTGTTAACACAGCGGCTTGATCCTCAGGCCGCAGCAGAACCTGCGGACTCTCCAGTCCACCAGACTCCAGCTCGCCGAACTCCGCTTCGGCAGTCGCCAGTCACTCCTCGAAGTCCTATCCAGTCCACCGCCCCTCTGCGCCCTCAGGAGGAGCAGTTTGCCTCGTTCAGGAATTTTTTCAGAGAAGCTGTCAGGGGCACTCCTGCCCGCCAGCTCCATTTTGCTGACCGCCAGTCCGCCGAGCCCGCAGACTCCCCAGCTTCGGTCCGCCCTTTCTACCCTGCTAAGTTCGAGACCCCGTCTCCCTTCGTTGATCGAATCCGATGGGAGTCGGCTCCAAGCAACTTCAGAGAACCTCGCCTTCCATTCTATTAAGGGGAGACTGATCCAGTTGCCCACCTCCAAGCATTTGTAGGGGCAGTTGCATTGAGATGACTCTCCGACGCCATCAAGTGCAAACTCCTGGTTACCACTCTTGAAGGACAGGCGAGAGAGTGGTTCTATGAGCTGCCTTCGGGCATAATCACTTCCTTCGCTGAGCTTCGCAGTGAATTGTTACTAAGGTTTGCTACCTCAAGAAAGAGGAAGGATGGACCAGCCGCTCTCTTTGAGATCAAACAAAGGGACAACGAGTCAGTTGCGCGATTCGTTGATCGCTTCCAAAAGGAGATTCAAGGGGTAAGGAATGTGAACCCCGACTACTACAAGGTTGCCTTGATCCATGGCCTCCGAGAAGGCCCTCTGAAATTTAAAGCAACAACAAAGGCACCAGAGACATACCAAGAGCTGATCACCATGGTCAACCGCTTCATTGAAGGAGAAAACGCCAATCCCACATATGCTTCATCCCTGACAGCTAAGGCTGAAGGAAGGGATGCATCTGGTTCTTCTTCTCACAGCAAGCCCCCTCATCCAGATTTCCAGCCTCCTTCTCAAAGAGCCCGGAATTTCCGCCATAAGAAACCTTTTCTCGGCCATCAACAGATTCAAGAGCATAGACTGTCGTTGGCCGCCACTCCCGCCATTCCTCTCCAAGCACTTCCCATCCTCCAGCAAGCAGCCCTGCCTACTCCGAGCCGATGTGATAATGACCCCATGGAGGAAATTGCAGGTCTGGATCTTGACGAAGTCATCCAGATTTTGCAAAAGAAATCGGAAGAAAAGAAGCAAGGGCCTCAGAGAGAGTGGAGGCCAAGGAACAATGCGCATTTCTGCCAGTTCCACAAAGAGAAGGGCCACTTGACCGAGGATTGCAAGGCCCTTCGTTTGCTAATAGAGAAGCTGCTTGCCGAGGGCAAGATTGACTTGAGCAAGAAAGATTCTTCTTCAAAGCCGTCAACCTCCAAAAGCAAAGAAGTAGTTGAAACTTATCAGGAATGTGTGGAGGTCGAGGACGAAGACCGTCTGGGGCCGATCAACGTCCCGGTTGAATTCTTTGATGCAGATGATGAAGGAGTTCTGGGACGCCTCTTCTTTATCCAGGGTGGAGCAGGAACTGAGTCTACTCGGAAGTCCTCAATCTCAAGGGTCACTCGAGCAGAGGTGGCGTCTTCCTCTTCCGTTTCTCCACCAAGCGAGACCATCACTTTCGGCCCAGCAGATCTGCCCCAAACAACAAACCTATTCGATGATGCGGTAGTGATTAAGGCTGTTATTGGGGATTTCACAGTTGACAGGATTCTTGTTGACACTGGAAGCTCAGTCAACTTGTGGTTTAAATCAACCTTTGAGTCCCTGAAGACTGGAAAGCATTTGTTTTCCACCGAAGGGCCACTCTATGGCTTCTCAGGGGAGAGAAAAGAAGTTGAGGGAAGCGTCATCCTGCTTGTAAAGCTTGGAGGGGCAACCAATAAAGTTCAGTTCATAGTGGTGGATGCTCCCAGTAGCTATCATGCCATCTTCGACAAGCCTTTGTAAATAAGTATCAAGCGGTGGTCTCAACTTACCACCTCACAATCAAGTTCTTCGGATGTGTCGGGTCAGGAGTGACCCAAGGAGAGCAAGGGAGTGCTATGTTCGCACTGTCAACATGGTTGATGCCAGTCCTTCCATTGCTCCAGCAACAGCTGCAGAAGCCTCTCCAAACTCAGAAACTGCTACTGATAGAGGAGCTCACCTTGAACCTACCCAGGTGACGCAAGGAGTCCCCATTGCCGAGGGGGAGGAGAGAAAGCTCTCCATCAACTCGGAGCTGCCTGAAGATCAAAAGGCCGAGCTGATCTCCTGCTTGTTGAAGAACCTGGATGTCTTTGCTGGTCAGTAGAAGGCATGCCAGGCGTGGATCCGGATGTTGCTTGCCACCACCTTAATGTTGATCCCAGCTGCAAGCCTGTGCAGTAGAAGAAGAGAGATATAGAAACAAAGCTTGCTGAGCCAATAAGAGAGGAGGTCGCGAAGCTCCTCAAGGCAAATTTCATTAGTGAAATTCAATACCCAACCTGGATATCCAATGTTGTAATGGTTAAAAAAATAGGAGGGAAATGGCGCATGTGTGTAGACTTTACAAAACTCAATGAAGCATGCCCCAAAGATTGTTACCCCTTACCTCGGATAGATTCTTTAATTGATTCGGCGGTAGGGTAATCTTTCATGAGTTTTTTAGATGCATTTTCTGGTTATCACCAAATAAGAATGCATAAACCTGACGTTCCTCATACGTCATTCATTACCAATGATGGTTGCTACTGTTACCTTGTGATGCCCTTTGGGCTTAAAAATGCTGGTGCAACTTACCAACGCATGATGGACCGTGTGTTTAAGCAACAGAAAGGAAGAAACTTAGAAGTGTATGTAGACGACCTCTTGATCAAGAGTAAATCATTTTCGCTGCACTTGCAAGATCTAGCAGAGACGTTCGCTACTCTGCGTAGATATAAAATGAAGCTTAACCCATTGAAGTGCACCTTTGGGGCGAGTAAGTGGAAGTTCCTTGGTCAATTCCTTACTCCAGAGGGACTTTCCCCCAATTCAGATAAAGTAAAAGCTATTCTTGATATTCCTACCCCCGTTCACCTAAGGAAGTTCAACTGTTAGGGGGGAGGTTAGAAGGTCTTGCAAGGTTCCTCTCTCGGGTTGGAGATAGGAGTGCTCATTTATTTAAAACTCTTCGAGGAGCGTACAAGTTCCAATGGACAGAAGAATGTTCCCAGGCCTTTGAGCAGTTGAAGAAGCAGCAGACTTCAACACCTCTGCTTCAGAGTCCCCGGCCAGGGGAGATGCTTTTCTTATACTTAGGAGTTGGCCCTGAGGCTGTCAGCTCTATTCTTCTTCGAGAAGAAAGCAGGAAACAGTTCCCAATCTACTATGTCAGCCATATTCTGAAAAGTGCCGAGACACGGTACCCGATTCTGGAGAAGTTAGCCTTGGCACTAGTCATGTCAGCTCGCAGACTCCGTCCGTATTTCCAAGCGCACTCGATTCCAGTTGTTACTGATCAACCTTTGAAAAGTGTGTTGGAGAAACCGGAGCATTCTGGCAGATTAGCCAAATGGGCAATAGAATTAGGTGAATTTGAAATTTCTTATGTGCCCAAGACAACCATCAAAGCACAAGTTCTAGCAGACTTCCTGATTGACACAGCATAGTCCAGTTCTAATCAAGCAAAAAGATCTCCTTTTGCTTGGACCATCTATGTTGATGGTGCCTCAGACAAAAGTTCTTCTAGAGCAGGGGTGGTTCTGATCAACCCAAACGGCGTCAAACTAGAGCAGGCCATCAAGTTCTATTTTCTAGTGACCAATAACCAGGCCAAGTATGAAGCTTTGCTACCAAGCTTGAGACTTGCAAGAGAACTCAGAATTGACCATGTTCATATCAAGACCGATTCTCTGGTAATGGCGTCGCAAGTCCTTGGAAACTTTGAGACAAGAGAGGCGATCTTGAAGAAGTATCTTGCTCTTATGAAAATAGAGATCGGCAATTTCAAAAGCTTTACCATTGAGCACATCTCTAGAACAGAAAATGAGGAGGCAGATGTTCTTGCCAAGTATGGACTACCATCAGGAGGAAGAACTTCCGAGCTCTTCCGCCCGGCAGTGGAGGAAGGAGAATTGATGCAGGTTGATCAACGTCCATCCTGGATGGACCCATTCATTCATTATCTGTCAACAAGAATTTTCACCATTCAATCAAAGATCAGAAAAAGTTCTGAATAAAAGCAGCCCACTATTACTTAGTGGCAGGAATCCTTTACAGAAAAACATTCCTCTCTACCAAGGCCAGATGTGTTTCAGAAGAAGAAGCTCCCGTTGTTTTGCAAGAAGTTCATTCAGGAGAGTGTGGAAGTCATTCGGGAGCAAGAACACTAGAAAGACGGATCCTGCGGCAGGGATATTTCTGGCTCACATGAAGAGAGACTCTGAGT
Organism: Platanthera guangdongensis; assembly: GCA_039583875.1. Taxonomy (NCBI): domain Eukaryota; kingdom Viridiplantae; phylum Streptophyta; class Magnoliopsida; order Asparagales; family Orchidaceae; genus Platanthera; species Platanthera guangdongensis. The sequence continues at coordinate 75,682,241 of CM077154.1, read as the reverse complement.
CTTACGCTAGAAAGTGTGTTAAATGCCAAAAGTTTGCTCCACTTCAACACCAGCCTGCTCAGTCACTCAGATCGATTGCAACTCCTTGGCCCTTCGCTGTTTTGGGAATGGATCTCATTGGTCCTTTTCCCATGGCAAGTGGACAACGACGTTTCATCATAGTGATGATCGACTACTTCAGCAAGTGGATTGAAGTAAAGGCGTTGGCAAAGACAACAACTCAGGTCATCAAGAATTTCATTTGGGGAGAGATTGTCTGCCGACATGGAATACCTATGGCTATAATCACCGACAACGGACCACAGTTCCGCAACGCAGAGATGATTGATTTTTGCAAGCAGGTCAGAACAGAACTGCGGTTTGCATCAGTCCATCATCCCAGGAGCAATGGCCAAGTTGAAGCAGCCAACAAGCATGTCCTTAATTTACTTAAGAAGAAAGTGCAAAATCTCAAGGGCAGCTGGGCTGATCAGCTTCCATCAGTCCTCTGGTCCCTTAGAACAACACCTTCATCCGCAACTGGCGAGACTCCATTCAAACTTTCTCATGGCTCAGAGGCCCTCATTCCAGTTGAGTTTGAAGTCCCATCACCCAGGGTTCTGCTTGCAAGGCAAGGTTTTGAGGACTGGCTTGAGCTGAACAATGAAGAGATGAGATTCATCCTGGAACACATTGAGGAAATTAGAGACAAAGCAGCAATAATGCAGGAGGAGGTCAAAAGAAGGATGGCCCGGTATTTTGATCAGAACGTAAGGATCAAACACTTTCAAGTGGGAGATCTAGTTCTTAAGAAAGTTGACGCTGCTGCAAGAGCTAGCTCAGTTGGAAAACTTAATCCGAACTGGGCCGGCCCCTTCATTGTCAAAGAAGCGTTAAAGAACAGCGCTTATCGCTTGCAAACATACGAGGGAGAGGATATTCCCCATACATGGAGCGGGGATGATCTCAAACGGTTCTATTCCTGAACCTTCTCTTTTCTATTCCATGTATCCTCTTCAAGAATCATTATGAGTAAAAACTGCTCGCTAATGCTTCTTCAGGTGTTTTGTCTATTCAAGCATAATAGTTGGCATGCTAAGCAAGAAAGATTCCAAAAATGGTTCCGTCCTTGAACTCTTCTCTCTTCTTTCTTATGCTAGCTTTGCAAATTCCTTTCATTAACCAAAGGATTCGTACTGACACTTTTTCTAGTGTTTTCTCTTTCTCTCCCAAACATCAATAACGGTTGCCTGATACCTGGAGACATCACCGAATTCAGCAAAACCTCCCATAGAGCTGTTGTCATTAGCATAACACCACGAAGACCACGTGTTGCGGGGAGATTTCGCACCGTATAGTGGGAGCTTGCAGGCTCTAGCGAGGTAGGATTCTGAACTTCGTATCCCGGCTAGTACCTGACCCCACCTCTGCATTATGGAGGGACAGGGTGGGAGTTAAGCTCTGACATGCCGCATTAGGGATATCGTTACAACTTCGATGATCGCGTGAGAAAAGTTATGCCACACCGGCTCACCTGCCCACGGGTCATCTTAGTTTGTAACCCTCAAACACTCCATGGTACCCTCGAGCAGTGCTTGCAGGAGACCCACAGCTTGGTTGATCTTGAGGAAAGTTGAACCGCTCCGCCCGCAACAACCCAAAAGATCAACTTAGACTGTACTCTAGGCAAGAGAGCAGAGGACCGTTCTGTCAAGTCTGCATCTTGCTCTTCGCAGGGAATCTATTTAGTGCGGACTGATTTTCTATATCCGCACAGCCGCCAGTTTTCCTTTAGGTTGATCGTATAGCTTGAGGCCCGGTGAGAAAAGCAATGCTTGTCGCACCTGCCCTCCTGGTCGCAAGCTATAGATCATTTCTTCTAATTAGTGCGGACTGATTTTCTATATCCGCGCAGTCCGCCGGTTTTCCTTGGGTTGATCGTATAGCTTGTGGCCCGGTGAGAAAAGCAATGCCTGCCACACCTGCCCGCCAGGTCGCAAGCTATAGATCATTTCTTCTATTTAGTGCAGACTAATTTTCTATATCCGCGCAGTCCGTCAGTTTTCCTTGGGTTGATCGTATAGCTTGAGGCCCAGTGAGAAAAGCAATGCCTGCTACACCTTCCCGCCTGGTCGCAAGCTATAGATCATTTCTTATATTTAGTGCGGACTGATTTTCTATATCCGCACAGTCCGCCGGTTTTCCTTGGGTTGATCGTATAGCTTGTGGCCCGGTGAGAAAAGCAATGCCTGCCACACCTGCCCGCCTGGTCGCAAGCTATAGATCATTTATTCTATTTAGTGTGGACTGAGTTTCTATATCCGCTCAGTCCGCAGGTTTTATTTGGGTTGATCGTATAGCTTGTGGCACGGTGAGAAAAGCAATGCCTACCGCACCTGCCCAGCTGGTCGCAAGCTATAGATCATTTCTTCTATTTAGTGCAGACTGATTTTCTATATCCGCTCAGTCCGCCGGTTTTCTTTGGGTTGATTTTGTACCTTGTGTCCTGCTGAGAAAAGCAATGCCTGCCGCACCTGCCCACTTGGTCGCAAGCTATAGATCATTTCTAATATGTGCGAACTGGGAAATTATATCCACCCAGTCCGCCGAATTGTTTCCCAGCATATATTATTATAAAGTTTAAAAGATTGATAAAGAGAATTGCGGACTGCTATTGGAACTCGACAGAGTCCGCCTGATATTTTCGTCAAGTATTCTCATTATTACGGCGGACAGTGGTCGGATTGATAAATGAAATTTCCTAATCAGCAAGTCAAAAAACTCATACAGTATGGATAATCTTTGTATCACGCGGACTGCTACATAGAGATCAAACTTAATTGCGTTAAATGTAGAAAATAAAGAACATTACAGGAAGCACACTGATACCAGAATATCCTTTCTATTTGATCAAAAAAAATTATTTTACATCTTTTCATCTATTCAGCAGACTACAAACTTGAGTCCGCTCCATTTACAAAAAAGCAAAAATACATTAATCTTCAGCGGTCTTCTGTTTCTTTTCGGCAGGAGGTGCAGGGCTTAGGCCTTCGACATCAATCTCCGGAGAATATCCCTCCGAGCCGCTTCCACTACTGCCATCTGATCCAGTGCTTGTCGCGAACTCGCTATGCGAGCTCTTGCCTGCAGAGGAAGATGCAGAGGTGCCGGACTCGGCGGACTGTTCTCCACCTTGCTGGCTTGAGCCAGTGTCGTCAGCTATTGCCTTGACGCCTTGTTCTTTGCCTTCTCCTTCTTCTTCTACTTCTTCTTCTCCTTCTTCTTCGCCTTCCTCTTCCTCCTCGATGATAACATCTTTACCCTTTGCAGCCTGCTCCATTGTTGCGACCTGGTCTTTCAACTCCGGGAAGAGCTCCAGGAAAGGAACGCCATCCACTCCTTCCTTTGTGAAGCCGCCGCGGACAAATCGCTCGATGGCGATCTCGACGGTTTCCTTTTGCTGAGCGACTTTCTTTCCTAACCGCATATTTCTTTCTTTGAGCGCTCTTTTTTCTTCTTGAAGCTGATCATTTTGCCTGAGCATGTCTCTGGCCAGGGAACAGACAAAGTGGTTCGTCACCACGCTGTTCGCACTAGCCTAGGAATAGAGGGAGATCGGCAGCGGCTATCTTCTTCAAATCGCTCAAGTTGCGCTTCCCATAGAGGGCGGAAATCGCAACATGAGCATGACGAGTTATTCTTGAGCTATTCCACGAAGGAAGCGCAGTCGACAAGCGGACATGCTTGTTCTTATTGTGTCAGTGCATCATTGGGTTCCCCCTAAGATCCTTCTGGCAGTTGCCGAAGCCTTGCATTGTGAAACTTTCAGAAGAGGAGTAGTCCGCCGTGGGATCCCCCTCCTCTTTCCACTTCCTTGCAACCTCTTGCTTCCTTTCTCTTTGTGTAGGCGTAAATCCGCTAGGCGTTTGTGGCAGGTTGGCGGGTACAGCCAAGGTCGCTGCAAAAGCAGAAGAGTTAAATACAAAGGTCGCTGCGGATACAATCTTGAGTTCGAAAAAGCTTACTTTCTTCGCGCGAAACGTCCGCCAAGATCGCCAACATCGGAACATAGTATTCAATATCGAGCCTGGCACCGACTAAGAATTTGGCGATGGCGGACTCCATCGGGTCCAGCGGGACACTCTTGAAGGTAGAGTCCGCGCGCTCTTGCAGATAGGTGTGCGCGAACCCTAGGTCGCCTTCGAAGATTAAGAACCATGAGGTCCAATTGTGGATCTTGTTAGGAAGGCCCACAACCTTCATTCCTCTGCAGTAAAAGTAGATCACACCCTTGTAAGGGCGGCCTCCGGATGAGGTTATTGAGCGGACTGAGAACATCTTACGAAAGATATTCATAGAGAAAGCAATCTTCTCAGACCGCAAGTAAGAGATAAAGCTGCAAATAGCAGCAAGGGTGTTGGGCGCGAGCTGGCCCGACACAATCCCGTAATGTTCAAAAATCTCGGCGATCTCCCATAGTAGCGGAAATTTGAAGCCGCTGTCAAAGTGATCAATGGGTATGGCGATCTGAGTCGCCGTTGAAAAATGTAGTCTTTCTTCATGGGATGGAAGACGGACATGAAGGTTTGAGTTCGCCATCTTTTTCTCGATAAAAGCTTCAAGGTCACCCTCTGTTAGAGTGCACTTTTGGTGATCGGCGACATGGAAAGCAACTGCAACATCAGTCCTAGCGGACACCATTTTGGCAGGCTGCAGGGTCTTCAGCTTCAACTGTTTTCCTGCATAGAAGAAGCAACATGGGAATATTTATAGTAGTGGGGCCTGACAGCTTTTTGGGTCAGGCCGCACAACTCGCTTTTTCAGTCCGCATTGTCCGGCATAATCCAATTATTCACGCAGCAAAAATTTAAAATAACACGGACACAAACTTAAATTCACATGCCAAGCAAAGTTCAAAGCACAAAATAAGGCGGACAAAGATTCAGTCCGTCCAGCTCGCGGAATTTCCCACCTGCAGACAAGTTAAATTATGAGAAGAGGACACAACATTAGTCTGCATAGTTCGCCGCAGATCACAGCAAAAATCAGCAACATAATTTGCGAGTATCTTATTCAGTCCACATAAATCGCAGCACAGTTCATTGCAACCCACAGCATAAAATATTGTTTAAAACACATAATTATACATCAACCAAATTGAAATAGTTCGTGGTTTCGCGGACTCAACGGTCTTTGGCCTCAGTCCGCGTTGGCCTTTCGGTCCTATCTCTGCATAAGTGCGCAGCTTGGTCGCTTATTTAGAGGACTTCGCTGTACAAGCGACAAATGTGGTGATGAATAGAGTTGATAGTCCGGTGCATATGAGCAGCCTCCCGGTCTACCCGACTAAGGGGAACCATCGGCTCCATCGTCGGCCTCAACTCCTCATCCGCGGCCTGTTGGCCACCACCTGCCAGTGTTGCGACCTCCGGAGCAACGCGATCTGGCAATCGCGATCTTTGCTCAGCGACGTCAGCAGCCCGCTTCCCCTTTTATTCCCGCGCCGACGCCAAGTGCTTGCCCTTGTAGAAGCGGACATCATCAGCGAGCCTCTTCTTCTCCCTATCGGACCTTTCCAGCGCCCTCAAGATGCTGGTTGATAAGCCCGGAATCCGCGACCTGCCCGCGCAGTTTTCCAGACCGGGCGGTCTGCCTATTCAAGCCGCCAAGCCTCCAAGCCGGGCGGTCTCCATGTCAGGCCGCTGCCAGTGCCGACCCTGCTCAGCGACGAGGCCCAAGGACCCAGCCGTCAGCTCGCCAGGAGGAATCCGCCAGGCCGCGCGGCTTCCCTCCTTTCTTGTTTCTTTCTCTTTTGCTTCCCCTCACCTCTGCCCGGTTCTCCTGTACCCCGGGCAGCCGGTAATTTTAGCCCTGCCCGTTTGGGCAGGCCCCCGAGCCTATAAATAGGGGGAGGGTGCACTCCCCAAGACACCATGACTGGGATCCAGGAGCTCGCCTGTTAAGGGCTGCGGTCTCAAGTCTAGTGTATTGCGGCTTGTAGTCCGGCCAGCTTCTTCTTTTACTTGTTGTAACTGTCTCATTTTTAAGTAAAGGAAAGCCCGCCGCAAGAGTGGCATTCAAGCCGCGGCGGGCGAACTCTGCTGTTGCCGCTGCCAGCGGCCCCCTCCTCTTTTCTGCCCTTTAGCCGCGACCGCTAGTAACCGATTAGTCGACAGTCTCCTCCTTTCCTTCCCTATTCCCGGTGTTCGAACCGTTAGCTGGTGGTGACCGACTCCCTGTCCGTTTTCGTGCATCAATAGTTAACACGCGGCCTTCAGATCTCGACTAATCGATGAAATCAGCGGTCTAGGGATCCAGACCGCTCTAACTTCTAGGGTTCGGCGACCTGTCGAGCAAGCCGCGTCTTCGCCGGCTAAGGCTTTCAGCCCGCCTCCCGCTCTGTGGAACCTGGCATTCTATCCGCTCTCTTTTCAGCCGGTCTTCTTATCGGTTTGCAGAATCGTCTAGCCGCCTCGTTAAGCCGCCGCTGTTCTGCGGTCTCTTGCAAAAGTTCGGCTATTTCTCTCTTTTCAGGATGAATCCTGCAAAGAGTCATGGTACATCGAGCCGCATCTCAGTTATTACGAATCTCTCAGAAGTGCAGGATTGCTCGTATTTGGATAGTGAAGTTGTTGACCCTCGTAAGGAAATTTTTGCAAATAGTGTTGAGCGTGGAATAGAATCTGTTGCAAATGAACCTCTTTATGAGGACGAAGAAGAAACCCCTTCTCCTTTCACTAATCGAATTCGGCGGGATACTGTTTCCGATGATTTCAGAGAACCATGTCTCCCGGAGTATTCTGCATGTGATGATCCGTTTTCTCATTTGCAAGCTTTTGAATCAGCTATTTCACTAAGAAAAGTGTCAAATGGAGTAAAATGCAAACTCTTCGTTATGTCTTTTGGCAATGTTGCAAGGGAATGGTTTTACAGCCTTCCACCTCGATCAGTAACCAGCTTTAAGGATCTTCGAAGTCAATTTATTTCCAGATTCGCTATTTACAGGAAGCGGAAAAGAGACGTTGGAGCTCTCTTCCGAATCAAGCAAGGGATTCACGAGTCTAATTCAGATTTTGTTGATCGGTTTCAAAAGGAGGTTTTGGATATTTGTAACGTCCATCAAGACTATTACTTGCATGCTTTCATAAATGCCCTTCAAGAGGGCCCATTAAAATTCAAGCTCACCACAAAATATCCCAAAAGCTACGGAGATCTTATTGATATAGTTAATACATTCATAATAGGCGAAGAAGCAAATAAGGGTTATGTTTCATTTCTGAAACAAATGGCTAAGCAATCCCAAGGGACTTCTAGTCAACAACAATCTATTTCTTCACAAGGTGTTTTGCAAGTTGAATACTGCAGGTCTCCTTATGTTCTCCAGGATAAAACTCCAAAGTATGAAGAATATTCAGGTAAGTATGTTAAGTTCAAAATTCCCATGGAAGATCTTTTGATAATCATTCAGGGAATGCCTGAGTTCAAGAAGCCTCGGCGCATGAAATCCAAAATCAAGTATCGGCACGAGCAGCTTTTTTGCAAATATCATAAGGATATTGGTCATCTAACAGAAGATTGCAGAGCTCTCAAGGAATTGGCTAATCAACTTGTAAGAGCTGGAAAGCTGCAGGAATATTTCATTTAGTGACTCTCTAAGACAATCTTCCGTTTCTTGCTCAATGGATCAAGCAGTTATTCCTCTCTCTTTCTATAGTAAAAAGTGCTTATGTTCAGAATAATGCATAACATATCTCTCTCTTTCTATAAGGCATGATAAAATTGCAGATATATATCCTTTATCACTTCCTTAACATCATGCAAATGGGTACTTCTTCATTTGAAGCTTATTTTTAGCTTTACCTCTTTATGCCTATATACATGCATGTAGGGGCAAGAGCCCCCTTTTGAATTCTTAAGCCCTCCACATCCTGCTTGACTTCAGTCACAGATAGGCATTACGTACTTGTCCCGCTTGACTTCAGTCACAGATAGGCTTTACGTACTTGTCCTGCTTGACTTCAGTAGCAGATGTGTAGTGGGTTTTCTGCTTGACCTTCAGTCACAGACAGGCTTTGCGTACCCGTCACGCATGACTTTAGTCACAGACAGGCTTTACGTACTTGTCCCGCTTGACCTCGGTCGCAGACATTGCGTACTTGTCCTGCTTGACCTCAGTCGGAGACGTTGCGTACTTGTCCTGCTTGACATTGGTCATCGATTTTAAGAATTTCGATCTCGCTTATGTGTTCTTTGTGAGGAAAGCAATGCTACACGCACCTGCCCACATTGACACATAAGTGCCTGTCTTCACCTATTTTTGCAGGACAACACGAGCCTATCCGCTGTCTCGCGGTTTATTTAGCGGCCTGTGCAGGTTTTATAATTATTTACACAAGCCGCCCGGTTTGATATTCCGGCTTAAATTTTTTAACTTTCCTGTTCCTGCCTGCCGGATTATCATTAATATATTTGGGAACTCGGCCGACTTTATTCACCTATCCGCTATTCAGTATCTTATTCGGCTTATGTATATCAATTGTCGGTTTCTTATTCAAGAGGTCGCCCGACCTGCTTCTGGCACTTAATTCTTGGCTATTGATCTGCCGGCTTATGGTATTAATTATATAAGCTAATCAGCGAACTATCGTCACAAAAATTCCCGGTTTCCATATGGATATATCGGTCTGTATTATCGGAAGCCGAAGCTTATTTCTCTTTTTCTGTTCCTTTAATCAAATGTGCAATTCGCTTCAGAGTTTGCCCTAGCCGCAATCTAATATTTCAATATTATGGATGTTTGCCGACTGCGACAATAGACCGCGCGGCTTAGCGGTCACGGCTTATATATGAGCAAGCCGCGGCAATCAAGCTCTTCCAGCAGATAACGTTGAATAATTCTTCAAGGAAAATTGCGGTTTAAATTGTTAGCCGATCGGCTTATTGTCGATATGCACTCCGGTATAAACCGCAGGGAAATATCTCTCTCTTGCGGACAGATTTGATGAAGTCGCAGCGCAAACTCATCCGGTTTACATACTTATATATTTTAAATCGGAAGCTAAACTGAGACCGCGCGGACTTATTCAAGTAAGAAAAGTAAGATGCAACAAAGAGTAAGGTAAAAATGCCTTCATTACTATGTCAATAAGTGTTACAAAATTTTTAATCGCGCGGTTACAAAAACAATCCGCCGATTTCAAAAAAGTTCAAAATACAAAACCAAGTTATAAATTTTTCTAATCGTCCGGTTTGAGCTTCTTAGTCGCAGGAGCATCCAAATCACTGCCATCACCAACATCGACAGATGATAAAGAGTACCCGCTGCTAGTTGCGGAGCTCGCTGAACCATCAGAAGATGTCGAGTCAGGCTGCGCGGTCTCCGACTCTTGACCGCCGGACTCTGGAGATGTGTGCGGGCTCCGGCTTCCCTGGCCGACCTCTTCCACGGCTTCTCCCTCCACCTCGCCGACTTCTTCCGCGACTTTGGCCTTGCCCTTGATCGACTTGTAGACGTCGGCCACCTGCTCCTTCAGGGAAGGGTAGATGTCGGCGCAAGTGAAGTCGGTGAAGCCGGTGGCCAAGCCGCCAATGTCCCGGAGGCGGTTAAGCGCTTCGTCGATCCCTTGGACGAGTTGGGGGAAGACCTGGTCTTGGAAGATCGGGTTGGCGGGGTTGTACATTTCCTGCAAAGCAAAGGTGAAGGTAAGGTCGCGCGGTTACATAATTCTAACCGCGCGGGTATTGGTAATTACTTACCGCCTCCTTCTCTTTAAGTCGCTTGTTCTCTTCTTGCTGTTCGCCTAACCGTGTTTTCAGGCCGCTGTTCTCTTTCATCAGCTCCTTGTAGGCAAGCCCCATGAAGTGACTTGCCACGAAGCTCCTCGCGCCGACTTGCGCGGCTAGCCGCGGCAAGTCGTCTGGAGGAACTCGTCGCATAGCCCTCAAGTTGCGCTTGCCGTACAACGCGCCGCCAACCGCATTAGCATGGCGGCTTACTTCTTCAGCTCCCCAGTAGGGGAGGGCGGTGGAGATCGTCACCGACTTGCCATCCGGACTCCACCGCAAGGCCGGTTCGCCATGGACGTCCTTCAGGCTGCTGCCGGTTCCTTGCAGCATGAACTCCCCAGAGGTGTCCGACTCCTCCTCCTCCGCAGCCCGCGCCGGCTTGACCCGCTTCGCCCTCTTTTCTCTTTGTGTGAGGGTCAAGCCGCCTGGCGTCTGCGGCTTGTTCAGCGGGACCGCCACAGCAGCTGCAAAGACAGAAGCAATGTTAGATATCAGGCCGTGTGGCTAGCAATGCAGTTCGGCCAGTTTGTAGCTTACTCTCTTCCGCCTCAATTCCAACAAGGGACGGCAGCAGCGGGATGTAATAGTTCACGTCAAGCCGCTCGCCCCTGAAGAAGTCGAAGATCTCCTTCTCCTTGCCGTCCAAGCCGCTGCTGCCGAAGGCGGCTTCTTCGCGGATTTGGGGGTCGGTCGGCAGCAACCCCAAGTTGCCCTCGAAGATCAGAAACCGTTCCGGCCAGTTCGCGATCTTGTTGGCCAGGTTGACTACCTTCAGCCCTCGGCAGCCGAAGTAGAGGTGCCCCCGGAAGATCTTTGTCCCGGAATCCGGAATAGACCGCACCGAGAAGCACTCTCGGAAGAGCCTCATCGAGAATCGGACTCTTTCTGACCGCAGATAAGAAATGAAGCCGTATATCGCGGCTATCGAGTTGGGGGGGAGTTGTCCGGGCACAACTCCATAGTGGTCGAAGACCGCTACGGCCTCTAGCAAGACCGGGAAGCCGAACCCGCAGTCGAAATGGTCAATGGGGACCGCGATCTGGTTAGCATTGGAAGAGTTGATCCGCTCATCCTGCCTAGGAAGCCGCGCGATCAGCGGGCTTTCTTGCATGTGTTTCTCGACAAAGGAATCCAGCTCGGCTTTTGTAAGCCGGCATTCCTTGTGGTCAGCTGAGTAGAAGGCGGAGGCCGCGTCTGTCCTGACGGCTGTGGCCTTGTCAGACCGCGACGATTTGGACTTAGCCCGCATCCTTCTTGATTTGTGAAGAATCCAACGGGGTCTGCGCTATTTATAGAAAACCCGTGATGCTACAGTACCCATGTCAAATCGCGGCTAGTCGTCACGCCGCGCGGCCTAAGCCCCTGGAAGTGCAGATCAGCTTAGTGATCAAGCCGCCGTTTAGTCCGTCAGTCCGAGCGGCTACTTCCCTGCACTTAGAAAATTCTATGGCGAATCATGTGGATATCAATTATTCAAGCCGGCGCTCTGTTCGCCAGACCGCGTGGCTACTATACTAAACTTCAAATTTCTCAGAACTAAGCAGCAAACATGTGGATTATTCAAGCCGCATAAGCCGCATTCAGTTCGCAGCATAATAGAATACAACAGTTTACAGCAATCAAATTGTCCAGCATTCCAGAGAAAAAATATATATTACAACACAATATATGTGAATGTCCGCGCGGCTTAGGTCTCTCAAGTCGCTCAGGATCGTTTGTCCTCTTCCGGCCTATCTCGTCCCATGTGCGCGACTTGTTCACCGGTCTGTACAATCGCAACATACACCTGGCTAACCAGATTATGAAGCGCATGCAGAGACCGATGAATTCGCGCAGCGTCGCGCTCAACTCTCGCAAACGGAATCATGTGGACCGCCTGGGCCCCCATACCGCTTGGAGCTGCGACCTGGTTAGGCACTGCGGCCCCCGGCGGATGCGAAGTCTCCGCCGGCCGGTCTTGTTTTTCGCCGCCTTCAGCATCCGGGATCTGCTCTTTGTCTCCTTCCAGCCGCGCGGCCATCAGCAAGTACTTCTCCGCCCTTTCCTGCTCCAAGGTGACCTGCATCTCGGCAATCTTCGCCTCAGCGGTTTCCATTGCGGTCTGGAGCCTCGCGGTCTCTTCCTTCATCGCGGCCTGGAGCCTGACGGTCTCTTGTTCCATTGCCGTCTTCAACCTCGCGGTTTCCTGTTCAAGCGCAGTTTGCCACCTGGCGGTCTCTTGTTCCAGGGTGGTTTGCAACTCTTGGATCCTTGCTTCCGCAGCCTCCTGGGCAACCCGCTTCTCTTCGTCCTTAATCCGCAGAGTTTCGGTGGCCGCAGTCAAAGCCGCCTGCAGCGAGCCGACCTCCTTCTGGAAGTCGGCCATCTCCTTCTGACGAACACTTGGCGGAGGCAGCGTAGATATAAACGCGGTCAAGTCGCCCGGCTTCATCGCGGTCTCCGGTGCACCTGCAGAAGGCAAACCACAGTCAGGTTCAGCCGGATTGTTGCGACCTTCTTGTAAGGAAATCAGTAGGATAAGACCGCCGGTTTGATGTTTATCTCCTCCAGAGGCCGCGGTATGAATTTTAATCACTGGCTGCCTGAGCCGCTCAGGATCTATCCTCTTCAGCTTATCTTTCCATAGCCGCTCGGTTTCCTTTCGGCTTTTCAGTTGAGCCGTGGTCAGGAAAAAGCTGGCCGGCGGATTTAATATTATATTCGCCCCCTTCTTCCTTGACCGCGACTTGTAGAATTTAACAATTCGCCTAACGTCCCGGTGTTTACCTTGCAGTAATGGATGTGCGGTCTCCACCGGCTTATTGGCGATCAGTTTCTTCATCTCCTCCATCTTCTCGCGGAGCTTCAGTTTCTCGGCTCCTTCAGAAGCCGCGGAAGCCGGTTCGCCAGGCTTCTCCCCAATAACCTTGATGTCGGGGCGGTCAACCTCCTCAGAGGCCGCTGTTGTCGACAACAGCGCGTCCTGCCGCTGGAGAGTCTCCATGCCCTTCAGGAGCTCGCTGAGCGAGTCGCTAGGCGCAGGTGTACCCTCCAGTTCGCTCGGCTTGCACTCCGGTGTGAGCGGGTTCTCGGGCACCTCCTTCTCGTTCGGCCTGTGCTGAAGACTGTCACCGCCGGTCTTCTCAGAGATATTCCGGTTTCTGGCGTGCAGCTTCCTCATTTTCTTCTTCAACCTTTCTTCAAGGTTTTCGCTCCTTTCCTTCCGCCGTTTCAGGGAGCCGGACACCTTTTCAGTCCGCTCGCGCTGTTCAGCAACAGTCCGCCCGGGTTCCTGCGCATTCTCCGGCTCGTTGTCGTCCACGACGATTAAGTCGACCTTGCTCGGCAGTTCGGTCGGTTTCCCAGAATCAACACTCTTCTCCTCCGTCCCAGCGATCTTTAGTAGTGGTTCTCCTGATGGGGAGAAAGTCACGTCAAAGGATTTGGCATCTCCGGTTTGCAGTGGAGCAGCTTTCGAAACCGCTTTGGGGTCGGCTGCGGCCTGCGATGGTCCGCCGACCATCTCTGTCGGCCTCTTTTCAGGTCCAGAAGCCGCTGTTGTCTCCGGCTTCTCGTTCTTCTTGGCGGTCTGCCGGACAGAATCATTCGAATTCTCGCTCCGGCTCTGCTTCGTTTCTGTCGGTTTCTTGTTGCGGGCTAGCATCGACGACATCACATCCATCGCTAAAGAAATCGCGTCGGCTTGCAAAATTCTAACCGCAAGTGGCGAGTAGCGACCCGTGCTTGGCAGGAATCCTGAAGAATGTCAAGAGTCAGGGGATTTTATAGACGACGATGAAGCAGTCGCGGTCTCCGGCTTAGTTCAACATTTTCAAAGTTTTCTGCAAACTTAAAAATGTGCGGGGATTATGATAAGCCCGGAATCCGCGACCTGCCCGCGCAGTTTTCCAGACCGGGCGGTCTGCCTATTCAAGCCGCCAAGCCTCCAAGCCGGGCGGTCTCCATGTCAGGCCGCTGCCAGTGCCGACCCTGCTCAGCGACGAGGCCCAAGGACCCAGCCGTCAGCTCGCCAGGAGGAATCCGCCAGGCCGCGCGGCTTCCCTCCTTTCTTGTTTCTTTCTCTTTTGCTTCCCCTCACCTCTGCCCGGTTCTCCTGTACCCCGGGCAGCCGGTAATTTTAGCCCTGCCCGTTTGGGCAGGCCCCCGAGCCTATAAATAGGGGGAGGGTGCACTCCCCAAGACACCATGACTGGGATCCAGGAGCTCGCCTGTTAAGGGCTGCGGTCTCAAGTCTAGTGTATTGCGGCTTGTAGTCCGGCCGGCTTCTTCTTTTACTTGTTGTAACTGTCTCATTTTTAAGTAAAGGAAAGCCCGCCGCAAGAGTGGCATTCAAGCCGCGGCGGGCGAACTCTGCTGTTGCCGCTGCCAGCAGCCCCTCCTCTTTTCTGCCCTTTAGCCGCGACCGCTAGTAACCGATTAGTCGACAGTCTACTCCTTTCCTTCCCTATTCCCCGGTGTTCGAACCGTTAGCTGGTGGTGACCGACTCCCTGTCCGTTTTCGTGCATCAACACTGGTGATCTGGTCCTTTAGGGATTTCACGTGCTCCGCGGATGCTTTCTCGCGCTCTTCCGTCTTCTTTAACTCCGCTTTAATGTTCTGAATTTTAGCTTGAAATTTCCTTTCTAACTCTCTGATATCGCTCAGGTTAAGCTGTTCATCTCTTGCGGATTCCTCAGGCGAGACCGCGTCAACACCAGTATTCGGCATAACCACAATCTCCCCACTCTCGACGGAGCCCGGTGGAGACTTTCTAACTGCAGCAAAGAAGGTCAATTTCACATTCAAATACAGTCTGCAGCGGACTCAAAGAATCAGGAAAATAGATCACATTTGGAATATGCAGCAGCGAGTTGCCGACTATCGAAAAAGACAGTCCTCCTTACCCGCTCTGGGTCAAAGATGCTTAACCGCTTCTTCCATTCGCGATGGACTTTAGCTCTTTGTTCAGCAGCAGAACTTTTTAAAACGACAATGTCGTCAGTCTCGGTGATGATCTTAATCGGCCTCGACTTTCGCTTCGGCGACCTGTAAAGCCACTGACGCTTAAAATATTTAGGCTCCGGTTGAAGATTACTTGTCTGCAACAGCTCTGCGGCAGTCCACAGATCCTTAGCATTCTTGTCTGTCGCGGCCTGCTTCGAGGCCGCCCCAACCGTGGCTACGTGGGCAGCGATCTGCTTCTTCTGCTCCTTTATTTTCTCTTTCAGCCTTTCCCTCTCTTTTTCCTCAGTAGCGGATAAAGAGGGGAGGTCGCCGCCCTTGACCCCAAGGATTTCCACCTCAGGTTGCTGTAGTGCACCCAGCAGGGATTCGTTGATCAGATCAAATTGATCAACATCAATGCAATCTATTATCTCATCCGTAGATAAACTGACCGTGGAAAGGGAATTGTCCCCCGGGATTTGGGCCTCCGGAGTGATCAAGTCGCTGTCGGGAACTTCATTCTCGCGCGGCCTGTTCTATAAGTCCGCATCTCCAGTCCACTTGGAGATATTCTTCTCCTTCATCGCTCGCAACTTCTTTTCAACCCGCTCGGCCACGGTCGACCCGTCCCTCTTCCTCTTCTTTCTAGAAGCTCTTTTCTCGGCAGAGTCCGCGGCAGCCTTTCGTAAATCAGGCTGGCTCTCGCATACCGTCTCAAGGTTCGCAACTATCAATGCCTTTGAAGGTGCATCCTTGCCAACCTCTTCTCCCGCAGTCCGCCTATCTTCATTAATGTTAATGATGGGGTCCTGGAGGTTGGGCGAAGATATTTCGGCCTCTTTGTGTTCGCCAACGGTGTCCGCCGAATTTGCCATTTTCTGGGAAGGGGCGGTGTCTGACAGAGTTAATATCTTCTCACTTCTCTGTGGCAGTTCAGAGTGAGGAACTGCGGCATCCTCCTTCTCACGCACATCAGCGCGGCGGACTGCTTTCTCAGCAGGCTTCTGGCTGTGGGAACTTGCTCCAGTAGAGCGGACAAGATCCCCTCTCGTCGTTCTCCTTATTATTTTCTTAGTCTTCATAGGCGTTAGTGCCTTCTCGCCTTTTGCAGTGAGACTGGTGAAGAAAGCGCCAAACCTTGCCATGTCGGACTATAAAGTGGAGACCGCAAGTGGTGAATAGCGCCCCGTGTCGATCGGAATTTCTAACACTTCCAGACCCTCCAGCAATATTTATAGCGCTTACGGCATTAATGAGGCTTTCGGACTCGGCGGTTAAGATAACATTTTCGAAGTTTTCTGAAAACTTAAAAATGTGCGTGGATTATGTTGACCCCTCAGTCCGCAACACCCCCAGGATGTCAAGGCCTTGCTTCATTATCCGCGGACACGATTCGGCAGTCCGCCCAGCTCGACAAAGTAGTAGTGATCGACCACCAAGGATGGTCCCTCATCGGCGGACTCAACGCTTTGTTCGCCGGTCTGCCATGCTTTGGAGCTCTGGCTTGATCCCTCTTTGGCGGATGCTGTTCCCAGTCTGCCGAGGCCGCCGTCCTCCCGCAGGATTGCGCCTAGCAGCAGTGCATGGGAACTCCAGCCCGCGAGCCCAGTCCGCCCCTTTTGCGCGGACTTGCGTGTTCTTTCTTTTTTCTTCCCGTCACCACTGCCCGGTTCTCCTGTACCCCGAGCAGTCGGTTATTTTAGCCCTGCCCGTTTGGGCAGGCCCCCATCCTATAAATAGGGGGGAGGTGGTGCACCCAAGGCACACTGACTCGTGCCCAGGAGCCTACTTGTTAAAGGCTGCAGATTCGAATCTCGTGTTTTGCGGACTCCAACTTGCTCAGCTCTTGCTTCTACTTCTTACACTTGTAATCAAACCCTTCTTCAGTAAAAGGAAAGCCTGTCGCAAGAGAGGCATTCAGGCCGCGACGGGCGAAGTCTATTGTTGTTGTGGCTCACGACCCTGTTGTTCTTCTGGCACTCATCTGCTTAGTAGATTGCTGCTCGCAGTCTCTCCTCTCCCTTCTTTTCCCTTGTGCTCGAACCGTTAGTTGGTGGTGCTCGACCCCCTTTGCGTTTTCGTGCATCAACAGTCGGGAGAGGTTCAAGTCACTACATCTCTTCGCCTGGCGGACAACCTCTATGTGGCCCAGTTTCCATGCAATTTGTTGTTAGTTACTTCTCTTTGTAAGCAAATATAGTGTTATATCACATTCAGACCTACTAATTCTTTTCAAACATGATCGGTTGCCCATAGTCCATCATGAGAGCCCGTAACAAAGATTGGCTCTCATGATGGACTTAGGAGAAATATACAATCATCCTCTACCTATGTTCTGTGACCACAAGGCCGTTATATAAATCTTAAAAATCTAATATTTCATGAGAGAACAAAGCACATCGAAGTTGACTGCCATTTCATTAGATAAGAGATCTTGAATAAATAGATTTGCACTCCGTTCGTTACTTCAGACAACGAGTTGATAGATATCTTCACGACGCCTGTATCCGCTTCTTTTTTCACATTTGTGACAAGCTGGGTATGAATTATATATGATCCAACTTGAGGGGAAGTGTTGCGGTATGGAAACTGAGCAGCGTGGAGGCTTATCACTGACAATTTTATAGTGGCGGCTTGCTAGCCGTGCGGTCTAGCAGTTTCTCTCCGGTGGCTTAATAGTCGTGCTGTCTTGCAGCTTCTCTCCAGTAGCTAGGTAGCCGGGCAGTCTAGCGATCTTCTAGGCTCTGGCGGTCTCGCTCTTCTATTCTCTGGTGGCTTGTTGTTATGGTCAGGTGGTTAGCGGTCTGTATTCTGACTGCGTGACCTGTGCGGTCTGCATTCTTACCTCCCATCCTATCCGGTATATCCTTGTCTAGCCGCAAGTCACCGTGAATGTATTTAGTCCAACATTGCTTATTTGTAATCTCTCTCTTCTCCTACATTCTAAAAAAGGGAGGCTATACCTTTGTAATAGATATAATTTTTGTAAATAAAAACTCAATTATTTTCCAATTTTTGGTTTCCCTTTTTCTATTCGCACAAAATCCAACCATGATTATTTTTAAAAAGATGATGGACTTAACTAAAAATGAGATTGCTCTCGTCTCATTGTACAAGAAGGCCAAAATATAATTACAAGTGCAGTGGATGACTCAATGTTGCAAAACCACTTCCATTACAAGTCTTCCAAGGAGATGTGGAATTCTCTGGTAATTCTGGTGGAATGTATTGAAGGAGTAAGATATGTTCGAAGATATCTACTCAATCAGGAGTACGAGGCCTTCAAGCATGACCCAAAGGATACCATTGTAGACAATTATGAACGGTTTTTCAAGATCGTCAATGGTCTGAGAAACTATTGCCTTGCATTCATGAGTGTTGAACTAAATGATAAATTCTTAAGATCCCTGTAAAAAAATGGGACACTAAGGTCATGGACATTAGATAATTTGGAATGTTGCCCGACACTGATTTTCAAAATCAATTCAGGAAGCTTCTATATTATGAACTACAGATGAATACATGTAAGAAAGAGGAGCAAAACAGTAAGACCTCATCAAAGACAAGTCTATAGCACTGAAAGCCGAAGCGTCAAAGAAATAAAAGTTGTGTCACCGATAAAGACATAAGCTTTTATTGTTCAAGAAGATTCTGAGTCAAGGACCTTATGCTCTGAATTGTCTTTTGAAGTGTTCTCGCTGTTCTCCAAGCAATTCAAAAGAATGCTTAGCAAAAGGAGGAAAATGAAAAATCAGTCCTCCTCCTTAGAATATTGAAGGTCACATCGTGATCTTGATCATTCTAAGAAAGGCCGCAATAGAGAGGACAGGTATAAATCTGAACCTAACAAACATTCTTCTTCTGACATCAATTGTTATTGTTGCAATAAGTTAGGACACGTGATCACAGAGTGTCCGTACAAAAAGATAGAAAGATCCAAGAAATAAGAGAAGTGATCCTTCAATGGTAAGAGGAAGGAAGAAAAGAGCTTTGTCGTGATGAAGTACAAGACTCTTAGCGATAGTGACTCAAGCGTGTCAAACTCAGATAATGAATAAGCCTACTTCAGGCTCATGGCTCACTCAGGGTAGGAAGTAGGCAACTCCCAATACAACGGGAAGGTAAATTCTCACACCATGCTATTAGAATTAGAAATATCATCTAGTGGTCATGAAGACTACTCTTCTGAGGAAGATGATTCTGACTTGATGACTCAGCATTAAGTACTATTGAAAGCCTCTATATGGGGGTGAAAAAGCAATCAAAAGTGATTGCTTCTCTCAAGGAAGTGGAATCAAGTCTGAGGGAGGAAATTGTGGAATTGACTCCTCTTAGAGATGTAGTTCGCTTCTTGAAAGAGGAATTAAAATGCTCAGTTGAGCAACTAAGTTAGAAGGAGAAGTTCTTAGATGAATTAGAAGAAAAGCTTTTGGTTGGGAGGAAACTTGTTGCAAGCTACTCCATCCAAAGACTATTCTTTCACTCATCAATGAATTTTCTACCCCTAAGAAAGATAGTGTTTTAGGCCATATAGCTGAGAAAGGTAAAGCTACTAAGAGAGCCGCTACCAAAGGCAAAGGGAAGGCACCTTAAATTCATACATCTTTTAATAAGGTAATATTTTCCACAAATCAATATGACCTTGAGACATCCTAAGGTCACCTTACTAGACCTACTTATGTGGAGCTGAAAAAGAACTACCAAGGATGGAACCGTCCCTGAGACTTTGGTATAAGTGTTTTCAAGGCACCTTATGAAGAAATAACTCTTTAAAATTATGGTCCCTACGTTCATGGTCTAAGTATCAAGAAAGCACCCAAAGCCAAAACTATTGTTCCTAAGGCTAAGGAGAAATTGAAGCCATGTTGTGCTGCAATCATGAGGCTTACACCTCCAAGTCTGTATCACCTTCTAGAACTCCCATTTAGGAGGTAAATCAAGAATATAAAAGAAGGTACAACTTGTTTGACTATTGGTGTTACAGAAATATTTGTCACTTTGTCGTAGTGTTAACCCAGAAATTGGTGATCCCACCTAAGGTAGTCAGCTTGCTAGTGGTGGCCTACTCCAGGTTTCCCCTGTAGGTCTCAACTAGTCCTCCAAGTATGGGCTGACAGAATCCTCTGTCCGCTTAGACCACGTGGCTAGGGCAGTCTCCTTGGTCTGACCGCCTAGGTCGTGCATTACCCGCATGTTCTGTAGTGGTTGTGGGCTGCTTCCAATGTCCGCCCCTGCAAGACATGTGGTTTGATCAGCTAACTACACAGTTTCACTTTGCCTAAACCGATGTGAACTATCCAACTACGTGGCAGACTAGGATTCCTATCCGTCGAGACCGCCATGAAGTCGCATGCTCGGTAGGAGTCACGATCCTCACCAGCCCACTCCTGCAAGTTGCAAAACAAGAAAAGCAAACCGCCACTTCACTAGGTGACCTGCCTCCAGGTAGCTCAACGCCAGACGTCCTGCTTGCAGGTCGCCCAATAATGCGACAACTCTCAAGGTCGCCCACTAGAGGGCGACAACCTCCAGGCCGCCTAGCAGGCGCGGAAAGCATGTCCATCTAATAGAGAGGAGGACTTCAGCGACATGGGCGACCTGCTTCTTCAGTCTGCCAGGTCGCCCAGACGACCAGATCTCATCTGCTTGCAGTTCGCGAACACGATCTCAGTCCGGCAAAGGAGCATGGACATTCTCTAGCTCTCCACCAAACCGTACAATATTCAGCAGAGTCATCCCATCCGCCATGGGCTAGGCAGACTCATTATGTCGTTCAACCCTTCAGTCTGCCTACAGTAGACGAACTTCTTCAGTAGGAAGGAGACCTTCTTTATTCAGTCTGCTAGGTCGACAACATCACCAAGCGAAAAGCCTCCAGCAGAGGCGAACTCATCTTGTCCGCCGCGGTCCGGGTGGTCTCCTCCAGTACGCCACTGAGCCCTCCAGCTTTCCACTAGCATGCTTCCCTGCAATAGAGATGGTCTCTGTAAGACCCCCCCCCCCCCAGATCCCAAAGCACGGCACGAAGGGGGAGTCTTATGCCCGGAACAGCCGCCTTGCGGTATCATTAGCACACGGGCTAACCTGTACCACAAGACGCCTATTCCGCCGGCTACAACAATATCAATATATCATGCCAACCCAACCCAATATATAAGCAAGAGAAGTCAAAATCCACACTAAGTATATAATGTCCAAAAACATGAAATAATGAGAAGCTAAACGTGCTTCAACAAAATATCAGAGTACAGCTAATCATTGCCCAAACGGGCTACATCAGAGTAATCAAAATACTAACATCAGTAACCGACGGTATCGACGGCACCGTCACATCAGGCCCTGTCGTCCTGGCCTGGCTGTCCTGCTGCGTAGTCTGCGGCTGCTCTACCTACGGCGTGACCTCCTAAAAAGGAAGACGTAGCAACCGTTAGTCGAAACGACTAAGTGGTTTCACATCCGCTCCCCCGGCGACTCCTCGGCACCGGGCGGAGAAAAGGAACAAGAGTATAGTATATAACAAGTATACAAGTAAAGGAGTATAAGCAGGTGGCAAGGTACATGAATATAATGTATAATCTAGCAGTTCTACAAGCTAACCTCATATATCAACAGGTGTAAGGAAATCTACAGCAGGAAAGTAACTTAACTTATAAGAATGCCCATACAAACTTATAAGTTAAGGATCGGGTTACATAAAGTAACTCATCGTATAGGAGTGCCCATACAAACTTATACGATGAGGATCTTGTTGTGCAATGTTATGAAATGCTATGCAATGACTCACCCATGCACACCCATACAATTGCTATGTCGACACAGACTATAGTTCCCACTTTTCGAGCAGGTAGCTAACCTCTCAGGCATCAGCCGCCGTGGCCAGGCGGTGACAGTAGAACGGGCACTTCTACTACTAGGCGGGTATCACACTACTTCACCTAGGCCTCCGTACGCCTCAACGCTAAGAACACAACAGCGGAGCCCATGCGTACTATGGCCCAGCGGGTTCTTGGGTAGATGTGCACCAAGAACACAGCCCGACCTGGCCTTGTGTGACCCGGAAGGGGCCTCGGAAGAAAGCACGAGGACACAGCCCAACCATTTACATGGCCGGAGGGGCCTCGGGACGTGAACACCGAGGACACAGCCCAAACCGACCAAGTCTAACTGCCAACTCCCGTCGGTGTGACGACTGGCGAGCTCGTAGACCTGCCACACTATCCTTAACCCAGGATTACGACACCGCGTGTCGACTCACACCACATGCAATACCACATCAACATAACATGGAAGGGGCCTCGGAAGTAAGCACGAGAACACAGCCCAACCATCCATCCATACCTTATCACAACACAACCAAAACAAGTGACGGTCAACACCGCACTTACATCCCTTCGCAATACTACCCGTAGGGAGTCGACGCTCTAGGTATTGGACTACTAGACTCATTTCATTAACCAATCATACCCATGACCATAATGCATACATCTATATGACTTTCCAAATGATGACAATGTAATATAAACATGGTGGGCATATAAAGATCTAACACACTTTCCATTCGATAATGTCATAATATAAACATGAAGTGCCCAATTATCAATCTTTCAATTTCAACCAATTCAATTCGTTTAAATAAGATTGTTTCACAATTTGATAATATGAAATCTGATTAATAAGCTACTTCAATCATACAACAAATGAGTACTCATAAAAGTTCAGTCAAGTCAAGTATCTTGCATTATTAATTCCACCGAATCAAAATCCATTTTCCATTAAGCCCAGATTTTAGGTGCAGGTTGAATCTGGACAGCAACTTCGACCGGGGATTCCCGAAGCTACAGGAATCTGATGAAGTCGTGTAACCCCACGATGGAAAGGTATTTCCGTGGTCTACAACTATCGTATTCAGACCTCAACCCAGATTTGATATTATCCTATTTGAAATCGGACTTGAAGTCCGCTGCGTACAGAACACAGTTTCTGCATACAAGATTTATTGAACATTTTCGTTTAGACTTTCCCGTGGCTACACACTTTGCCAGAAGTCGTGCAACTATTCGTTGGAAAGGTATTTTCAAGGGCTTCAACTTTCGTGTTTATCCGAAAGCCCAGATCTGGCCATGTCACACTTAAACATGGCCACGAAGTTTTCTGCGCGCAGAATACAGATTCTGCGCGCATCTTAAGGCGGCATGAACGGCATCGGTTCATCTTCCTCCTCAATGCGATCATCCCAAATCATTCCAGAATTTCCTCCACCCTTATTCACCCTCAAGAGGCCAATATCCTTCATGAAACCATCCCTTAACATCACATTGAAGAAGGGTGTGGTTGAAGAGATCTAAAACCTAAGACACAAGTCTTAGCATGGCCTTTCCTAGAAAACTCCTCCTCACCATCAAGACTCTCTTGAGTCGATGTCTCGCCTAGGAAAATAACTATAGATCTAGCACCAAGGGAGAGGGTAGGAAACTCACATTGGCTCCAGCGGTACCACCATTTCCGGCCATGGATCTCGTAGTTCTCCTTGGCGGCATCTTCTCTTTCACGGCGATGGCGGATCTCCTTCGGTAGACCTTGCTCCAGCAGTTTCCCTCTCACCAGGAGTTCTCACAGAAATTAGGGGATAAAATGAACATGAAAACGGCTAGGGTTTTCTGTCCCCCTTATATATAAAAAGTGACACGGGTAGGGACACGGCCGTGTCCTTACCCGTGTCCTTCCTGGCGAAGCGGCAACGACAGTTTCCATGTCGGTTCAATATTTGACACGGCCGTGTTCCTGGCCGTGTCCTTGGCCGTGTCCTTCTCGGGTTGCATCTCGACGATCCATCAAAAATCGTCGACTCGACACACACGGGTAGGGACATGGCCGTGTCGCTACCCGTGTCACATGATGTCGACACAACTCGTCAGACTCGACATGGCGTGTCGAGTGTAACTCGACACACACGGGTAGGGACACGACCGTGTCGCTACCCGTGTCACATGATGTCGACACAGCTCGTCAGACTCGACACGGCGTGTCGAGTGTAACTCGACACACACGGGTAGGGACACGCCCGTGTCGCTACCCGTGTCACTACCCGTGTCGCTACCCGTGTCACTACCCGTGTCACTGCCCGTGTCACTACCCGTGTCACTGCCCGTGTCCCTACCCGTGTCACTGCCCGTGTCACTACCCGTGTCACTGCCCGTGTCACTACCCGTGTCACTACCCGTGTCACTACCCGTGTCACTGCCCGTGTCACTGCCCGTGTCACTACCCGTGTCACTACCCGTGTCACTACCCGTGTCACTACCCGTGTCTCTCTGCACTGATTTCTCCACTACTCCACAAGTGCAGTCCAATTCCCTGCACTTCTCAGGACTCGAGTCAACCCTCCTGACTCAAAAACACACACTAGGGGCCTAGAGCGATTCGGGACGTTACAAATCCTATAAACAAAATAAAAGATTTCGTCCCCGAAATCAGGCTTAGGCTGTGGGCAGAAAAGCATAACATGAAATTGAACATATTCTTTTAAATAAGATTACCTTGAGCAAACAACTTCCGGGTAGCGTTGCTGCATCAAATCCATTAGCTCCCATGTATACTTCTCTTTCCCATGATTCGACCATAGTACCTTCACCAAGGGTACACTTTTGCGGCGCAAAGTTCTTGTCTCGCTGTCAACAATCCGCACCGGCTCTAGTCGCACAGACCTATCTGATGCCACTGCACCATCAGTAGTGGGAATATACTGGTCGGGCCGCAACAGTGCTTTTCGAAGCGACGACACATGGAACACGTCGTGGAGATTTTCTAGTTCTGGTGGTAACTCCAACCGATAGGCCAACAGGCCGATCCTTTCTAGTATAGTATAAGGCCCAACATACCTTGGGCTGAGCTTTTTCACCCCACGTACCCGCGACACACCATGCATCGGCCGAATCTTGAGAAACACTTTTTCGCCCACTTGGAACTCCACCATCCGGTGCTTTTTATTGTAATATTTCGCCTGTCGACTTTGAGCCTCCAACATGCGATCCCGTATCAATCTGACCGCCGCAACAGTATCATCTATGTATTCGTTTCCCAATGCCTTCAGATCTTCATCTTGCACCCAAGACAAGGGAGTCCTGCACCTTCTTCCGTAAAGGGCTTCATGGGGCGCCATGCCGATGCTTGCCTGATGGCTATTATGATAGGAGAATTCCACTAGTGGCAAGAGCCTTTCACATGGCTCTCCTCTGTCCAACACACATAACCTCAATAAATCTTCCAGTGTCCTGATGGTCCTTTCAGACTGCCCGTCCGTCTGTTGGTGGAATACAGTACTGAAGGTTAGGCGCGAGCCCAAATACGCCTGTACTGCCTTCCACTCATTGGATGTAAATCGACCATCCCGATCCGAAACAATTGTCTTGGGCACGCCATGATACCGTACAAATTGCTCCACAAAAAGGCGTACCAAAACATCCACGTGTGCTTCCTTCTTCATTGGAATGAACCGGGCCACCTTTGTCAGTCGATCAACAATAACCCACACTGAATCATTCCCGGAGCGGGAACGGGGTAACCCATGAACAAAGTCCATGGAGATATCCTCGAACTTCCACTCGGGGATGGGCAGCGACTGCAACAAACCACCGGGACTCCTGCATTCAGCCTTCACTCTTTGGCAAGCTTCGCAATGTGTAACATAATAGCGAACATCCTTCTTCATTCCCGGCCAACACATGGTCTTTCGCAATCCGGCGTACATCTTAGCAATACCCGGGTGCACTGAATATTGAGAGGAATGTGCCTCTCTCAAGATATCCTCCCGAATTTTGCCGCCCTTGGGAATATAGAGTCGGCCACGAAAATAAACGAGGCCGTCTTTGAGTGTGTACTCATCGGTGGTCCCATCTTCAATTGCCTTGATTGCCGGGGCCAAGGCCGCATCCATTCCTTGCTCCACCCGAATCCGGTCTCGGATATCACAAACTATGCTCATGTTGGCCAAATACTCCGCATACTCTGCCGAAGGAGCCCTGAATACTAGAGTAATTTCCATCTCCTCGATCATCCGAGCTAACTCCATAATCATCAACTGAGACTCTGGGCTAGAGCCTGGCGCTTTTCTACTCAAGGCATCGTCTACCGAGTTCGCTTTCCCGGGGTGGTAGTTCATGGTGAACTCATAGTCGCATAGAAATTCCAACCACCGCCGTTGTCTCAGGTTCAACTCCTTCTGAGTGTGGACATACTTCAAGTTCTTGTGATCGGAAAAGATCTCGCAGTGTACGCCATATAGGTAATGCCTCCAGACCTTCAAAGCGAAGACCACTGCTCCCAACTCCAAATCATGAACCGGGTAATTGATTTCATGTTTCTTTAACTGCCTTGAAGCATATGCGATCACGTGCCCGTGCTGCATCAATACCGCTCCCATCCCTTGATATGATGCGTCCGTGTAAACTTGGAATCCTTCCTTCCCCGACGGAAGTGCAAGGATGGGGGTGGAGGTAATCCTATCCTTCAGCTCTTGAAATGCCGCTTCACATTGAGGTGTCCACTCAAATGGCACACCCTTCTTCGTCAAGGAGGTAAGGGGAAGGGCAATCTTGGAAAATCCTTTCACGAACTTGCGGTAGTACCCAGCAAGTCCAAGAAAGCTTCGTACATCGGCCGCCGACTTCAAGGGCGACCACTCCTTCACGGCTCGCACCTTTGCTGGATCCACCGCTAATCCTGCTCCACTGATCACATGCCCCAAGATGGCTACCTCCTTAAGCAAGAATTCACACTTGCTAAACTTGGCATACAAGGCATGCTCCTTCAATTTCTTCAAAACCAAGGTCAGGTGCTCGACATGCTCCTCCTCCGTCTTTGAGTAGACCAAGATGTCGTCGATGAAAACAATGACGAAGATGTCCAAATACTGTTCAAACACCTTGTTCATCAAACTCATGAAGGCCGAAGGGGCATTTGTGAGCCCAAACGGCATTACTGTGAACTCATACAAACCATATCTCGAACTGAAGGCCGTTTTCTGGATGTCCCCTTCTTGTATCCTCAACTGATAGTATCCGGAGCGCAAATCCAATTTAGAAAACCAATGTGCTCCCACTAGTTGATCGAACAACTCATCGATCCGAGGTAGTGGATAAGTGTTCCGCACCGTCAACCGATTGAGTTCCCGATAATCTATGCACAATCGCAGGGTTCCATCCTTGTTCTTTACGAACAGCACAGGGGCTCCCCATGGTGATGAACTGGGGCGAACGAACCCTGAATCCACCAGTTCTTGCAATTGAACTCTAAACTCCGCGAGTTCTTTCGGAGCCATTCTGTACGGAGCCTTGGATACAGGCTTGGCACCTGGTACTAGATTGATCTGGAAGTCAACCTCTCTATGCGGAGGTAATCCTGGTAGCTTCTCAGGAAATACCTCGGGAAAATCCCGCACAACCCGTACATCCTTTAATTCCAACGCTTCCTCCTTCAACTCGAACCAGATCATGAAGACCTCCTCCCCCTTCATATGAGCTTTTACAACCTAGACGGAAGATAACATCATGCGAGGCGCGAAGCCAATACCTTGGAAGATAACGTCAGAGTCTCCATGTCTCAAATAGATCTGCTTCTCCGCGCAGTCGATCCTCGTGAAGTGCCAATCCAGCCATGTCATGCCCAAAATGATGTCAAACTCCGGCATTCTCAGAACTGTGGCCGGCGTATCAAAGGCCTTCCCATCAATAAATAACTCCAACTCGCACTTGGCGGTTGCGATCATCTCCGAGCCATCCAGAAGGCGTACACGTCGGGCTATGCCAGTGAAGTACTGTACACCCTCCACGTCTTTTATGAAATCCTCGGACACAAAGGAGTGCGAGGCACCGGTATCGAACAGCGCATAGGATGTCTTCCCACCAATAATCACGGTGCCTAAGTACCAACAACCAAAACTTATTGCTAGTGGCTAGTAAGTTCTAATCAATTCAAGTTAGACCATGCAAATATGTAAATTAATTAAATCATACCTGCAATCACATCTTGTGGGTTCCGTTCCTGCGCCATGTCAAGCGCGTACACCTGATCCCGGACCAGTCCGGGGTTTCCTCTTGGCGGTCCTCGTCCTCGACCACGCATATATCCCCGCCCTCGTGGAGCTGCTGGAGGGAGAGTAGGAGGGAGAGCAGGAGGGGCGTTCCTATATAGCTGCGGGCAAAAACGCCGGATGTGGCTGTTGGAGTCACCATGATGATCTGGAAGTGATCAAACATGTAATGTCACTGCCAACGCGATATGAGCCTGCAAGGTCGCACATAAGAGATGTGGAGAAGTTGGACGATTGACTGTGTTGGTAAAGGTTGCCAATCACCGACCTGAATGGGGTCATGGGCAAAGTGTTGCCTTGAAGGATCGTCGAGTTGGGCAAATGTTGCCTTGGAAGGCTGGTTAGATTGTCGTCCGAGGGTCGATGACATTCGTCGAGAGTTGTCTTCCGATTCCCGCCGATCGGCGAGAATCATCTTTGATTCTCGCCGATCGACGAGAATCGTCGAGAATCAATATGTTGATTCTCGACGATCGACGACTTCGACATGTATCGTCGACCGCGACTCGACGATTGACGAGTTCATCGTGTATCATCAAGTCATGCTCGACGATCGGCGAGAATCGTCGAGTATTGTACTCTGATTCTCGCCGATCGTTGGTGATACTCGTCGACTGATTCTCGCCGAACCTGATCATTGATTCTCGCCGATTGTCGCCAATTCTCACCAAATGATACTCGCCGATTCTGAACCCTAATTTCGGGTGGTCTGCGGATAGCGGAGTTTCTAAGTCTTTTATGCCTTTGGTATAAAAGGGATACTTAGGGTTTTCGGGTAACTTAAGCTTTTGAGCTCGCGATTTTCTCCTGTAGCGAATCGAACCCGACGGAAGAGTTCCGATCGTTCGCTCCGTCGATCTCGATTCCCGCCGCCGGAAGAGTTCCGCCGCCGTGTTCGCTCCGTCGACCACCTCTTCTCCGGCGACTGTCGCTGGTACTGCAATCCCTGGCGCGGACCTAGCAGTCCGTGGGAAAGCAAAGGTGCGGTCTTCTCCATCCCGATCTTCCGTGTGATGGAAAGACCGGCGTTCTCCCGCTCGTGTGGACTTCTGCAGAAACGTGGACATTATTCCACGTAGAACTCGCCGCTAGCAGGAAGAAGAAATTTGGAGCATCTCCGTTGAGTTGTGACTCAATGCCACTGAGGTAATTTTTGCCTAGTTTTTGCTAACTTCTTGATTCAACGTTCATAGCCCGATCCACATCTCTTTGGGTTTTTCTTGATGTTTATTTTTCCACTGCGTGCACAAGCGTTGTGCCATCCTCATAGAGAAACCCAACAGTGGTATCAGAGCCAGGTTGCGGCCATGATCGTTGTTTTGGAAGTTTGTTATTCCAGTGCGTGTAAACCTAGGGATTTGGAAGTGTTCTAAATGTCTAGATTTAGTCTTGGTCTCCTCCAAGAACGTCTGGAATTGCGTGGGAATTTCTAAGTGTTAGAAATTGTTGTCTCCTTAGCAGTAACCATCCCTCGAGTATGTTTTGGATTATGAATCCAACATAGAGAGATGAGCTTGTCTACTGCTTTAAGTTGAGTTGTCTTTGCCTTTGTCCAATGCATGTAAATCTGAGGATTTGGAAATTTCCGGATGTTCAGATTTAGCCCTTCCTTCTATCAATTGTTGATGGTGTTAGGATGTGCACATAAGGGATGCATGTGGTTTTAGAAGAATTTTGTTTTTCTTTGGATGGGCACATTGATCAAATGTTGATCATGGTTAATTGTTAACCTATAATTGAAAAATCCCTTCATATAATATTAAGTGTTCGGATGCCTTCCGATGGATAACACTCTTCCTGCCTCGATCGATGAAGTGTGGGCTTGCCAAAGCAAGGTGCATTAATCTATCTTGGTAAGGGTGCGAGCGGATAATTGTGATATCCCACTGTCGACATCGGGTCATACTTAACTAGGTGACCTCAAAGGTTGAGTGCCTAGAGGCATAGGGTTGGCATGCACCATATGATGGATGCGAATAAGGAGTTATTCACCAACCATACAAGAATTGCATGAGGATGCAATTGGCAAGCGTTGTCTACCTAAATAACCGCATCGTGAGAGGAACGCCAAAGCAGACTCATAGTGTTGGTGAAATACGGATCTTGTCCACTAAGAGAGTAGCTCACATGAACTCTCCTAATTGTTAGTGAGGGCTATCATTTCAAATAAAATAGTGGGAGTATTTTAATTGAAGTCCAAATTAAAATAAAATGTATTTGAAATTTGGTACTGATTTTATTCTGCATAAATTCTTGTAGAATTTCATGGCAAGTGTTTCACACTCCACGTTGTCTCTGAGAGCCATCCTTGAGAAGGATAAGCTCAGTGGGACAAATTACATGGACTGGTACAGGAACCTGAGAATTGTTCTCAGGCAGGAGCGAAAGCTCTATGTCTTGGAAGAAGAAGCCCCCGAGGTGCCGACCGGGAACTCTTCCCGTGCTGAGAAAGATACTTATAAGAAGTATACATATGATGCTTTGGATGTCGAATGCATCATGAGAACATGGGGTGCAAGGAGATTGACGAGCATCTCAAGAAAATGTTTCAAGGGCAGGCTCGTCAAGAGAGGTTCGACATCACGAAAGCGTTGTTTCAGTGCAAGATGGGAGTTTGAGACTCTGTAGGGACTCACGTACTCAAGATGATTGGGTATATCGAGAACCTTGAAATGCTGGGTTTTCCTCTTGGTCAAGAGTTGGCCACGGATCTGATCCTGCAATCATTGCCGGACAGTTATGAGCAGTTCGTCTTGAACTACAACTTGAATGAGATAGACAAGACACTGCCCGAACTCCTAGGCATGTTGAGAACTGCCGAAATCAACATGAAGTAGGCCAAGCCTGCTAGCCCCATACTGATGGTGCATAAGGGCAAGGGCAAAGCCAAGGGTTCCAAGAAGACGAAGGTGGGACCTAAGTCATATCTTGTGTAAGACCCCCCTTTTTGGAGCCGTAACCTCCCAGGATACCTCCGTAGTGGCAGACGGAAGCGGTGGGTTGGGCCTCGCCCACCTCTAAACCAGTAAAGCACTACCGGTCAGAACTATCGTACGCCTCAACGCTTGGTGCACGAAGCGGACTCCTGCGTACTCTTGCCGGCTGGCGCACCGGACTTCTGTTGGCGAAGTGCTAACCACACTTGCCGAGCAAACGTATTGGCGTCGGTGCATCGACCCTCCAATACCGAAGACCCACCACCTTAATTTCCTTTCATGTTATGCACATGCAGTTTTAGCATAAACAAGGATCGAGCCGAAGCTCCCCGGACCAACACGTCCGACTCAAACAATCGAGCCGAAGCTCCCCGGACCCAAAGTCCGCCTTTTAACCACCCGAGCCGAAGCTCCTAACCGACTTCCGGTGCCCTCAGTGTTTGTGAAATGTGCAACCCTAATTACTAAGTTACTCTTTTCAGCTTGTTAAAACAGTTTACGTTAACCCAGGACTGCCCCCGGTATTCCCTGTGAAGGGCTCTCAAGGGGCACTAGGAACTGTGTTGGGATTACGCCCAGCGTTCCCTTTCGCAAGGTACTTATTTTATTATTGGTTGATTCCCTTACCCATTATTTTCTCATATTTCGATATGCTAATCCTAGGGTAATTTGACTCCAACTCTTCCTTGGGTGGGACGATCTTTCGTCGGACCCGAACGCCTATAAACCCTAGACAAAACCACACCCTACTCGCTCATCTTCCATAGATGCAGCCCCTTCCATTTGTCTTTACAGCAAACCACCAAGACCCATCATACGAGCCCTAATTCACATCCAAATGTAATCCTGCAGTTTTGCTATATGCAGATCACTTAAGCCACATGACCCGTAAAAAGGGAAGCACATGAAATATTCATCCAGTACCCTTATGATAATTATTAGAGGTCTAAAAAGACATTTGAAGCATAAATCCAGAAATCCATAATTTTCCTAATTTGTCTGATAATTAATTTATTTATTCTAGTGTCCCAAGAGGCCCAGGTTTGAACATGAAGTACCATTTTCAGACAAGGTAATAACCACTAAATTTATGATAATTACATAATGCCTAATCAACTCTAAATCCTAAGTCTTCCAATTTTTCAGCAAAGTTTAGGCCTTTAAATTTAATTTCAAAGATGCCCCATAATAAGTCATTTTAAAAGATTCTAGAGAAACTATACCTCCAAAAATTCAGAGAAAATTCAGGGATGATTGTGATAGACTACAAGTAACCTAGCAAAAGTTTCATAATTTATCATTGGGAAATAAGGCTATAATTGATTTTCTTATGAACTTTCTAATTTAAGGGTTAATGAACAAAGTATGCTAATCAGTCATCAAATATTTCCACAAAAATTCCCATATGATAACATTGAGCTAAAAACACTATGCAGCAAGTTTCATGATTTTTCAGTAAGTAATGGCCTCTGACAAGAATTATTTAATATGTAATCAAAATAAAGCACTTGTGAAGTAGATGCCCTAAATAGATATCCAAAAATTCTAACAAAATTCATACAAGATTATTATAACCTAAAACTAACTCTGCCCATGTTTCATACCCTCTCTATGGGCAGTGAGACCACAATAGCCAAAATAATTATTAGGGCATTACTATTGATTACAAATGAAGTGCCAAAAATATTATCCAAAATTCCTCAAGTAAATTATCAGAGGCTCAACATACCCAAATCCCCTCACTACCCAAATTTGGTTAAGTTTCAAGATGTTTAGCTAACCTAAACTTACACTACAAGTTTTAGGTCCTAAGCTAGGGTTAGGGTTTTGGGGCCCCTATCCTTTTCAAAATTAGCTAATATTTTTAACAGTGGGTTCTATATATCCTAGGAACCACCTTGCAAAATGTGGAGTTCATCCAAGGTGTTTAGGACTCATACCCTTCACAAGTCCAAAAGGTCCCTCCTTAGGGTTTGACCTAGGAACTTAGGGCAAATCTATTCCTCCCTACCCCATATTCCATGGGGAGGTGATAAGTGCTATAACAAGCCAGTGGCCTAAATTTCAGCCTCTGTTGAGGTGATTTGGTCACTCAAATCGAAAAATGCAACTTTTGACCAAAATGCCCTTATAAAGGTATAGTTAGGGTTGGGTCAAAACCTATTCAAAACACATCAAAATTAAATGAAATTTTATACAGATACCTAATTGGAACCCAGGGACCACTCACCAAAATTTGGGAGGGTTTGGAGGTGTTTAGGGCACCTATTTAATTTATCTAATAATTATTAAATATTTACAAAAACTATAGAACTATTTTCTCCAAAAATTCCCATTTTTGGGCAGGCCCTAGGTATATCTAGGATAGACTCTCTGCCAAAATTTCAGCTAATTTGGGCTAGGGGTGAAGAGTGGGCACTCAATTTAATGACTGCCTAGCCCTAAGGGTATGTCCCACCAAAATGGGTGCCCTGGTCAGACCTTGCACCCAAATGGGTTCAAACTAATTTAAAATACAGTAGACTCAAGGGACTACAACTTTCATGTTGAAGTATTTTCCACCAGAAGATCCTAAGTATTTTTAAAGTTTTAAACCATTAATATCAAAAACTGTGACAGAATTGCATTAATATAAATTATTTCCTATAGTTTAATATCAGGGGAGGCACGAATCTTGACGCAGATTCGACGGAATCCCGTCGTCTTCTCCAATGAGCCAACGGCTGCGATGCGTCCCGCCTGGAGCGATCTCCAAACGCCACTGCCGGCGACCCGACCACCTCCCCGGCCGGCCACCGGCACCACCACCTCCGTTGAGGTGGTGGCCGTCCCCAGGCGGCGGCTTGGCCGCCGGAAACCCCTTTTTCGGCGATCCCGAGAGGTGAGTTTTCTTTAGAAAAATCCATGAAAACCGAATTGGATCGGGCTCAATTGAGCCCGAACCTTGGTCCTATCCATTGCTATGATCTAATCATGAGTTAAGGAGAGGGGGAGGACCTTCCTGGCGGCCTGGATGCGAGAGGAGCGGCGGGATGCCATTGACGACGGCGGCGGCGCTCGGCTTCTGCAACTGCACAGTGGAATGGCTCGTCTCCTCCAGGTAAACGCTCTAAAATGATCCTCTCAGCTCCCTGAAGGTGTTTAAATGGCAAATGGGGGAGAGGGGAGGCTGGTTCTTCAATGGCCATTAACACCATTAAAGGTGTGGCTTGGGTTGTGTGGAGGGGGGCTGAACCCACCCCTTGGTGGCCGGGAAACGGCTGGAATCAACTCCTCTCCCCTAGAGGAGTTGATTACAGCCATAATTGGTGGCTGTTAGCCTTCCTTGGCCGGCCTCTCTCTTCCCCTTCTTCTTCCTCATTTTCTCTCTCCTCCATTATCATGGAGGGGGGCTCCTTTCTCTCTCCTAGTCACCCCTGGTTGACTAGTCAACCTCACAAGCTAAATGCAGCCCACTTGATTATGATGGTCATGGGAATGGGTTTAGCCTAAGGGAGAAGTGGCTTGGGCTTGGGTTAGCCCTTTTTGGGTTAAGTTTGACTTGACCTAAATGAGGGTTGACCTGGTCAATTTGACCATCTGGGTTGACCCCATTGGGTTTTTAGTGGCCCATTGGGCTCCCTTGAGGTCTAGGGTTACTTGAATAGGGTTGGTTGGGCATCTTGGGGGTCACATGTCCCTTGGCAAGGGAACTTTGACCATTTTAGGGCTTGAGTTGACTTGGGTCAACCTGGCCTCTAGGGCTGACCCCAATGTGTCCTTAGTGACCCATTGACCTCACTTTAGGGTTAGGAGGGCATAGGTGGGGTCCTTTAGGCTAGGAGTAGGTCAGTTGGCCCTAAGTAGGCTAGTTTGACCCATTTAGGGCTAGGGTTGACCTTGGTCAACTGGGCCTCTTGGGTTGACCCTAATGGGTCCTTTTGGCTCTAATGGGTCTCCCAAGCATTAGGGGTGTTGTGGTATGGTCTTGGGGTTAAGGTGTAGCCCATGGTCATCCTAAACCATTGTTTAGAGTTTTACTATTTGCAGACCATGATGATCTCCCACCTTTTGTCCCCTATCTCTTGGCCCATTACTGGCTTCCTAGGGTTTGTCATGACCTAGTCATGGCCAAAACCACTCTTAGGGGTCTAGTTGGAAATGGGATGTTACAAATCCCAATAAACAAAACAAAGATTTCGTCCCCGAAATCAAGGTTGAGCCTACGGGACTTACTACAGAAGAAAAAGACCTTGTAACATCCCATCACGACGCCTTGTTTGCTAAATTAGGTTTAAAGGGAAACCTAGATCTATGACCATTTCGCCCAATCGGCAAACCAAGATCCCAATAAACAAGGATAAGCCCCCAATAAACAAAAGATAAGCCTCTATCTGCCTAGAGCAGCCCTTAGTAAATTAAAGCAGGAGAATAAATTAACATCTTGAGGGGTCTGAGAGGTATACCTGACTGAATAGCTCTGGGTATCTTTGTCGCATCAGGTCCTGCGGCTCCCAGGTATGCTCCTCCTGGTCGTGGTTCCTCCACAGGACCTTGACTAATGGGACCTTCTTGCGACGCAGGACTCGTACTCCTCGGTCGTCGATCCTAACCGGCTCCAAACGAACTAACCGGTCTGAAGCTACCGGCCCTTCGGTGGTCGAAATCTGCTGCTCTGGGCGTAGCAGAGCCCTCCTCAGCGAAGAAATATGGAAGACGTCGTGCAGCGCTTCCAGCTCTGGTGGTAACTCCAGCCGGTAGGCTAGGGGTCCGATCCGCTCCAGGATCCTATAAGGGCCCATGTACCTAGGACTGAGCTTCTTCCTCCGACCACGCACCCGCGAGACTCCATGCATGGGCCGGATCTTCAGAAACACCCGGTCCCCCACCTGGAACTCCACCTGTCGATGCCGGGCGTCATAGTACTTAGCCTGTCTACTCTGTGCCTCGAGCATCCTGTCCCTGATCAGCCTCACCTGTGCCTCGGTGTCTTCAACAAACTCTGACCCCAACACCTTCGGATCTTCGTTCTGAACCCAAGAAAGCGGGGTCCGGCATCTCCTCCCGTACAAGGCTTCGTAAGGCGCCATCCTGATGCTGGACTGGTGGCTGTTGTTATAGGAGAACTCGACAAGGGGTAAGAGTTTCTCCAACGGTTCCCCGCGGTCCAAGATGCATAGCCTCAAAAGGTCCTCCAGCGTCCGGTTGGTGCGTTCTGTCTGCCCGTCTGTCTGGGGATGAAATGCAGTACTGAAGGTCAATCGCGTGCCTAAGTAAGCTTGCACGGATCTCCACTCCCTGGCGGTGAACCGGCCATCCCGATCCGACACTATCGTCCTGGGCACGCCATGATAACGGATGAACTGCTCCACAAACTTCCGCACCAGTACTCCTACTGAATCGTCCTTCCTGATCGGTATAAATCGAGCCACCTTGGTCAACCGATCAACGATTACCCAGATCGAGTCATTCCCTGTCCGAGACCGGGGAAGCCCATGTATGAAGTCCATGGCTATGTCATCAAACTTCCACTCCGGCACCGGGAGTGACTGCAATAATCCTGCGGGGTTCCTGCACTCCGCCTTTACCAGCTGACATGCCCCACAATGGGTCACGAAGTAAGAGACATCCTTCTTCATGCCCGACCAGAACATCGTCTTCTTCAAATCAGCCGTCATCTTTGTGATCCCCGGGTGTACAGAATACCGGCTGCAGTGCGCCTCCGTCATAATATCCTCCCGGATCTGGCCTCCCACTGGTATATTCACCCTTCCTCTTAAGCACACCAGGTCGTCCCTCAGTGTGTAATCTCCTGCAGTGCCTGCCTCCAGAGCTTGGAAGATGGGCTCTAACTTGGCATCCTGCCTCTGCCCTTCTCTGACTCGGTCTCTGATGTCATCGGTAATGCCCATCGCGGCCAAGTACTCCTCATAGAGCTCAGGATCATCAGACGACACCAGAGTAATGTGCATGTCCTCTAGTCTCTGCAGCAGCTCCATAGACATCAATTGAGGCTCTGCTCCTATTGTGGAGGCTCTCCGACTCAGTGCATCTGCTACCACATTCGCCTTCCCCGGGTGATAGTGCATCTCGTACTGATAGTCGGATAGAAACTCCACCCACCGCCTTTGCCTGATGTTCAGTTCCTTCTGCGTGTCCACGTACTTAAGGTTCTTATGATCGGAGTATATATCACAGTGGACTCCATAAAGGTAGTGCCGCCATATCTTCAGTGCGAACACAACTGCTCCCATCTCAAGGTTGTGCACTGGGTAGTTCTTCTCATGGGTCTTCAGCTGGCGGGAGGCATAAGCTATGACGTGTCCGTTCTGCATCAGCACCGCTCCCATCCCCTACTATGATGCGTCGGTGTAGACCTGAAATCCCTCCCTCCCCGAGGGGAGAGTAAGAATGGGAGCCGAGGTCAGCCGATCCTTCAGCTCCTGGAAAGCTGTCTGGCACTGCGGGGTCCACACGAACGATACCTCCTTCTTCGTCAAGGATTTGAGCGGGAGGGCGATTCGAGAGAATCCTTCTATGAATTTCCGGTAATAACCGGCAAGTCCCAGGAAACTTCGCACGTCTGTGGCCGTCTTCAGCGGCGGCCAATCCCTGACTGCCTGAATCTTTGCCGGGTCCACCGCCAGCCCGGCTCCGCTGATAATTTGGCCTAAGAAAGCCACCTCCTTCAACCAGAACTGACACTTGCTGAACTTCGCATAAAGGCGATGCTCCCGCAGTCTCTCCAAGGTCAGTGTCAGATGTCGTGTGTGCTCCTCCTCTGTCTTAGAATAGATAAGGATGTCGTCTATGAATACTATGACGAACACATCCAAATAAGCCTCGAAGACCTGGTTCATGAGGCTCATAAATGCCGACGGAGCATTCGTGAGCCCGAAGGGCATCACGATGAACTCATACAATCCGTATCGGCTACTAAAGGCCGTCTTCGGGATATCCTCCTCCTGGATCCGCAGCTGGTAGTAGCCTGACCTCAAGTCCAGCTTCGAAAAATAATGGGCTCCCT
Organism: Platanthera guangdongensis; assembly: GCA_039583875.1. Lineage (NCBI taxonomy): Eukaryota > Viridiplantae > Streptophyta > Magnoliopsida > Asparagales > Orchidaceae > Platanthera > Platanthera guangdongensis. Next base: position 75,644,523 of record CM077154.1, on the reverse strand, counting down.
CCAGCTGATCGAACAACTCGTCTATCCTGGGGAGCGGATAGGTATTTCGGACGGTCAGCCTGTTTAGTGCTCGATAGTCAATGCATAGGCGTAAAGTGCCGTCCTTCTTCTTCACGAATAGGACAGGAGCTCCCCATGATGAGGAGCTCGGCCTAACAAATCCTACTTCCACCAGCTCCTGCAACTGTGTCCGAAACTCCGCCAACTCCTTCGGGGCCATCCGATAAGGGGCCTTGGATACCGGTTTAGCCCCTGGTACCAACTGAATCTGAAAGTCCTTCTCCCTATGCGGAGGCAGTCCTGGCAGCTTATCCGGAAAAATATCGGCGTAGTCATGAACCACCGGAATGCTAGCAATCAGGTCCTTCTCCTCAGTCATCTCGAAAAATACCTGATATACCTCGTCTCCTTGCATGTGAGCCTTAACGGCCTGAATAGATGAAAGCAGGCGGCGGGAAACCGGTATAGTACCTTCGAATGTTGCATAAGTATCGCCATGGCTCAGCACTACCCTCCTCGCCGGGCAGTCTATCTGGGCATGGTTCCAGATAAGCCATGTCATGCCTAAGACAAGGTCGAAGTCCGGCATCCTCAGGATCGTCGCTGGGGCCTCGAGTGTCAACCCGTCTATGGTAACCTCCAGGAGGCACTTTTCTGTGGACTGGATCTCCATCCCATTGGGGAGACGCACCCTCCTGGGTAGTCCCGTATAACATCGAATCTGATCCAGGTCCTTGACGAAATCCCCCGACACAAAGTTGTGCGATGCCCCCGTGTCGAACAGGGTATGGGCAGGCTTGCCGCACACCATCACCATTCCTAAATCAGTTTTAAGAAGAAACTTTGGTGTAAGGTTTTCTAACCTAGGTTGTGTAGTAGTTCTATCAATACTTAATATGAGCAGGGAATAAATCCAAAACTAAAATTACTCTCATACCTGCAATAACTCTGTCCGGGTTCCGGGGCTGTGCTAAGTCCAAAGCGTAAATCTGCTCCCCATTCTGCCTGCGGTCACCTCCTTGGTAACCACGTCCTCGGCCGCGTCCTCGGCCTCCAAAATGCTGGGCCGATGGGCCACCCCGTGGTGCTGGAGGTGGTGCCCCCCTCATAGGGCAGTCTCTCCGGAGATGTCCCACCTGGTGACAGTGGAAGCACTCCGGCGGGGGATACGCCCTACCCCGGGGTCTCTGCATCTCCTGGATCCGGAGAGGTTGAGGGGCCAAGACCACCTGCTCTCTCGGCTCCTGCCTCACCTCCTGACGAGGCTGCTCCTCTATCCTCCTCCCATCTGGTATGGTGCCTCGCCGCTGATCATTTCGGGCCCTCCGGCCCTGGTCCTCCGCATGCCGTTTCCGGCCCCGAGTGGTGTGCCAGTCGGCCTCAATCCTTTTCGCCATCTCCAAAATCCGGGGGATGGGCCCGTCAGAGATAAAAAGCAGGGCCTCCCTCAACTCCTCTTTTAGGCCCTTATAAAACCTCTTGACGTAACCTGCTTCGTCCAGCTGATAGGAGCCCGCATATCGGGCCAAATGATCGAACTCTCGGTGGTACTCCACCACTGTCCTGGTGCCCTACCTCAGCTGTAAGAACCGCTCCTCCAACTCGTCCCTGGCCGACTGAGGAACAAAGTGCTCCAGCAGCGTGGCCCTGAATTCTTCCCAAGTGATTTCTGCAATCTCCCTATCAGCAAAAGTCGTGTCTAACAGCGTCTTCCACCACCGCTTAGCATGTGACTCCAAACAAGATACCACCAGGGCCACCCTCTCCTCCCAAGGGCATCGTATCCCAGTCAACATCTCGTACATAACATCCAGCCACTCCTCTGTCCGCACTGCCGACTCTGTCCCCAAGTATGATGGGGGAGAGAGTCCTCGGAAGGTGCTCATCTAGTTGGCCCCTGGGTTTGGCTGCTGGGCTGGAGCCTGCTGAGCCCGGAAGGCCTCAAGGATGGCTGTAAGGGTCTGCCCCATGTCCGACTGAAGGAAAGGTGTGGGGACCATGGGAGGTGGTGCAATGTCTGGAGTCTGCTGAGCTCCGCCTTGTGGGGTGGGCTGAGCTGGGGGCTGCAAAACGAGCTACACTAATAGGTAATCGACTCAATAAAAGTGGACAATTTACATGTGATCCCCCATATGGGCACACCACTGCTTCCGCTGCTTAGTTTGTCCCCAAACTAAACTCGCGCGGGGGTGGCCTAGGGTTGTGGACTGTTACTTTTCGATCGAGGTCTGCCTTTGATACCACTTGTAAGACCCCCCTTTTTGGAGCCGTAACCTCCCAGGATACCTCCGTAGTGGCAGACGGAAGCGGTGGGTTGGGCCTCGCCCACCTCTAAACCAGTAAAGCACTACCGGTCAGACCTATCGTACGCCTCAACGCTTGGTGCACGAAGCGGACTCCTGCGTACTCTTGCCGGCTGGCGCACCGGACTTCTGTTGGCGAAGTGCTAACCACAGTTGCCGAGCCAACGTATTGGCTTCGGTGCATCGACCCTCCAATACCGAAGACCCACCACCTTAATTTCCTTTCCTGTTATGCACATGCAGTTTTAGCGTAAACAAGGATCGAGCCGAAGCTCCCCGGACCAACACGTCCGACTCAAACAATCGAGCCGAAGCTCCCCGGACCCAAAGTCCGCCTTTTAACCACCCGAGCCGAAGCTCCTAACCGACTTCCGGTGCCCTCAGTGTTTCTGAAATGTGCAACCCTAATTACTAAGTTACTCTTTTCAGCTTGTTAAAACAGTTTACGTTAACCCAGGACTGCCCCCGGTATTCCCTGTGAAGGGCTCTCAAGGGGCACTAGGAACTGTGTTGGGATTACGCCCAGCGTTCCCTTTCGCAAGGTACTTATTTTATTATTGGTTGATTCCCTTACCCATTATTTTCTCATATTTCGATATGCTAATCCTAGGGTAATTTGACTCCAACTCTTCCTTGGGTGGGACGATCTTTCGTCGGACCCGAACGCCTATAAACCTTAGACAAAACCACACCCTACTCACTCATCTTCCATAGATGCAGCCCCTTCCATTTGTCTTTACAGCAAACCACCAAGACCCATCATACGAGCCCTAATTCACATCCAAATGTAATCCTACAGTTTTGCTATATGCAGATCACTTAAGCTACATGACCCGTAAAAAGGGAAGCACATGAAATATTCATACAGTACCCTTATGATAATTATTAGAGGTCTAAAAAGACATTTGAAGCATAAATCCAGAAATCCATAATTTCCCTAATTTGTCTGATAATTAATTTATTTATTCTAGTGTCCCAAGAGGCCCAGGTTTGAACATGAAGTACCATTTTCAGACAAGATAATAATCCACTAAATTTATGATAATTACCAAATGCCTAATCAACTCTAAATACTAAGTCTTCCAATTTTTCAGCAAAGTTTAGGCCTTTAAATTTAATTTCAAAGATGCCCCATAATAAGTCATTTTAAAAGATTCTAGAGAAAATATACCTCCAAAAATTCAGAGAAAATTCAGGGATGATTGTGATGGAATACAAGTACCCTAGAAAATGTTTCATAATTTATCATTGGGAAATAAGGCTATATTTGATTTTCTTATGAACTTTCTAATTTAAGGGTTAATGAACAAAGTATGCTAATCAGTCATCAAATATTTCCACAAAAATTCCCATATGATAACATTGACCTACAAACACTATGCAGCAAGTTTCATGATTTTTCAGTAAGTAATGGCCTCTGACAAGAATTATTTAATATGTAATCAAAATAAAGCACTTGTGAAGTAGATGCCCTAAATAGATATCCAAAAATTCTAACAAAATTCATACAAGATTATTATAACCTAAAACTAACTCTGCCCATGTTTCATACCCTCTCTATGGGCAGTGAGACCACAATAGCCAAAATAATTATTAGGGCATTACTATTGATTACAAATGAAGTGCCAAAAATATTGTCCAAAATTCCTCAAGTAAATTATCAGAGGCTCAACATACCCAAATCCCCTCACTACCCAAATTTGGTTAAGTTTCAAGATGTTTAGCTAACCTAAACTTACACTACAAGTTTTAGGTCCTAAGCTAGGGTTAGGGTTTTGGGGCCCCTATCCTTTTTACAATTAGCTAATATTTTTAACAGTGGGTTCTATATATCCTAGGAACCACCTTGCAAAATTTGGAGTTCATCCAAGGTGTTTAGGACTCATACCCTTCACAAGGCCAAAAGGTCCCTCCTTAGGGTTTGACCTAGGAACTTAGGGCAAATCTATTCCTCCCTACCCCATATTCCATGGGGAGGTGATAAGTGCTATAACAAGCCAGTGGACCAAATTTCAAAACCAAAAATGCAACTCTTGACCAAAATGCCCTTATAAAGGTATAGTTAGGGTTGGGTCAAAACCTATTCAAAACACATCCAAATTAAATGAAATTTTATACAGATACCTAATTGGAACCCAGGGACCACTCACCAAAATTTGGGAGGGTTTGGAGGTGTTTAGGGCACCTATTTAATTTATCTAATAATTATTAAATATTTACAAAAACTATAGAAATATTTTCTCAAAAAATTCCCATTTTTGGGCAGGCCCTAGGTATATCTAGGATAGACTCTCTGCCAACATTTCAGCTAATTTGGGCTAGGGGTGAAGAGTGGGCACTCAATTTAATGACTGCCTAGCCCTAAGGGTATGTCCCACCAAAATGGGTGCCTTGGTCAGACCTTGCACCCAAATGGGTTCAAACTAATTTTAAAATACAGTAGACTCAAGGGACTACAACTTTCATGTTGAAGTATTTTCCACCAGAAGATCCTAAGTATTTTTAAAGTTTTAAACCATTAATATCAAAAACTGTGACAGAATTGCATTAATATAAATTATTTCCTATAGTTTAATATCAGGGGAGGCACGAATCTTGACGCAGATTCGACGGAATCCCGTCGTCTTCTCCAATGAGCCAACGGCTGCGATGCGTCCCGCCTGGAGCGATCTCCAAACGCCACTGACGGCGACCCGACCACCTCCCCGGCCGGCCACCGGCACCACCACCTCCGTTGAGGTGGTGGCCGTCCCCAGGCGGCGGCTTGGCCGCCGGAAACCCCTTTTCCGGCGATCCCGAGAGGTGAGTTTTCTTCAGAAAAATCCATGAAAACCGAATTGGATCGGGCTCAATTGAGCCCGAACCTTGGTCCTATCCATTGCTATGATCTAATCATGAGTTAAGGAGAGGGGGAGGACCTTCCTGGCGGCCTGGATGCGAGAGGAGCGGCGGGATGCCATTGACGACGGCGGCGGCGCTCGGCTTCTGCAACTGCACAGTGGAATGGCTCGTCTCCTCCAGGTAAACGCTCTAAAATGATCCCCTCGGCTCCCTGAAGGTGTTTAAATGGCAAATGGGGGAGAGGGGAGGCTGGTTCTTCAATGGCCATTAACACCATTAAAGGTGTGGCTCGGGTTGTGTGGAGGGGGGCTGAACCCACCCCTTGGTGGCCGGGAAACGGCTGGAATCAACTCCTCTCCCCTAGAGGAGTTGATTACAGCCATAATTGGTGGTTGTTAGCCTTCCTTGGCCGGCCTCTCTCTTCCCCTTCTTCTTCCTCATTTTCTCTCTCCTCCATTATCATGGAGGGGGGCTCCTTTCTCTCTCCTAGTCACCCCTGGTTGACTAGTCAACCTCACAAGCTAAATGCAGCCCACTTGATTATGATGGTCATGGGAATGGGTTTAGCCTAAGGGAGAAGTGGCTTGGGCTTGGGTTAGCCCTTTTGGGTTAAGTTTGACTTGACCTAAATGAGGGTTGACCTGGTCAATTTGACCATCTGGGTTGACCCCATTGGGTTTTTAGTGGCCCATTGGGCTCCCTTGAGCTCTAGGGTTACTTGAATAGGGTTGGTTGGGCATCTTGGGGGTCACATGTCCCTTGGCAAGGGCACTTTGACCATTTTAGGGCTTGAGTTGACTTGGGTCAACCTGGCCTCTAGGGCTGACCCCAATGTGTCCTTAGTGACCCATTGACCTCACTTTAGGGTTAGGAGGGCATAGGTGGGGTCCTTTAGGCTAGGAGTAGGTCAGTTGGCCCTAAGTAGGCTAGTTTGACCCATTTAGGGCTAGGGTTGACCTTGGTCAACTGGGCCTCTTGGGTTGACCCTAATAGGTCCTTTTGGCTCTAATGGGTCTCCCAAGCATTAGGGGTGTTGTGGTAGGGTCTTGGGGTTAAGGTGTAGCCCATGGTCATCCTAAACCATTGTTTAGAGTTTTACTATTTGCAGACCATGATGATCTCCCACCTTTTGTCCCCTATCTCTTGGCCCATTACTGGCTTCCTAGGGTTTGTCATGACCTAGTCATGGCCAAAACCACTCTTAGGGTCTAGTTGGAAATGAGATGTTACATCTTGAGCCCAAGTCTTCAGCACTGATGAAAAAGAAAAGCACGGTGAAGGAAGGGAAATGCCACCACTGTGGCAAGGCTGGTCATTGGAGGAGGAACTGTCCTTCATACATTGAGGGTCTACAGAAATTGAGGGGAGGTATGACTTCCGCTTCAAATGTTTACGTTATAGAGATAAACCTTTCTGCTCCTTCATCTTGGGTATTGGATACCGGATGTGGTTCTCACATTTATACAAATGTGCAGGAACTGGGAAGGAGAAGATTGCTGAGTAAAGGGGAGGTGGACCTCCGCGTCGGCAATGGAGCAAGAGTTGCTGCTGTAGCCGTAGGGGTTTATCGTCTTTCTTTGTCCAGTGGGCTTGTAATAGAACTTGATAATTGTTATTTCGTTCCGGCCATAACTAGAAACATTATATCTATTTCATGTTTGGACATGATTGGATTTTCTTTTATAATTAAGAACAATTGTTGTTCTATATTTAAGAATGATGTTTGTTATGCTGTAGCCCAATTATTTAATGGTCTTTATGTTTTGAACTTGGACCATCTGATCTGTAATGTAGATAATAATAAAAGACTAAGAACAAATGACTCAAACCCTACGTATCTCTGGCATTGTCGTTTGGGCCATATCAACGAGAAGCGCATATCCAAGCTCCATAGAGATGGACTTTTGGACTCATTTGATTATGAATCATTTGAGCGATGCGAATCTTGTTTGTTAGGCAAGATGACTAAAGCTCCTTTCACTGGTTATACTGAGAGGGCTGAGGATCTCTTGGGTGTTGTACATAGTGATGTATGCGGACCCATGAGTTCCATGGCTAGAGGTGGGTATTTCTACTTTGTTACATTTACTGATGATTTCAGTAGATACGGATATGTGTATCTTATGAAGTGCAAATCCGAGACCTTTGAAAAGTTCAAAGAGTTCCAGAATGAAGTAGAAAACCAGTTGGGTAAAAGGGTTAAAGCACTTCGATCTGATCGAGGTGGCGAATACCTGAGTCATGAGTTCTGTGATCATCTGAAAGAGTGTGGTATTGTATCACAGCTCACTCCACCTAGAAAACCACAACATAATGGTGTGTCTGAGAGGAGAAATCGTACTCTGTTAGACATGGTACGTTCGATGATGAGTCATGCAGACTTGCCTGTTTCCTTTTGGGGTTTTGCTTTAGAGACTGCTGCAATGACATTGAATCGCGCTCCAACTAAAACGGTTCTGAAGACACCATATGAGATATGGACTGGGAAGCGTCCTAGTATGTCGTTCATTAAAATTTGGGGCTGTGAGGCATACGTGAGACGTCAAATGCCTGACAAGCTGGAACCCAAATCAGATAAATGTTATCTGGTGGGATATCCTAAGGAAACGAAAGGGTATTACTTTTACCTACCGTCTGAGGGCAAAGTGTTTGTCGCAAGGATTGGTGTCTTCTTGGAGAAAGAGTTCTTATCAAGAAAGACTGAAAAGGTAGAGCTTGAAGAAGTTCAAGAACCACATGTAGTGAATGAACCGGAATTGGATTCTGAGACAGGACTACAAGATGTTGTAGCTAGAGAACCTACTCAGGGAACACAAGTCCTACGTAGATCTGGTAGACCGAGGTTTGAGCCTGAGAGATATGGATTTCTCGTGTCTCAAATAGGTAATGTGTTGCTTATGGATCATGATGATGAACCAGCAACCTACCAAGAGGCTATGAATGGACCGGACTCCGACAAATGGCTTGAGGCCATGAAATCCGAAATGGACTACATGTATGCAAACCAAGTTTGGAACTTGGTGGAACCACCTGAAGGGGTACGACCCATAGGGTGCAAGTGGGTCTTCAAGAAGAAGACCGACATGGATGGGAATGTACAGACATTCAAAGGGCGACTGGTGGCTAAGGGTTTCAAGCAAATTCATGGTATTGACTATGATGAGACCTTTTCCCCTGTTGCCATGGTAAAGTCCATTAGGATATTGCTTGCTATTGCTGCGTATTATGACTACGAGATCTGGCAGATGGATGTCAAAACGGCTTTCCTTAATGGAAACCTCCTTGAGAAAGTGTATATGACACAACCCGAGGGTTTTGTATCCCCAGATGAAGCCACTAAAATATGCAAGCTGAATAAGTCCATTTATGGACTGAAACAGGCCTCTCGAAGTTGGAATCTTCATTTTGATGAGAAAATCAAAGAGTTTGGTTTCATCAAGAATGAAGATGAGCCTTATGTTTACAAGCGAATCAGTGGGAGCATTGTTGTCTTCCTGATATTGTATGTAGATGACATACTGTTGATTGGGAATGACATTCCTACCCTGAAATTTGTTAAGAACAACCTAGGGAACTGCTTTTCAATGAAGGATTTGGGTGAAGCGACTTATATACTCGGTATTAAGATCTATAGAGATAGATCGAAGAAGTTGCTGGGTTTGACCCAGAGTACGTACATCGAAAAGGTGTTGAAGCGGTTCAACATTCTTGAGTCCAAGAAAGGATTTTTGCCCATGTCTCATGGTGTGAATCTCTCTAAGGACCAGTGTCCAAAGTCTTGTGAAGATAAGGACCGCATGAAGTTGATTCCATATGCTTCGGCAATTGGATCAATCATGTACGCGATGTTATGTACTCGACCCGATGTCTCCTTTGCTTTGAGCATGACTAGCAGGTATCAGTCAGACCCCGGTGAGTATCACTGGATTGCAGTCAAGAATATCCTGAAGTACTTGAGAAGGACTAAGGATGTGTTCTTGGTGTATGGTGGAGAGGAAGAGCTCGTTGTAAGTGGTTACACAGATGCTAGATTCCAAACTGATCGAGACGACTCCAAGTCTCAGTCAGGTTTTGTGTTTTGCCTGAATGGAGGAGCTGTGAGCTGGAAGAGTTCCAAGCAAGAGACAGTTGCTGATTCTACAACAGAGGCCTAGTATATCGCAGCAGCTAATGCGGCGAAGGAGGCTGTATGGATTAGGAAATTCATCGGCGAGCTTGATGTAGTTCCTAGCATTGTTGGTCCCGTAGTTCTCTACTGTGATAACAATGGTGCAATTGCACAATCTAAGGAACCTAGATCTCATCAGCGCTCCAAGCACATACTCCGGCGGTTTCATCTTATTCGTGAGATTGTCGAACGAGGAGATGTAAACATTTCCAGAGTGCCGACTGAGGAAAATATTGCGGATCCGCTGACAAAGCCTCTCGCGCAGAGAAAGCATGATGGTCATACTAGATCGATGGGTATACGATACCTAAATGATCAACTCTAGCGAGAATCTTGTGGGTTGCATGTAATCTTGTATTTTGTTGGCTGTTTGTTCATATGATGAACTGTATACCTAATTTTCCTTTAACAATTAATGGCAAATTCTTTTATTATGTTTTTCTATATGATAGTTAAATGTTAACATAATAGATACCCTTAGAATGTTCGCTTCCATGGGACATCAAGTACGTGACTTGAATGTGAGAGCCCATGATTTATTTGAAGCTTCATTCTTAAAGGTCCCTAGTCGAGTATCATCATAGAAGCTAAGGGTGATGATGGTACATGAAGACTAGCACGTGCGTTGACTGATGACCGGTTCTCACAGGTCATGATATTGTGATATCAAGTCATCACGTGGGTACTTGTTAGTGAACAAGTTGTACTGGACAGACCCAACCTGAGACTACTCTGTGGATTGTCATCCAATCGTGTCACGAGTAGGTCTCAATTGACAATGGTGTTGTGATCCTTTGACCTGAAGTCACAGCATTCATCAAGTGAGGAAGAGCGTGCTTTGATGCCATCTAAAGTCTTCCTTGAGAAAGGTTGATGATAAGGGTGGTTGTTGGGCATGTTACGAATCATTTGGGTGTTTGTGTGTGAGCAGATATGGGATTTGTCCTCCTGTATGATAGGAGTTGCATCCATGGGCCCCTTGATGGAACTGGACTGAGAAATGCATGGCCATGCTTGGTTGAGTCAATATGTGATATTGGACTCACCATTCTCTGGAAGTCCGTCCTGGATCAAGAAACTTGGATTGAGCTATTACGAGGGTGACACGGTCCATGCCTCTAGTTCTTTCCGGATGTAAAGGACAAAGGGACAAAGACAACGCTGATACATTGGTCATAAAGGCTTATGAGTTATAAACTCTTATTGCTTGGGGAGCAATGATGCATTGCTAGATGCCGCTCATTGTTTGTGAGGTTTTTGCTTTGATACTTTCGAGATCAAGTGGGAGTCTGTTGGAGTCACCATGATGATCTGGAAGTGATCAAACATGTAATCTAACTGCCAACGCGATATGAGCCTGCAGGGTCGCACATAAGAGATGTGGAGAAGTTGGACGATTGACTGTGTTGGTAAAGGTTGCCAATCACCGACCTGAATGGGGTCATGGGCAAAGTGTTGCCTTGAAGGATCGTCGAGTTGGGCAAATGTTGCCTTGGAAGGCTGGTTAGATTGTCGTCCGAGGGTCGATGACATTCGTCGAGAGTTGTCTTCTGATTCCCGCCGATCGGCGAGAATCATCTTTGATTCTCGCCGATCGACGAGAATCGTCGAGAATCAATATGTTGATTCTCGACGATCGATGACTTCGACATGTATCGTCGACCGGGGCTCGACGATCGACGAGTTCGTCGTGTATCATCAAGTCATGCTCGACGATCGGCGAGAATCGTCGAGTATTGTACTCTGATTCTCGCCGATCGTTGGTGATACTCGTCGACTGATTCTCGCCGAACCTGATCAGTGATTCTCGCCGATTGTCGCCGATTCTCACCGAATGATACTCGCCGATTCTGAACCCTAATTTCGGGTGGTCTGTGGATAGCGGAGTTTCTAAGTCTTTTATGCCTTTGGTATAAAAGGGATACTTAGGGTTTTCGGGTAACTTAAGCTTTTGAGCTCGCGATTTTCTCCTGTAGCAAATCAAACCCGACGGAAGAGTTCCGCTCGTTCGCTCCGTCGATCTCGATTCCCGCCGCCGGAAGAGTTCCGCCGCCGTGTTCGCTCCGTCGACCACCTCTTCTCCGGCGACTGTCGCTGGTGCTGCAATCCCTGGCGCGGACCTAGCAGTCCGTGGGAAAGCAAAGGTGCGGTCTTCTCCATCCCGATCTTCCGTGTGACGGAAAGACCGGCGTTCTCCCGCTCGTGTGGACTTCTGCAGAAACGTGGACATTATTCCACGTAGAACTCGCCGCTAGCAGGAAGAAGAAATTTGGAGCATCTCCGTTGAGTTGTGACTCAACGCCACTGAGGTAATTTTTGCCTAGTTTTTGCTAACTTCTTGATTCAACGTTCATAGCCCGATCCACATCTCTTTGGGTTTTTCTTGATGTTTATTTTTCCGCTGCGTGCACAAGCGTTGTGCCATCCTCATAGAGAAACCCAACAGTGGCCCGGCTGGTTGCATTCGAAGCACACCAGACCACGACGCGCTTCAGGTTGTTGAAATCGCTGAGGCTGTGGGGGTGGAGGCAACGCAGGCGGCTGCGGAACTGGATGCTCCACCCTATAGTTTCGGTGGACACGCCCTCCACCTCTTTGATAACCTCTTCCTCCTCTGAAGTCCCGTCTCCTTCTATTACTTGGGCCGGCTTCCATCACGTCCTCCGCAGGCCTCTTACTACATCCCAGGTGGTCCGCCTCCAATCTTTTTGCCATATCAATGATCTCCGCCAAGCTACCATCCGCTATAAACAAAAGGGACTGCCTTAGGGGATCTCGCAGCCCTTTATAGAAGCGCTTGGCATAACCTCTATCATCCAACTCATAAGAATCCGCAAACCTTGCGAGATGCTGGAATTCCCGCTGGTATTCTGTAACCGACTTTGATCCCTGCTTTAGTAGAAGGAACCTCTGCTCAAGCTCATCTCGGGCCGATGTAGGGATAAAGTGCTCCAAGAAAACACCCGAGAATTCACTCCAACTTATCTCAGTGTAGATCCGGCCTTGGAAGGTAGAGCCCATGAGGGACTTCCACCACCTCTTCGCATGTAAGTCCAAGACGGACACTGCCAATGTCACTGCCATGTTGGCTGGGCAACGGATACCGGCCAACAACTCCTGTATCGTGTCTAGCCATTCCTCTATACGTACGGCTGACTCCGTCCCAAGGTAGACGGGAGGGGAGAGAGCCCGGAAGGTGCTCAGCCAGTTGGAGCTCGGGGCCTGTTGTTGCACCGGAGCCTGCTGTGCCTTAAAAGCATCAAGAATGGCGGTGAGCGTCTGCCCCAACTCAGACTGTTGGAACTGAGTGGGTATGGGAGGGGTAGGAGTACCCCCCATCGGCTCAACATGCAGTGGAAACTACACGTACACGACAAATTTATGGTCAGGTTGGCTAAAATTAAGGTCAAAGTTGGACAAACTTAATGTGAATTACATATGGGCACACCACTGCTTCCGCTAAGTCAGTTTGTCCCCAAACTGACTAACCAAACGGGGGTGGCACCATTGTTGAATGACTTCTTAGTTGAGGATCGTGGCAAACTGATACCATTTGTAAGACCCCCCCCCAGATCCCAAAACACGGCACGAAGGGGGAGTCTTATGCCCGGAACAGCCGCCTTGCGGTAGCATTAGCACACGGGCTAACCTGTACCACAAGACGCCTATTCCGCCGGCTACAACAATATCAATATATCATGCCAATCCAACCCAATAAATAAGCAAGAGAAGTCAAAATCCACACTAAGTATATAATGTCCAAAAACATGAAATAATGAGAAGCTAAACGTTCTTCAACAAAATATCAGAGTACAACTAATCATTGCCCAAACGGGCTACATTAGAGTAATCAAAATACTAACATCAGTAACCGACGGTATCGACGACACTGTCACATCAGGCCCTGTCGTCCTGGCCTGGCTGTCCTGCTGCGTAGTCTGCGGCTGCTCTACCTACGGCGTGACTTCCTAAAAAGGAAGATGTAGTAACCGTTAGTCGAAACGACTAAGTGGTTTCACATCCGCTCCCCCGGCGACTCCTCGGCACCGGGCGGAGAAAAGGAACAAGAGTATAGTATATAACAAGTATATAAGTAAAGGAGTATAAGCAGGTGGCAAGGTACATGAATATAATGTATAATCTAGCAGTTCTACAAGCTAACCTCATATATCAACAGGTGTAAGGAAATCTACAGCAGGAAAGTAACTTAACTTATAAGAATGCCCATACAAACTTATAAGTTAAGGATCAGGTTACATAAAGTAACTCATCGTATAGGAGTGCCCATACAAACTTATACGATGAGGATCTTGTTGTGCAATGTTATGAAATGCTATGAATGCTATGCAATGACTCACCCATGCACACCCATGCAATTGCTATGTCGACACAGACTATAGTTCCCACTTTTCGAGCAGGTAGCTAACCTCTCAGGCATCAGCCGCCGTGGCCAGGCGGTGACAGTAGAACGGGCACTTCTACTACTAGGCGGGTATCACACTACTTGACCTAGGCCTCCGTACGCCTCAACGCTAAGAACACAACAGCGGAGCCCATGCGTACTATGGCCCAGCGGGGTCTTGGGTAGATGTGCACCAAGAACACAGCCCGAACTGGCCTTGTGTGACCCGGAAGGGGACTCGGAAGAAAGCACGAGGACACAGCCCAACCATTCACATGGCCGGAGGGGGCTCGGGACGTGAACACCGAGGACACAGCCCAAACCGACCAAGTCTAACTACCAACTCCCGTCGGTGTGACGACTGGCGAGCCCGTATACCTGCCACACTATCCTTAACCCAGGAATACGACACCGCGTGTCGATTCACACCACATACAATACCACATCAACATAACATGGAAGGGGCCTCGGAAGTAAGCACGAGAACACAGCCCAACCATCCATCCATACCTTATCACAACACAACCAAAACAAGTGACGGTCAACACCGCACTTACATCCCTTCGCAATACTACCCGTAGGGAGTCGACGCTCTGGGTATTGGACTACTAGACTCATTTCATTAACCAATCATACCCATGACCATAATCTATACATCTATATGACTTTCCAAATGATGACAATGTAATATAAACATGGTGGACATATAAAGATCTAACACACTTTCCATTCGATAATGTCATAATATAAACATGAAGTGCCCAATTATCAATTTTTCAATTTCTACCAATTCAATTCGTTTAAATAAGATTGTTTCACAATTTGATAATATGAAATCTGATTAATAAGCTACTTCAATCATACAACAAATGAGTACTCATAAAAGTTCAGTCAAGTCAAGTATCTTGCATTATTAATTCCACCGAATCAAAATCCATTTTCCATTAAGCCCAGATTTTAGGTGCAGGTTGAATCTGGACAGCAACTTCGACTGGGGATTCCCGAAGCTACAGGAAATCTGATGAAGTCGTGTAACCCCACAATGGAAAGGTCTTTCCGTGGTCTACAACTATCGTATTCAGACCTCAACCCAGATTTGATATCATCCTATTTGAAATCGGACTTGAAGTCCGCTGCGTACAGAACACAGTTTCTGCATACAAGATTTATTGAACATTTTCGTTTAGACTTTCCCGTGGCTACACACTTCGCCAGAAGTCGTGCAACTATTCGTTGGAAAGTTATTTTTAAGGGCTTCAACTTTCGTGTTTATCCGAAAGCCCAGATCTGGCCATGTCACACTTAAAAATGGCCACGAAGTTTGCTGCGCGCAGAATACAGATTCTGCGCGCATCTTAAGGCGGCATGAACGGCATCGGTTCATCGTCCTCCTCAATGCGATCATCCCAAATCATTCCAGAATTTCCTCCACCCTTATTCACCCTCAAGAGGCCAATATCCTTCATGAAACCATCCCTTAAGATCACATTGAAGAAGGGCGTGGTTGAAGAGATCTAAAACCTAAGACACAAGTCTTAGTATGGCCTTTCCTAGAAAACTCCTCCTCACCATCAAGACTCTCTTGAGTCGATGTCTCGCCTAGGAAAATAACTATAGATCTAGCACCAAGGGAGAGGGTAGGAAACTCACATTGGCTCCAGCGGTACAACCATTTCCGGCCATGGATCTCGTAGTTCTCCTTGGCGGCATCTTCTCTTTCACGGCGATGGCGGATCTCCTTCGGTAGACCTTGCTCCAACAGTTTCGCTCTCACCAGGAGTTCTCACAGGAATTAGGGGATGAAATGAACATGAAAACGGCTAGGGTTTTCTGTCCCCCTTATATATAAAAAGTGACACGGGTAGGGACACGGCCGTGTCCTTACCCGTGTCCTTCCTGGCGAAGCGGCAACGACAGTTTCTATGTCGGTTCAATATTTGACACGGCCGTGTTCCTGGCCGTGTCCTTCTCGGGTTGCATCTCGACAATCCATCAAAAATCGTCGACTCGACACACACGGGTAGGGACACGGCCGTGTCGCTACCCGTGTCACATGATGTCGACACAACTCGTCAGACTCGACACGGCGTGTCGAGTGTAACTCGACACACACGGGTAGGGACACGGCCGTGTCGCTACCCGTGTCACATGATTTCGACACAGCTCGTCAGACTCGACACGGCGTGTCGAGTGTAACTCGACACACACGGGTAGGGACACGCCCGTGTCGCTACCCGTGTCACTACCCGTGTCGCTACCCGTGTCACTACCCGTGTCACTACCCGTGTCACTACCCGTGTCACTGCCCGTGTCACTGCCCGTGTCACTACCCGTATCCCTACCCATGTCACTACCCGTGTCACTACCCGTGTCACTACCCGTGTCACTACCCGTGTCTCTCTGCACTGATTTCTCCACTTCTCCACAAGTGCAGTCCAATTCCCTGCACTTCTCAGGACTCGAGTCAACCCTCCTGACTCAAAAACACACACTAGGGGCCTAGAGCGATTCGGGACGTTACAGTCTCACTGCGCAGTCCGCTAATCAGCTTTCCAACCACTTCTCCCCAGCAGAGGGGGATAACTCCTCAACCCGCATATATTTGGCGCGGGCTTGCTTAGCACAGTATAGGTGGACTCCTCCCATTCCGCCAACAACAGAATCAACTCCAGAAGACCAGACCCTAACCTCACAGCATGGAGCGGACTCGACAGACTCCACATTCTACACGCACAACTCACCGACTCACTGGAGGTGACGTTACAAAAAGTTGTTACCTTCGCGGGCCTATAAATAGCCCCTCATAACTCTCATTCGTGGGGACAGCGACAGACACGAGGGCAACCGACGACATGGTCAAGGAATATGATCTTACTGACTCCACTTCACATTCCACGCGATATCACCTGTCCTCCTTGCCTGATTGCACAGTCCGCTCGGCTTGCTCCAGCGTGCTGCGAGATCAGTTAACCGCAAGGTCTGTCGAACCCTCGGATCAGTCCGTGCGGCCTTTTTAGCAAGTTCTTTCCTTAACCGCCAGCTTCCCCCTTTGTACCCTTTATTTGCTTTTCATGTAAAGGTGCAACTCAAGTTGTAACACTGAATTATAATTAAAGGAAAGCTCGTCGCAAGAGTGGCATTTAAGCCGCGGCGGGCAAAGTCTGTTGTTGTCGCTGCTAGCGGCCCCCTCTTTTGCTCAACTGACTTCTCTCGGCATCAAACTGAAAACCCAACTATTAAAGTAACCGCTGCTCGACAGTTCCTAATCAACCACCCGGCCATCTCCACACTCGGATCAACATCCAGCTTTCCCCCTATTATCCCTCGCAACCCTTGATCAAGCGCTTGCTCCACTCTCGAGCACTCAGAAGCTTTTCCTCGCATCCTCAACAACCTCCCTGTTTTCCCAGCAACATTCTTATTCAATCATCTTGCTTGTGAGACCGAACACACCCGTTAGTTGCTGGTGCCCGCGACAACCACTTCTCACATTTCCGTGCATCAACAGTTACCATGCAACCTTCAGATATTGAACAGATGGTGAAAACCAACGTTTACTCATGTCAGACCGCAAACTTCCGAAAAACATTCCTCAAACCATCAAAGATGCACTCTGGGATGCCCTCTTGCTGACACGTCGGGAAACTTCCCTATAGATCAGAGCAATTAATGATACCCTAGCTTCTATAATTCAGTGATTGGACTCGCAACCTGCAATAATGCCGGTTACTACAGTCAAGCCAGTAGTGGAAAATCCACATTCTAATCTACCAAATTTTCTGGCAGTTGATATATATACTTATCCGACAAGTTACCCACCTATGCAGGTTGCAGTCCCTTTGCAGTTTCCAGCAGCTGAATAAAGGGAGAGTTTCTGCAAACTCAGTCCTCAAACTATAGGTTGCTCTTCCAATCACCAAGGAAAACTGCCTGAATTTTCCACTAAGAGGAAGTGAGGCCCAGAAGCTTTGTTCCATATCAGGCAACCTTCAAAGTGTCCCCCAAAGGGTCCTCAATCACGAGTAAGGTGAGGAAGGAATTTCTGAAATCGTCTCTCCCCAAGCAAGGAATCCGGGATTGACAACACGGTGGGTAAAGCAACTCAGGACATGAAGAACAAACCAAGCGATGAGGGATCTTCTCAGCTTGTTGATCAAAAGGTCAAGGACTCTAACCAATACTGCAAATATCACAAAGAAAAGGTCCATGCAACAGAAGATTGTAAAGCCATTCAGCCACTAGTAGAGAAGATGATAAAACATTATAAATTACAACATTTGCTCCAACAAAATGATTCTTCAGATCCATCAACTTCAAAAGGAAACGAAATAGCAAATATTCCTTGCTGCTCAAAAAGGGAAACCATATCAATGACATGAACTTCGGTCTTGGAACCAAGATCATCAACGACGACTATGTCGGGACACTCATAAACATGTTCTAAGCTGAAGGAGAACAATGCAAAATAGTCAAAGCTACTCACAATCAAGGCCGGTTGTTTCTACTTTACTCTTTAAACATTTTCTCTCGAAAGCACTTCCAAGTGTTGTTTCTCTCATTTCAATAAAACATACGTCATATATCTTGTACAGACACAATTCCCTTTTTGGAGTGCTTCCTCCTCTACTTTCTCTTTCCTAAAGAGATCACTGAACCACCGAGATATCGCCGAGTCGTGTTGTTTCCTTCAATCGATTGTTCTCGGGCTTAAGGCCATGATGACCACATATAGTAGGGAGTGCTTGTGTATGTGCAGTGGGTGCTGCTCAATCTATATTGTGATCTTCAGGACTTCGGATCCTGACTGGTATCTAACATAAAGCGTCTATCAAGGGAGGTCCCATGTGTTAGCTCTAA
This sequence comes from Platanthera guangdongensis, assembly GCA_039583875.1. NCBI lineage: Eukaryota > Viridiplantae > Streptophyta > Magnoliopsida > Asparagales > Orchidaceae > Platanthera > Platanthera guangdongensis. Next base: position 75,625,952 of record CM077154.1, on the reverse strand, counting down.
TGTGCTCCGTTATGGATACATTATAGTTACGATGATCTTTGTTTGACAAGCAATGGGGATCAAGTGTAGCCTTGTTTCTTCGTTCATCTCATGATTGTAATAGTCGAATACTCTATGGTACTCTCAATCTATGCTTTCGCGGGGCCCACAACTCCACTGATATTTCTACAGGTGAGCAATGCTACAGACTACTTGGCGCACCTGGCCTGACTGATCAGCGATGTTGGAACCCGAGGCAGGAGAGCAGTATATCTAACGATCCTTCTCAGGATTTCCTATGCTTTTCTCTCTTATACCCTTATAAAGGATGCACAACCAACACGCTCTAAGTAAGACTATACTCGTAATGACATGTCTCGGGCAGGCGATGCATAAGGCTCATAGGTGCTCCTGTCGCAACATCCGACCTTTCTTGTTCATCTCTGAGTATAGGCCTCCTTTTATCAACTGCCTTTTCACAGGTTAACAGGTTAAATCCGACCTATCAAAAGGATTTGCAACATTAATTTTACTTATACTCATCTTATATGCACTGCTTTCATGAAGATCTGTTAGATGATGATTTACAAGCTCTCTATTATACTTATCGGATATTAATGACACTAATCATTGATCATTATATCTGGTTCTCCATGATTAACAAGCCTTGCTACTAGAGTCTAATTAAGATGGTTTCATCTTGGTGATTTGGACTTCATATTAAAGATATCATATCTGATCTCGCGAAATGGTCAACATCACGGTTTGATCTTTATTCGATTTTCAGCAGAATCCGTCAGACATTTCTTATGCTATCCGATCATATCTATCTTATCATATTAATAGATAGCATTTGCATGTTCCCTCCAGGTACATGCAACCTATTTTTCAATCACATTTGCTTCTAACTCTTTTCTTGCAGAGTTCAGCAGATACATGCAAGTTCCCTCCAGGTACTTGCAGCTTACTTTCATATATAATATCTGCTTCTAACTCTTTTCTTGCAAAGATTAGCAGATATTTGCAAGTTCCCTTCAGGTGCTTGCAGCTTAGCTTTACTTTCATATCTGCTTCTACTTTTCTTTTGCAGAGATTGACAGATATTTGCAAGTTCCATCCAGGTACTTGCAACCTACTTTCCTTTAATATCTGCTGCTCACTCTTCTTTTTTGCAAAGATTAGCAGATATTTGTAAGTTTCATCCAGGTACTTGCAACTTACTTTTCTTTTATATCTGCTGCTCACTCTTCTTTTTTTTGCAGAGATTAGTAGATAATTGCAAGTTCCATCCAAGTACTTGCAACCTACTTTTCTTTTATATCTGCTCCTCACTCTTCCTTTTTGTAGAGATTAGCAGGAATTTGCAAGTCCCCTTCAGGTACTTGCAGCTTACTTTCATATATACCATCATATTTCCGTATAACTTCTCTTTTGTAGAGATTTGTAGATATTTGCAAGTTTCATCCAGCTACTTGCAACCTACTTTTCTTTCATATCTGCTTCTAACTTCTCTTTTGCAGAGATTAGCAGATAGTTTCAAGTTCCATCCAGGTACTTGCAACCTGCCTTTCTTTTATATCTACTGCTCACACTTCTTTTTTGGAGAAATTCGCAGATATTTGCAAGTTCCATCCAGGTACTTGCAACTTACTTTTCTTATATATCTGTTGCTCACTCTTCCTTTTTGCAGAGATTAGCAGATATTTGCAAGTTCCCTTCAGGTACTTGCAGTTTACTTTCATATATACCATCATATATGCGTATAACTTCTCTTTTGCAGAAACTATCAGACGCTTGCAAGTCCTCTTCAGGTACTTTCAACTTACTTTTATTTCAAGCATACTACTTACTCTTCCTTTTGTATAGGATAATAGGTGTTTGTAAGCCTTCATCAAGTACTTGCAAGTTATTACTATTCTGTGCCTTTCTTCTCATCTTTGTTTTGCAGAGCTCAGTGGAAGACATTCATGTCTTCTTCATTTTGCGAAGGCAATTTAGGTACACACAAGATGTACCCCCCTTTTTTCGTACATTAACTTTGCCTTTGCAGGAAAATGATAGGCATTGGCAAACTCCTTCTAAGGAGATACATCAGTTTCTATCTCTCCATACATCTTACTTTTCTAATCGGTGGATCACGATTTTCGTGGGTCTAATAATTTTTCGAAGTTTCTTTCGGGACTTAAAAAAGTGCGGGGATTATGTTAACCCAGAAATCGGTGAACCACCCAAGGTAGCCAGCTTGCTAGTTGCGGCTTGCTCAAGGTTCCCACTATAGGTCGCGACCAGTCCTCCATGTATGGGCGGACAGACTCCTCTATTTTCTCACGCTGCGCGACTAGGGTGGTCTCCCTAGTATAACCGCCCAAGTCACGGAGCACCCGCTTGTTCTGTAGTGGTTGCGGGCTACTTCCTCAGTCCGCCCCTGCAGGCCGCGTTGTTTGATCCTTTAATCTCATAGATTCACTTTACCCAAACAGATTCGAACTATCCAACTAAGTGGCGGACTCAGATTACTATCCACCAAGACCGCCATGTAGCTGCATGCTCAGCAGGAGTCACGGTCTTCACAACCTACTCCTGCAAGTTGAACAACAAGCAAAGCAAACCGCCACTTCACTAAGCGACCAGCCTCCAGGTCGCTCAACGCAAGGCAACCTGCCTCCAGTTCTCCCAACAATGCGACAACTCTCAAGGTCGCCTACCAGAGGGAGATAACCTCAAGGCCGCCCAGCAGGAGCAGCAAGCATGTCCATCCAACAGAGATGCGTACTTCAGCGATGTGGGTGACCTGCTTCTTGAGTCTGCCAGGTCGCCTAGACAGCCAGCTCTCATCCGTTTGTAGTTTGCGGACTCAATCTCAATTTGCCAAAGGAACGTGGACTTGCTCCAGCTCTCCAAAAAACCGAATAACATTCAGCAGACTCATCCCAACCGCCGCGGGCTAGGCGGACTCGTTATGTCGTTCAACCCTTCAGTCCGCCTGTAGTAGACGGACTTCTTCAGTAGGAAGGCGACCATCTCTATTCAATCTGCCATGTCGCCAACCTCACCAAGCGACAAGGCTCCAGCATAATCAGACTCGTCTTTTCTGTAGCGGGCTGGGCAGACTCCTCCAGTCCGCCACTGAGCCCTCCAGCTTTCCACCAGCATGCTTCCCTTCAACAGAGGCGGACTCACTGTGCAGTCCACCAATCAGCTTTCTAACTATTTCTCCCCAATAAAGGCAGATAACTCCTCAGCCCGCATACATTTGCGTGGGATCTCTTAGCACAGCATAGTAGGACTCCTCCCAGTCTGCCTACAATAGAATCAACTGCAAAAAATAAGTACCTACCAACACAATTTGGCCCAGCCTCGGCAGACTCCAACTTTTACTTGCACAACTCACCGACTCACTGGAGGTGACTTTACCAAAAGCTGTTACCTCCACGGGCATATAAATAGCCCCTCGTAACTCTCATTCGGGGGGACAGCGACAAACACGAGGGTAACCGATGACAAGGTCAATGCATCAGATCTTGCGGACTCCACTTCTCAGTCTGAACGACCTCATTTGTCCTCTATGCCTGATCGGGCAGTCCACTCCGATTGCTCCAGCGTGATACGAGATCAATTAACCGCGTGGCCTTTCTGGAAACTTCTATCCTTATCCGCCAACCTCCCCCTTTGTACCCTTTATTTGCTTTCCATGTAAAGGTGCAACTCAAGTTGTAACACTGAATTATAATTAAAGAAAAGCCCGTTGTAAGAGTGACATTTAAGCCACGACGGGCGATGTCTACTGTTGCCGCTGCTTGCGGCCACCTCTGCTTCTCAACTCACTTCTTTCGACATCAACCTGCAAACCCAGCAGTCAAAGTAACAGTCTTCTTGATAGTTCCTAATCAACCTCCCGATCATCTCCACACTCGTATCAACATCGACCTTTCCTCCTAATATACCCGCAACACTTGATCTAGCGCTTGCTTCACCCTAGAGCATTCAAAAGCTTTTCCTTGCATCCTCAACAACCTCTCCGTTATCCTCGCAACCTTCTTCTTCAATCATATCGCTTGAGAGATCGAACACAACCGTTAGTTGCTGGTGCGCGCGGCAACCACTTCTCGCATTTTCGCACATCAACACATGGAATGTTGGTTTTATCCAGTAAAATATGAAGCTCCAAGAGTTAACGTTGCGAGACCGACCAATCTAAATGTTAATATTCCTAGTGGTGTTACGCTAACCGAGAACCAAGGACCCAAATTTGTTTAGGTTCCTAAGGGTAAGTGATTTATAAATGCAGGTATGTGCAAAGGCCAACAAAACTGCTATTTGGTATTTGGAAAGTGAATGCTCTCTGCATGTCATCAGGGCAAGAATCTTACTTCTAGAATATACCCCAGTTGAGGACGACCCAAAAGTCATTTTGGCAGTGTGAACAGGGGAGTAACTAAAGGCTACGGTTCAATTTCCATTGGCATAATCTCCTTCACAGACGTTACTTATGTTAAAGGATTACAACATATTCTCATAACCATAAGCCAATTATATGATAAAGGATATATCGTTGAGTTCTACAAGGACAGGTGTATGATAAAATCGACTGTCAATTTGGAGATAGTTTTAATAGGGTCTCGAAGTAGAAATATTTTTTGTTTAATTTTTTTTATTTAGACACTTCTACATAGTGTGCTTTTTAGCAAAAGATAGCGAGTCTTTTTATGACAAATGACACAAGAGATTAACACAATAATTTTAAAACTATAAGTATGTTATTTTCTCAAAAGTTAATACATGATGCTCACAGCACTAAGTGCCTTAAAGAGAGCCCATGTCACACATGCCAAATTGGTAAGCAAACAAGAGCTACCTTTATGGTTATGTTAAAAAAGATTCTTCTAGATGTTTATATCTACTTCATACAGACTTATTTGGTCTTATGCTAATTCATAGTTTAGGAGGCAAAGTGTATACGTTAGTTATTGTTAATGACTACTCTCATTTTACTTGAGTGTTCTTTCTGAAACATAAGTCAGGCACCTTCAAAGCTTTCACGAATTTTGTCAAGCAAATTCAGAACGAATTGGTCTGCTCAGTGGTAAAAATCAAAAGTGACCACAGAACTTAATTTGAGTTTGGGGCCATGACTAAATTTTGTGCACGTCAAGGTATCTTTCATGAGTTTTCTCCCCATGTACTTCACAACAAAATGGAGTTGTCGAGAGAAGAAACAGAACTCTCATTGAATCATGTATAACTATATTGAATGACACTTCACCAACATAGTACTTTTGGGCTGAAGCAGTAAACATAACTTGCCATGTGCAAAACAGAGCATTAATTAACTAAAGACATCATAAGAAACCTTATGAACTCTTGAAGGGCAGAAAACCGACTGTGTCCTACTTTAGGATCTTTAGCAGCAAATGCTTCATACTAAACAGTGGGAAGTATTATCGTAAAAGGTTTAGGGAAAAATATTTTGAAGATATTTTCGTAGGCTATAATAGCCATACTAAGGCATATAAGATATTCAATAAGAAAACTCTAGTTGTAGAACAGTCTATTAATGTTGTATTGGAAGAGACAAATATAATTCATAGCAGCTTGTATAGAATTTTTGGTGAAGATGCAGGCGCTAAGATAAAAGAGCTAAACATGGAAGACGCTATCAAGGAAGATGATCCTAACTCAATCAAAGTCATTAATCCTATGTTGGTTGAAGAGGAACTTCAAGATAAAGATCTCCATCCACATGCTGATGGTGCACTATGTGTGGAAAAACCTCCTAGTGGGATGGGAAGGAATATAATGATCAGACATTGAAGAGATCACCATGTTGATCTAATCATTGGAGATCCAAGCGACAAAATAAAAACTAGAAGAGGTACAACTAACAATGTTTTGTATCTTAGTTTTCTCTCTTGGTTGAGCCGAAGAAATTTTAAGAAAAAACAAGGACGCTTCTTGAATAATGGCTATGCAAGTGGAGCTCATCCAGTTTGAAAGGTGTAAAGTTTGGGAGCGGGTGCCAAGGCCCAAAGAATAGAATGTGATTAGAACGAAGTGGATATTCAAAAACAAGCTGGACAAAAATGGTGTGATTATAAAGAATAAAGTCAAGCTTCCAGCACAAGTATATAGACAAGGAGAAGGGATCGACGTTGATTAAACATTTGCTCCTATATCCACACTCGAAGATATCGGGTTGTTTCTAGTGTATGCTACTCACAAAGGTTTCGAAGTCTATCAAATGGACGTGAAATCTGCATTCCTCTATGATAATCTAAAATAGAAGGTATACATAAAACAACCACGAAGTCTTGTCAACTCAAATTCCCTGAACTTGTTTATTTTCTAAATAAAGGGTTATATAATTTAAAACAAGCTCCCCGAACTCGGTATGAGACGCTATCTAACTTTTTTCTTGAGATCAAGTTCACAGGTGGAAAGATAGATAAGACATTATTTTTTAGGGAAGTTAACAACAAGATTTTGGTAGTACCAATATAAAAGTATCTAGCATCTACCTAAATCACCTGGAGGGGGTTGAATAGGTGATGTTTGCATCTTTTTGTGGAATAAAAATAATTAAAAGACAAGCACACAAACACAGAGATTTTTTATAGTAGTTCCACATCCACTATCCTGCCTCGCCTTTGTACCACAAAAGGTACGATTCAGATACTTCACCTTTCCCAGAGTACACAAATCTTACACCTTGGAGCAACGTACCTACACCTCGATCCACAACGGATCTACAAACTCTATCCACAAGCCGGATCTACACCTCGAACAACAAACTGGTTCTACAAAATTGATCCACTAACATATCTACAACCTCGTAGATAGAACTCCTACAATCTCGGAGACAAAGCTCCTACAAATGTAAAAACAAATTACAACAATAACGAAAATGTGTTACACTTCAGATCTGAAATCTTCTTGAATCTTCCTTCTTGGAACTTGAAAAACTTGATGAACAAGGTTAAGGAAGAAAATTGAGAAGGTTGATCTGAAGGATAGGATCCGACCCGATCGAATAGAATTTGAAGAATTAGCTGATCTTGGATCGGTAGAAACTTGTCTTGCTTTGAATCGTCGGATATGGAGAGAGATTGATAGAGAGGATTAAGATGAAGATGATCAGCGTTTCTCCTGAAAATGGAAAGTGCTTGAGCGATTCAATTCTATAAATTATTCTTCGTGTATATGATTCTTCTTTTGACTGATTGCTCGTGTATATAATTCTTCTTCTTATTGATTCTTCATGTATATGATTATTCTTCTGAGTGATTCTTGTCGGTGAATCCTTGAAGTGACTTTATATTTGTCATCGACCAACTGTCTATCGTCATTAAGGTAGGATACATGTAATTAAGGAAAGATCAAACATGCTAAACTTAGTTTAATTTGAATTCCTGCTAAAAAAATAGGAAACGAAAAATCATGTAAGTCCATTTCTCGACAAGAAGTATATTTTTCGAGAAATGACTAGCTTTCTCGAGTAAAGAACTTTTCTTCTCGAATTTTCTGTGAAGAAAACCACTCATTTCTCAAGAAGAACAATATTTCTCGAGAAAATAATTTTAGTTCTTGAGAAACAATACGACCTCTAGAGAAATTGACTTAGGGCAAAATTCAAAGTGAAGAACCTATTTCTCGAGAAAAACATGCTTTATCGAGAAATCAAATGGCTTCTCGAGAAATGTACTTCGCAAAAATTCATGAACAAAAAATGGATTTCTCGAGAATAAGACTTAGCTTTCTCAAGAACTTTTTCTTTTCTCGAGAACAACCCGGCTTCTCGAGAAATATACAAGGCATTTCTCGAGAGAATGACTTAGCCTATTTTTCAGGTTATTTCCCGAGAAGTCTTTTAGTTTCTCGAGAACAACAATGATTTCTCGAGAAATTTACTTCGAATTCTCGAGAAATTCATGTCATTTCTCGAGAAAATGACTTAGGAAATTTTCAGTGAATTATTTCTTTTCTTCTAAGTTGAAACCAACAACCCTTCCTTTCTTCCATTTCCTTAATTCTTGAATGTGAACTGCATCCCAATAGACAGGTTACACATGAGTCAACACTATGGATCACACAATGAGGGACTACATTGCATGGTCCTATGTTTGGTGACTCATGGTAAACTGACATTGGTCTACACTTAACAATATTAACCTGTATGCACTCAACTAAAAGATGGCATCAAATATAACCTTAATTCACCTTTGTTCAAGGGTGACTTCATACAAATCTGGGTTATTGTGGATACAATACCTAACAATCTCCCCGCTATTTGTAGATTGTTGATGCATGAAATGCGCCCTCACTGTCGATGCACGAAAGCGGATAGGGGGTCGAGCACCACCAGCTAACGGTTCGAGTCGGGGGAAGGAAGGAAAGGGAAAGAGGCAGAATACAAGCCGTTATCTACTAAGCGGACGAGAGAAAAAAGAACAGCCGAGCCGTGAACCACGACAACACCCGACTTCGCCCCTCGCGGCCTGAATGGCTATCTTACGACGGGCTCTCCTTTCGATTAAAAGTGAGAGTTACAACATACGAATACACCTTTACAAGAAAGCAATAAAGGGTACAAGGGGAAAACTGGCGGCTAAGGAAGATGAATGCCAAAGGAGGCCGCGCGGACTGAAGAGCGAGGTCAGCAGGTCGTGTGGTTAAGGTCAATGGGAGACCGCGCGGACTAAAAAACCAGAGGTCGGCAGATCGCGCGACTCAAGTCACAGAGGGGATGCGGAATGAGAAACGGAGTCCGCAGGAGCTGGGATGGCTAGCTGACTTCGGGCATGAGCACCTTGGCGATGACGAGAGCCCCCCCACCCTATGAGAGGCATGTGGGGCTATTTATAGGCCCGAGGAGGTAACGGCTTGCGGTGGCGTTACTCCCGCTGAGACGGTAACTTGAGCGAGATGGAGACGGAGTCCTCCGAGTCTGCCATAGGCCGTGCGGACTGGGACTTAGTACTGAAGCCGGAGCTGCTGACGGCAGAATGGGAGACTTAGTGGCGGATTGCGATGCGGGTTCGCGGAGTCCGTAACTGCTGAGCTGAGACTGTCTGCCTGCTGCTGTGGTGGCGGATGCTAGAAGCTATGTGGCAGACTATGAGGAGAATCCGCGGAGTCCGCCACTACTGAACTGAACGAGCTGTAAGGGGTGCGATCAGGAGAGTGCCCACGGAGTCTGGCGAGTTCGCAGGAGGTTATGCGGACTGGGACTGCTTTCTGGAGGGTCTGCTGCCTGGAGGGCTGGTGGCAAGGACTGAGTGACCTGTTGCCGGCCTGGGCGGATAGGCAGTTGATCCCGGCAGAGAGAGACCTACGGATACAACCTCGCGGTTATGCTGAAAAAGGGGGCGGCTTGCAGAGGCGGACTGCGGAAGCAGTCCGCGGACCCTGTCGACCAAGGGAAGGCACGCGGCCTGGGGGGTCAGACCGCTGAGACCGTGCAGGCCGCGCGGCCTGAGCGGACAGAGAGTTCCGTCCGCGCAACCTAGGGCATCACGGCCTCCAGGAGGAACCTGGGGTAGGCCGCGATGAGCGAGCTGGCTCCCTTGGGAAGGATCGCCGATTTCGGGGTTAACATAATCCCTGTACTTTTTTAAGTTCCGAATAGAACTTCGAAAAAGTTGGAAACCCATTAAAATCGTGATCAACCCCAACGGAAAGAGAATGGGGCAAGGAAAGATAGAACCTGAAGCTCTCCTTAGGAGTTTGGTGATGCGTGTCTATTTTCCAGCAAGAGGAAAGTTAGGGTAGGCATGTATGGGTGGTAAATCGTGTGTGTACCTGAGTTTGCTTTTGCAAAATGTAGAAGATGTGTCTTCCACTAAGTTCTGCAAAAATGAAAGTGAGAGGAAAACATAGAAGCATAGTAACTTGCAAGTACCTAAGAGACGGCTTGCAATTGTTTGCAAATCTCTACAAGGAAAAGAGTTAGAACAAAACATATATATGAAAGGAGCTTGCAAGTACCTGTGGATAAGGCTTGCAAGTGTTTGCTAATCTCTGCAAGGAGAAGAGTTAGAAGCAAACATATATATGAAAGGAGCTTGCAAGTACCTGTGGAGAAGGCTTGCAAGTATTTGTTAATCTCTGCAAGGAGAAGAGTTAGAAACAAACATATATATGAAAGGAGCTTGCAAGTACCTGTAGAGAAGGCTTGCAAGTGTTTGCTAATCTCTGCAAGGAGAAGAGTTAGAAGCAAACATATATATAAAAGGAGCTTGAAAGTACCTATGGAGAAGGCTTGCAAGTGGTTGCTAATCTCTACAAGGAGAAGAGTCAGAAGCAAACATATATGTAAAAGGAGCTTGCAAGTACCTGTGGAGAAGACTTGCAAGTGCTTGCTAATCTCTGCAAGGAGAAGAGTTAGAAGCAAACATATATATGAAAGGAGCTTGCAAGTACCTGTGGAGAAGGCTTGCAAATGTTTGCTAATCTCTGCAAGTAGAAGAGTTAGAAGTAAACATATATATGAAAGGAGCTTGCAAGTACCTGTGGAGAAGGCTTGTAAGTGTTTGCTAATCTCTGCAAGGAGAAGAGTTAGAAGCAAACATATATATAAAAGGAGCTTGCAAGTACCTGTGGAGAAGGCTTGCAAGTGCTTGCTAATCTCTGCAAGGAGAAGAGTTAGAAGCAAACATATATATAAAAGGAGTTTGCAAGTACCTGTGGAGAAGGCTTGCAAGTGCTTGCTAATCTCTGCAAGGAGAAGAGTTAGACGCAAACATATATATGAAAGGAGCTTGCAAGTACCTATGGAGAAGGCTTGAAAGTGTTTGCTAATCTCTGCAAGGAGAAGAGTTAGAAGCAAACATATATATGAAAGGAGCTTGCAAGTACCTCTGGAGAAGGCATGCAAGTACAATTAAATGATGGTCTGGGTCCTGGGACTTGTTGCTGAGCAGGGTCGGCACTGGCGGCGACCTGACATGGAGACTGCCCAGCTTCGGTGATGACCAGAAGAGTTGATCTAAGATGCGGCTAGCCGACCAGACCGCCCTCTGGTGACCGTCCGAACTGGGAGACTTGGCGGCTAGAAAGACCAGGCCATTCCGCACATTTTTAAGTTTCGAAAAAACATCGAAAATGTAGAACTAAGCCGGAGAACGCGACGGCCTTATCGGCGTCTATAAAAAACCTTGGCACTTGACATTATTCAAGATCTCTACCAAGCCACGGGTCGCTGCTCACCACTTGCGGTCAGAATCTTTCAAGCCGACGCAGTCTTTCACAAGAAGAATGTCATGTCATTGATGTTAGCCTGCGACAAGAAATCAACTGAAAAGAAGAAAAGCCAGAGCCAGAAACTGGATGACTCTAACCATCAACCTGCGACGAAGATTGGGAAGCCGGCTACTCCAGCGGCTTCTGGATCTGAAAAGAGGCCGACGCAGACCGTCGACGAATCATCACAGGCCGCAACCGATCCTGAAGCGGTTTCAAAGATTGCTCCACCACAAACCGGAACAGCCAAATCCTTCGATATGACTTTCTCTCCATTGGGCGAACCGCACTTAAAATAGGTGATACGGAGGAGAAAAATGTTGAATCTGGCAAGCCGCATGAACTGCAGGACAAGGTCGACCTATTAGTTGTGGACGACAACGAGCCGGAGAAGGTGCTGGAGACCGGACAGATTTTGGCTGAACAGAGCAAACAGACAGAAATGGTGTTCGGCTCCTTGAAATGACAGAAGCAACGGAGTGAGACCCTTGAGGAAAGTATGAAGAGGAAGATGAGGAAGATGCAGGCCGGAAACCGGAATATTTTCGTGAAGACCGGCGCAGACAGTCTTCAACATAGGCTGCACGAGAAAGAGGTACCTGAGAGTCCGTACACCGGATTTCAAGCCGAACGAGCCGGAGGATGTATCCGCGGCTAGCGAGACGCTTAGCGACCTCCTCAAGGGCATGGAGACCCTCCAGCAGCAGGATGCGCTGCTGTCGACCCCAGCGGCTTCTGAAGAGGTTGACCGCCCCGAAGTTGAGGTCACTAGAGAGAAGCTTGGCGATCCGGCTTCCACGGTTTCTGAAGGAGCCGAGAAACTGAAGCTTCGAGAGAAGACGGAGGAGATGAAGAAGCTAATCGCCGGGAAGCTGTTGGCCATGAAACTTCCTTTGCTGCAAGGTAAACACAGGGAAGTTAAGCGAATTGTTAACTTCTACAAGTCGCGGTCAAGGAAGAAGGGGGCGAACACAAAATTAAATCCGTCAGCCAGCTTTTTCCTGACCACGGCTCAACTAAAAAGCCGAGCTAAAGAAGCCGAGCGGCTATGGAAAGAAAAGCTAAAGAGGATAAATCCCGAACGATTAAGGCGTCTAGTGTTTAAAAACCATACCGCGGCCTCTGAAGGAGATAAAAATCAAACTGGTGGTCTTATCCTACCAATTCCCTTGCTAGAAGGTTGCAATTATCCGGCTGATCCTGATTGCGGTTTATCTTCTACAGGTGAACTGGAGACCGCGATGAAACCGGGCGACTTGACATCACTTTTGTCTATGCTGCCGCCGCCAAGTGTTCGCGAGAAAGAGATGGCCAACTTCCATAAGGAGGTCGACACCTTGCAAGCGGCTTTGAACACGCACACCGAAGCTCTGCGGGTTAAGGACGAAGAAAAGCGGGTTGCTCAGGAGGCCGCCGAGAAAAGGATCAAAGAGTTGCAAACCATCCTGGAGCAAGAGACCACAAGGCTGTAGTCCGCGCTGGAGCAGGAGACCACGAAGTTGAAGTCCGCGCTAGAGCAAGAGACTGCCAGGCTCCAGACCGCGCTGGAGTCCGCTAAGAATAATATTGCAGAGATACAGGCCGCCTTGGAGCGGGAGAGGGCAGAGAAGTATTTGCTGATGGCCGGACGGCTAGAATGAGATAGAGAAGAGATTCCACATCTTGAGGACGGCGAAGACCAAGATCTGCCAGCCGAGACCGACAAAGAACCGTGGCCTTCATTGCCGACTTCTGGAAAGTTGCCGGTTACTAGCCGCCTAGCCTCTAGTGAGACTTCAAATCCATCGGAGGTCGCGGCGCCAGGGTAGGCCACAGTTTCAAGCAGTTTGGGGGCTCGGGAGATTCCGATGATCCCATTTGCGAGAGTAGAACGCGACACTGCATGGGTTCATCGGTCTCTGCACTCGCTTCATAATCTGGTTAGCCAGGTGTACGTTGCTATTGTGCAAACCGGTGTACAGGTCGCGCGAATAGGACGAGACAGACTTGACGGCGATAAGCAAGGCTGAGCGACTTTAGTGATCTAAACCGCGCGAATAGTTAAATATTTTGTTGTAATATATTTTCCCTGCTGGATGTTGGACAATTTGGTTGCTGTGAACTGTTGTATTTTTTCTCTACTGCGAACTGTTTGCGGCGGATGCGATTTGTATTTATGATCACCATACACGTATTTTGTTCTGAAATATCCAAGTACGGGAAAGTAGCCGTGCAGTCTGGCGAACAGATCGCCGGCTTGAAAGTTTGATATCCACATGACTTGCCATGAAATTATTCTAAGTGCAGGGATATAGCCGTGTGGACTGAAGAACTAAACTGCGGCTTAGTCGTTGCACTAATCTTTATTTCCTGCAGGTTTAGGACGCGTGGCATGATGGATAGCCACGATTTGACGTTGAGCACTGTACTTTCACAGTTTTTTATAAATAGGGACGACTCCGGAGATTTCATCACAAGACTGAAAGGATGCGGGCTAAGTCCAAGTCGTTGCGGTCTGACAAGTCCTCTGCGGTCAGGACTGATGCGGCCTCTGCATTCCACTCCGCAAACTATAAAGAATGTCGGCTTACAAAAGCCGAGCTGGATGATTTTGTAGAGAAACAGATGCACAGAAGCTCGCTAGTCGAGCGGCTTCCGCTGCAAGATGAGCAGATTAATACATCCAATGCAAATCAGATCGCCATCCCCATCGACCACTTTGACTGCGGTTTCAACTTTCCGGTCATGATGGAGGCCGTGGCGGTCATCGACCATTATGGAGTTGTTCCAGGACAACTGCCACCAAACTCGATAGCCGCCATATACAGCTTCATTTCGTACTTAAGGTCGGAAAGAGTCCGATTTTCTATGAGGCTGTTCCGGGAATGCTTCTCGATGAGGTCTATCCCGAACTCCGGGACAAGGATCTTCCGGGGGCACTTGTACTTTGGCTGCAGGGGGCTGAAGATTGTAAACTTTGCGAACAAGATCGCCAACTGGTCGGAGCGGTTTCTTATCTTTGAGGGAAACCTGGGGTTGCTGCCATTCAACCCGCAAATCCACGAAGAGGCCGCCTTCGGCATCGGCGGCTTGGACGGCGTGGAGAAGGACATCTACACCTTCTTCAAGGTGGAGCAGCTTGATGTAAATCATTACATCTCGCTGCTGCCATCCATAGAAGGAATCGATGCGGAAGATAGTATGCTTCTAACCGGCCAAACTGAACACTTAGCCGCCGGCCTATGAACTGACTTTGTCTTTATCTTTGCAGTGGCTATGGCGCTCCCGCAGAACAAGCCGCTGACTCATGGCGGCTTGACTCTCACCCAAAGAGAGAAACGAGCCAGGAGGGCCAAGCCGCCGCGGGCTGTGGAGGAGGAGGAGTCGGCCTTCTCCGGTGAGTTTATGCTGCAGGGAACGGGCAGCGGCCTGAAGAATGTCCATGGCAACCCGGCTGTGCTGTGGAGTCCGGACGGCGAGTCCGTGACGGTCTCCACCGCCGTCCCTTACTGGGGGAGGGAAGAAGTAACCCGCCATGCGAATGTGGTTGGCGCTGCGCTGTACGGTAAGCGCAACCTGAAGGCGCTGCGCCGAGTTCCCGCAGACGACCTGCCGTGGCTAGCCTCGCAAGTCGAGGCAAGGAGCTTCGTGACAAGCCACTTCACGGGCCTTTCCTACAAGCAGTTAATGAAAGAAAATAGCGGCTTGGAGAGGCGGTTAGAGGAAATAAAAGAAGAAAACAAGCGACTGAAAGAAAGGGAGGCGGTAAGTCGTCACCAGATACTCGTGCAGTTAGCATTATTAAACCGCACGACTTACCTTTACTTTTTTTGCAGGCAATGTATGACCCAGCCAACCGCACCTTCCAAGACAACGTCTTCCCGCAAGTTGTCCAGGGGATTGATGCAGCGCTTAACCACCTCCGAGACCTTGGCGTCTTGGCGGCCGGCTTCACCGACTTCACCTGTGTCGATATTTACCCCACCATGAAAAAGAAGGTGGCTGCCGTCTACAGGGCGATCAAGGGCAAAGGCAAGGTCGGGGAGGAAGACGGCGAAGAGGAGGAAGACGATGAGGAAGAGGGTTACCAGGGAAGCCAGAGTGGGGGCGCATCGTCTGAGACCGGCGGTCAAAAATCCGAGACCGCGGGGACAGGGTCGGCGACTTCTGGTGGTTCAGGAAGCTCGGCGGCTAGCAGCAGCGGGTACTCTGAATCCTCCGTCGACATCGATGATGGGGGTGATTCACTTTCTCCGGCGGCTAAAAAACTCAAGCCGGCTGATTAGGAATTTTTTAACTTCTTACTTGTACTTTGATCTTTTTGGGAAATCGGCGGTATTTTTTGTAAACCGCACGGTTAACGTTTTGTAACATTCAATGGAATAGAAATAGAAAAGGAAAACTTCACCTTTGACGTGCAGCTTATTTTGCTTCTCATTTTTCTTAATTTTTCAAGTCCACGCGGTCTCAGTATAACTGTCGTTTTAATTAACACATAAACCGGTCTGAAGCCATAATGCGACTTTCATGGAGTCATCCGCAAGAGAGAAAGAGATATTCCTGCAGCTTATTTTAGAATAACCATCGACTACAAGCCGTGCGGCTAACAGATTAAACCTCCATTAGCCGTAGCATAATTTTACATTGACTATGACCAGTAAGCCGCACGGCTAAGAACCTTAGCCGCTGAAAAGCCTTAACAATGAACTATGTTTGCGGCCAGGGTGAACTCTCATATAGATCGCCCTTATGATGAAAGAAACAAGGATAGAGAAATGGTCTGCCGCTTATGACATGATAGCATAAGTCGGCAACCAAAAATACTTAATCATACTTAGTCAGCATCTAAGCCGACCGCATAATAGTGACCAAAACTGCATGAGAGCGGGTAGGTACATAGAAACCAAATAATTTAAGCCAGCAATAGGTCGGCCGACTTCACGGGTATATGAGGAGTAAGCCAGCAGCACATGGAAGCCGAACAATTTAGGCCAGAAATAGGTCGGCCGACTGTCCGATTATATAAAGAACAAACGGATATGTAGGTACACAGAAGCCGGACAATATAAACCGACATATAAAAGCGCGCGGTCTGTAACTGAAGTGAATCTTTCTTTTGACCTAAGAAATATGGGTTACAGACTCGAGCGACCAAGCGGGAAGTGCGCACGAAGCCCATTTCTTTCCACGCAGGGTCGCAAAAACTGTAATCCACATCACCCAAGTAGGCTCGACAGACTGAATGATCCAAGCTCTGCGGGTTAGCAGAAGATCATAGCAAAGTCTAGCTGAATTGAAGATCGAAGGCTTGCGGACTTAGCGAACACCAGTTTAAGTCCACACCTTTGTCTGCTAAAAGAAATGATTCATAACCAATGTGACCAAGTGGGCAGGTGCATGAAGCATTGCTTTCCTCACGGGGTCATAGGAGTTATGCAATCTACCCACGTCATAATTAGGTGACCAAGTGGGCAGGTGCGCATGGCAGTGCTTTCCTCGCAAGGTCACAAAAGTTGCCTGCTCAAAAGAGGGGAAGGATTCACTGCCCTCTTGCCTGGAGTACAGCCCAAGTTGATCTTTCTGGTAGGTGCGTGTGGCATTGATTTCCTATAAGATCAACCCAGCTGTGGGTCTCCTGCAGGCACTGCTTGAGGGTTCCAAAGAGTGTTCGAGGGTCACGAACTAAGATGATCGGTGGGCAGGTGGTGGCGGTACTATCCACACACGATCATCAAAGTTGCAACGATATCCCTTAAAGTGTCATGGTAGATGTAGAAAGTAGCGAATAAGAAAGAACAAACGGATAGACTTTTGAATAATTGAAATTTTATTATCCAAAAAAGATATCATTTACAAAGGTATGACCTCCCTTATATAGAATGGAGGAGATATGAGAGAGAGTATACAAACAATGTGGGACTAAACATTTACAGTACTGAGCGGCTAGAAATAAAGGAGACCACACAGGCCGCGCGGTTAGACAGATGGGTTAACCGCTCGGCAACTCCAGCAGGATAGAACAGGCCGCAATGGGAGACCGATAGACCGCCCGGTCTCCAGGCTTCAGAGAGAGACCTCCAGACCGCTCGGTCAACAAACCGCTGGATCAGACCGCAAGGCCGCCCGGTTTAATACTTCAACACTCCCCCTCAAGCTGGAGCATAAATATCAATCATGCCCAGCTTGTCACAAATGTGGAAGAAGGAAGTAGAAACCGGCTTGGTGAAGATATCTGCCAATTCCTTGTCAGAGGTGACAAAAGGAGTACAAATCTGTTTCTTCAAAATCTCTTCCCGAATGAAGTGACAGTCAACCTCTATATGCTTTGTTCTCTCATGGAAGACCGGATTTCTGGATATGTATATAGCGGCCTTGTTGTCACAGAACGTAGGGAGAGGACAGTCATATACCTCGCCCAGGTCAAGTATGAGAGCCCGCAACCACTTTAACTCACACGTGGTTGACGCCATACTCCGGTATTCGGCTTCTGCACTGGATCTGGAGACAACAGACTGTTTCTTACTCTTCCAACTCACGAGATTACCTCCAACAAAGGTACAGAAACCTGATGTGGATTTACGATCGCCTTTGTCATCCGCGTAACTTGAATCTGAGTAGGCCTCAACCCTCAGATGACCATTCTTCTGAAAGAGTAACCCTTTGCCTGGTGCTGCTTTGATATACTCTAAAATCTTCAGGGCGGACTGAAGATGGCAGTCCCTGGGAGCTTGCATAAACTGACTGACCTTGCCTACAGCATAGGCGATGTCGGGTCTAGTCACCGTGAGATAGATGAGTTTGCCTACCAAACGTCTGTACCTCGTGACATCAGATAAAAGAGGCGAGTCATCCGTCCACGTTTTGTCTTCTCCAATAGCCATGGGAAACCGAGCCGGTTTGGCACCTGTCAGTCCTGCTTCTTGTAGAAGATCAAGGGCATACTTCCGTTGGGAGAGAACCAACGAGTCAAGTTTCCGAGAGATTTCTATCCCCAAAAAGTATTTTGGGGAGCCCATATCATTTGTGACCAAGTGCTGACGGAGGTGCTTCTTCGTCAAGTCCACTCCATCTCGGTCATCGCCAGTAAGAAGAATATCATCCACATATACGGCCAAAACCACCAGTCCCGAGGCCGTTTTGCGAATGAATAAGGAGTGATCGGCCGAACTCCTTCGAAAGTCGATGGTAGCCACAATACCACTGAATTTGTCGAACCATGCCCGAGGGCTCTGCTTTAGGCCATAAATGGCCTTCTTCAAATGACATACACGTGTCTCCCCCTGAGCAACATACCCAGGAGGTTGCTCCATATAGACGTCCTCCTGAAGATCACCATAGAGAAAGGCATTCTTCACATCAAGCTGGGAAATAGCCCAATCCCGGTTAACAGCCATAGAAAGGAGAACCCGGATGGTGCTGAGGCGAGCAACCGGAGAAAAGGTATCAAAGTAATCAATGCCATAAGTCTGAGTGAAGCCCTTGGCCACCAGCCGGGCTTTGTAGTGATCCACAGTGCCGTCGGGGCGAAACTTCACAACGAAGACCCAGCGACAGCCAACCACATCAGTGTCCATGGGAGGAGGAACCAAGGTCCAGGTACCCCGTTCAGTAAGAGTACCCATCTCCTCATCCATGGCAAACTTCCAATGAGGGAGAGCAAGAGCCTCCTGGTAGGTGAGGGGAGTAGAAGTAGCAGAGATAGCCAAGGCAAAACACCTGCGAGAAGGAGAAAGCCGATCATAGGAAACAACTGCCGCAAGCGGGTGTTGAGTACACGCCCGCACCCCTTTGCGAAGAGCAATGGGTAGATCCAAGTCGACGAGAGCGTCAGCGACCGGAGTGTCAGCGACCGGAGCGTCCGTGGCGGAGAAGGCTGGCCCGGGACTAGAGAGAGACGGCGGTGGAGAGGAGGGTGGAGGGGTGGGTGGGGAGACGGACTGGGAAGGAGTTGGTGGAGGAGGAGACGGAGGTGGGAAAACGTCGAGAGGCGGGGAAGGAACGGAGAGATGAGAAGGAAGAGAAGATGTAGGAGAGAAATAGGAAGCATTCTCGAAAAAGGTCACATCCACGGAGACAAACTGCTTGCGGATAAGGGGGTCAAAGCAGCAATAGCCTTTTTGAGTAGTAGAGTACCCCAAAAAGACACACTTGGTGGAGCGGGGGGAAAGCTTGTCGCGGGTAGCGGAGGGAGCGTGAACAAAGGCCGTACAGCCAAAGACACGGAGAGGGAGAGGAAAAGGTTCCTTGTGGGGGTAGAGAATGGAGGGAAGGCGATTGATGAGATAGCAGGCGAAGAGCACATCGTAGCCCCAGTAGGAGCGAGGGACGTGCATCTGTGTCATGAGAGTACGAGCAACATCAAGAAGGTGACGGATTTTACGCTCCGCCACCCCATTCTGCTGGGAGGTGTAAACACAAGTCGTTTGGTGAAGCAGTCCATGTTGGTGAAAGAAAGAGGCGAACTCATGATTCAGATATTCCTTGGCATTATCAGAATGTAAAACTTTAATAGAAATAGCAAATTGAGTCTGAATCATAAAATAAAATGATTGCCAAATAGAAAAAATTTCAGAGCGATCTTTTAAAAGAAAAAACCCAGGTACAGCGGGAAAAATCATCTATAAAAGTGACAAAATAGGAACTGCCCCGACCAATAGTGAGGGTAGGAGCAGTACCCCATACATCAGAATGAATAAGATCAAACGGGCGAGAGGAGCCACGACCTTGCTTCGGTGGGAAGGAGGAGCGATGATGTTTGCCAAGCTGACACGCATCACAGTTGAGCAGAGAACTGGTAGGAGGTAAGTGGGGCAGAAGCTGGCGAAGAATCCGAGGAGGAGGATGTCCAAGGCGAAGATGCCATTGAAGGAGATCTGTGGAGGAGGAGTAGGAGGACAGAGCGGAAACATCGTCGAGGAAGTAGTAGCCGCTGCTCTCAGTCCCAGTAGCAATCGTCCGCTGGGTCCTCGGGTCCTGAAAAGAACAAGTAGTGGGAGTGAATAAGACGGAGCATTGAAGTTGCCGGCATAAAGTAGTAACTGATAACAAATTGCACGGGAACTTTGGGACATAGAGGGTGTCCTCCAAGAAAAGCGATGGGGTCAGTTGAACCATGCCCGTCCCATGAATCGGGGACGGTGAACCATCCGCCACACGGACCGGGGGTAAGCGGTCATGTGTCTCAAGACGGGAGAAGCAATGACGGTTGCCCGTCATATGATTTGTAGCACCGGAGTCAATCAGCCATTTACCTTGGGTAACGACGTGGGCCCTACCTGACGTCGTGGCCACAGAGGCAGACGGCCGAGAAGAGACGGAGGCCGAAGAAGGAGCATCACCGGAAGGGCGAAGATGAGGATGTTTCTGCCAGTAGAGGTCAACAGAATGGTCGGTACGACCACAGTGAGAGCAGAGGAACCGGGATGAACCCCGTCCGCCGGAGTGGCCGCGGCTACTAGGTCCCCCCCTCTGAGCTTGGTGAGCAAAGGAGTCCGAGGAAGGGGGGGAGGCCAAAAGAGGCCGCTGGAGCAGCGAAGTAACAGCGGCAATGCGAGCCGCAGTGGCATCCAAAGTAGGAGATTCCGCCCTCACCCAAGATCTGCTGGCGGATCATATCATAAGAATCGGGAAGACGAAGAAGATAACAAACAACCAGGAGTTCCTGGAAGTGTTTGTGCTGGTCGGCCAAGTCCGCGGAGAAGGGTCGATTCTGGAGGATTTCAGCACCAAGAGCCTGAACCTGCTGATAAGCCGCAGCAGGAGACATGGAAGGGCGGGCGAAGAGGTCCGCATAGAGAGTATAAATGCGGGACGTCTGGCCCCCCTTCGAATAGAGAGCAGCGAGGTGAAGCCAGGTGGCCTTGACCGTCTCATCATGGCGAATGACGGGAAGGCACTCATCAGAAAGGCTGTTGGCCAGCCAGGTGCGGACAAGAGCATCACTCGCATCCCAGTCATCAAACTCAGGAGAGGTACGAGGAGGAGGGTCATCGGTGAGGTGATGACGCTTGCATTGAGAGCGAAGGAGAAAAGTGAAAGAAATGCTCCAATCGGGATAGTTGGAGCCAACAAGCTTAGAAACGGTGCCAAGATTGCCCGAAGGAGGAGGAGGAGAAGGAGCTACAGGAGTAGTGGTGAGTCCGGAAGTAGTCATAGAACACAACAAGAAACCGCAGCGGATAGAAAAGTAGGAAGCCGCGCGAACACAAGCGGCTAGAAAGCAGTCAAGGGCACAGCGGGGAAGAGGTCGCGCGGACTGAAAAGGCCGAGCGAACAGAAGAGAAGAGGAGGTAGGGAGCAGCGACTACAGCAAGTCGCAGGTCGGGCGAACAGAAACAGGCCGCAACGACTAGGAAGTTAGAGAGGCAAGAAACAGGTCGCGACGATAACGAAACAGGTCGCGGCGACGAAAAGCAATAGGAGAAGAGAACCAAGAAGGCCGCGCGAACAGGGCAGCGGACAGAAAAGAAGGCAAGCCGCGAGACAGGTCGCGGATAGCGGAAAACAAGTTGAGCGCACACAATCAGGAGGAAACGACCGTGCGCTCTGATACCATGTAGAAAGTAGCGAATAAGAAAAAATAAACGGATAGACTTTTGAATAATTGAAATTTTATTATCCAAAAAAGATATCATTTACAAAGGTATGACCTCCCTTATATAGAATGGAGGAGATATGAGAGAGAGTATACAAACAATGTGGGACTAAACATTTACAGTACTGAGCGGCTAGAAATAAAGGAGACCGCACAGGCCGCGCGGTTAGACAGATGGGTTAACCGCTCGGCAACTCCAGCAGGATAGAACAGGCCGCAATGGGAGAACGATAGACCGCCCGGTCTCCAGGCTTCAGAGAGAGACCGCCAGACCGCTCGGTCAACAAACCGCTGGATCAGACCGCAAGGCCACCCGGTTTAATACTTCAACAGTAGAGATTAACTCCCACCCTGTCCCTGCATAATGCAGAGGTGGGGTCAGGTACTAGCCGGGATCCGAAATTCAGTGTCATAACGCACTTGAACCTGGAGGCTCCCACTACACGGTGCGAAATCTCCCCGCAGCATGTGGTCTTTGTGGTGTTACTCCAATGACAACGGTTCTAAGGGAGGTTTACGCTGAACTCGGCGATGTCTCTTGATGTCAGTTATCCCTATTTCTCAAGTTGTTAAGAAAAGAGAAACGCTTGAAAAGGTGTTAGTATGAAGTTTTGAGATATGAAATAAAAACATATTTGATATAGAAATTTCAGGAAATGAATCGTTAATAAAGACAAACTAGCGCGCTTGCGTTTACTTCCATGATTGAAGATGAGGCCCTTTTAGCCTATTTATTCCAAGCCGGAGAGGGTGTCCAGCTTGCCTTTGTCTTTTCAGGCTTCATAGGGGGATGTAAAGATCCTTTGGACGGCATCACCAAACTTTCCCTGCTTCATCATCCTCACTACTAGTTTCTTAAGAGCTTTACAATCTTCCGTCAAATGACCCTTTCCTTTGTGATATTCACAATATTGATTAGAGTCCCTGGACTTCTGGCATAGAGTTTGAAATGATTCCTTAGAACTTGCTTTGCTTTTCATGACACCGAAAAAAGTGCCTCTACATCACGAGAGTATTGATCAGCGAGACTGATTAGTTCATGATTTGTTTTTTTCTTTTCTGAGAGTGGCTTCGAACTTGAATGGTACTTCCTTTAATCCCTCAATTAGAGCAATTTTGTACACTTCTGGATTGGCTTTGCCAACTTCAAGAACCTCCTTGTGAAATCATCTGATGAAATGAGAGAGAGTCTCCTTTTCACGCTGTTTTGCCTGGAACAAAACTTACACATGCTTTTTCCATTTCGCAGAAGAAGAAGCAGAAGTATCTTGCATTGTCCTCAAGTGATCCGGAGGATAAGCGACGTACTGAGGACCTGGTTTTTCAGCCCGCAGAGGGACTGCCGACTGCACAGGCGAGTAGGATGTCGGGCGGTTTTGCGCGTAGGCGCGCGGATAGGGCCGCGGATAGGCTTGTACTCCTTGCGGACAAACATGCAGACAGTCCTTGCGGGCGCCGAGTTGACGGAGGAGACCGATGTTGGTGCGGACTGCGAGTCTAGCCGCTTGACAATAGCTCCCAAGACGTCGTACACTGCGGCGAACTGCAAATCGACAACATGAGAAATTTTGTCAGTCTCTTGTGCTAACCGCACGACTGCTTCCCAAAGGGGATCCTTGCTGGGTTGGTCAGGTTGAGCGGTCTGGCGATCTGACATTCTGCCCGCAGACTTCAAAAAACGGCTTCATCTAAAGGTCGCGTGTTAACTGTTGATGCACGATATGTGCCCTCACTGTCGATGCACGAAAGTGGATAGGGGGTCGAGCACCACCAGCTAACGGTTCGAGCACGAGGGAAGGAAGGAAAGGGAAAGAGGCAGACTGCAAGCCGTTATCTACTAAGCAGACGAGAGAAAAAAGAATAGCCGAGACGTGAATCACGGCAACACCCGACTTCGCCTGTCGCGGCCTGAATGCCTCTCTTGTGACGGGCTCTCCTTTGATTAAAAGTGAGAGTTACAACTTGCTAATACACCTTTACAAGAAAGCAATAAAGGGTACAAGGGGGAAGTTGGAGGCTAAGGAAGAAGAATGCCAGTGGAGGCCGCGCGGACTAAAGAGCGAGGTCAGCAGGCCACGCGGTTAAGGTCAACGAGAGACCGCGCGGACTGTAAAACCAGAGGCCGGTAGACCGCACGAATCAAGGCACAGAGGGGATGCGGACTGAGAAACGGAGTCCGCAGGAGCTGGGCTGGCTGGCTGACTTCGGGTGTGAGCACCTTGGCGATGACGAGATCCCCCCCTATGAGAGGCATGGGGGGCTATTTATAGGCACGAGGAGGTAACGGCTTGCGGTGACGTTACTCCCGGTGAGACGGTAACTTGAGCGAGATGGAGATGGAGTCTGCCGAGTCTGCCATAGTCCGCACGGACTGGGACTTGGTACTGAAGCTGGAGCTGCTAACGGCAGAATGGGAGACTTAGTGGCGGACTGCGATGCGGGTTCACGGAGACCGTCACTGCTGAGCTGAGATTGTCCACCTATTGCTGGGGTGGCAGATGCTAGAAGCTATGTGGCAGACTGCGAGGAGAATCCGCGAAGTCCGCCACTACTGAACTGAGCGAGCTGTAAGGGGTGCGAGCAGGAGAGTGCCCGCAGAGTCTGGCGAGTCCGCACGAGGTTATGCGGACTGGGACTGCATTCTGGAGGGTCTGCTGCCTGGTGGGCTGGTGGCAAGGACTGAGCGACGTGTTGCCGGCCTGGGCGGATAGGCAGTTGAGCCCGGCAGAGAGAGTCCTGCGGATACAACCTTGCGGTTAAGCTGAAAAAGGGGGCGGCCTGCAGAGGCGGACTGCGGAAGCAGTCCGCGTACCCTGCCGACCAAGGGAAGGCACGCGGCCTGGGGGGTCAGACCGCTGAGACTGCGCAGGCCGCGTGGCCTAAGCGGACAGAGAGTTCTGTCCGTGCAACCTACGGCATCACGGCCTCCAGGAGGAACCCAGGGCAGGCCGCGATGAGCGAGCTGGCTCCCTTTGGAAGGATAGCCGATTTCAGGGTTAACATAGATGTCAAATCCCTCTATACTAAGGTGAATTTCTTCAAAATAAATAAATAAATAACAAGTAAAGCAGAGTATGTATATAAAAACAGATAAGAAATTACTAGTTCAACAAAATTCAAAAAAATATATATATGGTTTGTCCACAAGAATGTCTTAGACCACAAAATTCAATAGGACTGATGAACATAGAGTCATTTGAATTTTTGTGGTTGTTATTTTTCCATCTTTTCTTGCTGTCTCTTTTGATAGCAGTAAGGCTTGGGGAAGTAGTTTGAAGGTTTAGGGGGAGGCTTGGGATTGTTCATGTCGTATTCTCTATCATAGATCATCCTTTTAGTCAAATATTTTTCATACAGATCCCACTCCTGGGGACTGTAATGAGCATTTTTGTCTTCATTGTAATCCACAACCAACTTTAGATTCTCAAGAATAAGTGACTTGGAGGTTTGGCTCCACATCTCACCAAATTCCTGTGCTTTTTTTTCTCAGCTTCATGAAGTGGAATGGAACGGCTGGCAGAGGCACCCTCACCATACTTCCTTATTTTTGTCACTTGCACTTCAGGAGGAAGATCTTGAGGATACATTTGTCGATCGGAAGTCCAAACATGAGTGTAGTCTGTCGGAGGAGCTTCATAATGTTCTGGTCTAGGAGAGAATGTAGGCATGCAGACAGTTGGATTAAGTTGAGGAGGTGGAGCCTCATATGGATTGACTGGAAAGTTTCGGAGAATCTGATTTTGCATCCATACAGCAATGTCATAAGTTTGAAATTTTACATCATGAATCTGTTTCTATACATCTGTACTTATCTCTTTCAATTGTGCATCCCACTTGTTGTTCATCTAAAGAATTTTCTTGTCAATAACTTCTTTTACTTTGTCCTC
Organism: Platanthera guangdongensis; assembly: GCA_039583875.1. NCBI lineage: Eukaryota > Viridiplantae > Streptophyta > Magnoliopsida > Asparagales > Orchidaceae > Platanthera > Platanthera guangdongensis. The sequence goes on along the minus strand of CM077154.1, from coordinate 75,600,278 downwards.
CCACTTTCTGACTTCTATAGTAAGTGTTGTTATGTCATCTTCTTTGAATGTCACAACTTCCTCACATGTTTTGAAATTATTTTCTCGAGCTTTCTTCTCCAGTTGAATCTGATTGTTGGCCAATGTGTCTGATTGATCAATGACTTGACCAATACTAGTGACAGTATAGTCTATGACCTTTCCACCAATTTGCAGTAGTCTTTTGAATTCATCTGTATTGTGTTGTATTTCAGCAAAGGGTCTGCTCATATCTTTTTCAAGTGCAGTGACTTTTTTAGTAACTTCTTTGAGAGACTTATCAAATTACTCTCGTTGTTGTGTCAACATTGTTTCAATTTTACCAAGTAGGGTATCATCTAGATTGATTTCAGTTGGGGGAGGTGGAGGAGGTACAGATGGGGCTGACCAGATGGGTACTTCTTCAATGACCAATGAACTTTTAGCTCTTTTAAAAGATGTAATCTCATCCCCTTCCTCACCTAGGATAGAGGGGATAGAGAATTCCAAACTTCTCATTGGAGGTTCTGCAAATTTTGGTATAATTTCTTCTTCATCAGTTAAAATAACTTCATTATCCCCCTCAATATGTGTCTGGGACTATGAGTCTTCAGGTATTTCTTCTAGAGGAATTTCTTCAGGGGTCTTTTCATGGATAGCTTCAGGGGACTGTGCGGTAGTCTTGTCAGTAGCCTTCTCAGGAAGAATGAACAGGAGATCATCTGAATTGAGTTCTTCTATCATTTTGTTGATGGCCTATGTAGTATTATCAATTAATGTGTCATAATCAGAGGCGGAGTCAACATTCATACCTGAACCGACATCATGTCCAGGGGTGTTCTGCTCATCATCATACAGAGCTTAAACTTCTTCATCTACCACCACCGCATCATCATCATCAACTTTCTCAGGAATCTGAGCTGCAAGAACATCTGTGTGAATATCTATCTCGGGTATCTCAGCATGCTGTACTTCTTGAAGAACAAAAGGAGCAGTCTCCCCTCAACAACTGCACCAGATGTGCTAGTTGTATCAGTGTGAGGAGGAGATGGGATCATGTCCTCCTCATCAAATATAATTCTTAGAACAGAAGGGCTTGGTCTGGCCTTGGTATTCTGATCTCCCATCTCTGGATCTCCCATCTCTGGATGGAGGATATAGAGACCTTCTAGAGGTGGTGAATTGCCACACCTTTAGTTATGTCAAAGGTCTCTGGATGAGCTTGATTCAAGTACAGAGAAATAATTCTTCCAAAATTTGGTGCCTTCAGACTCTCCTTGATCTTGTCAAATAGCATGTATCCCTATTAGAACTTCTTTTTTCATAGAAGAACCTTGCCAGATTGTAGGCCAGAAGTTTCATTTCAGCAGTCATGTTCTATATTTTAATAGAAGTGGTGGAATCTGGAAGTCCACAAAAGGAGTATTCTTTAGAGTAGTCATCTGCTTGTAGATAGTCTTCTTCTTCTATGGACGGTAATTGCAGAAACTATGTTATAGAGAATGGGTTGATTTTGAGTTTCATACCTCTGATTGTAGTTTCCAACAGTTTCCCGCTTGTCTTGATCTTGGCATGACAGAAAAACTTTTCCACATCAGGTAATAAGACCTTGTAAGGATGTTCCAGGATAAAGTTCAGGCAGGTGGAATCCAGAAGTATCAAAACATTTTTGAAGTCGTCGGAAATCTCCTCTATGCCGGCGCGAACAAATTCAGTTCCCACACCAATCTTGGAGGAAGGAGCCATCGATGTAGAGAAGGATAAATTTTGGTTTTAGGAAAGAAGAAGTAGTGGATTTTGCGAGAAGAATGGCGGTGGCCTTCGCAGAATGAAGGTGTTTTCTTGGGAAGAAGTTTCAAATTTGTGGGTTTGGAAATTTCTATGGACTTATCTTCTATTTATATAAAATTAAAAATTTTGAATAAATAAAAGAATTGCATACTTGAGCGGCAGTTCGAGTTCTTCACTAAAAGGAAAAGTAGTTCAGACAGACTAGGGCATTTCTCGAGAAAAGTAGGCTTCTCGAGAAATCCATACACCATTTCTCGAGAAGAAGAGAGAATTCCGAGAAGTCCTGAAATCCTTTATCGAGGAATATAAAGCTTTTTTAGAAATCCAAGTTCTTTTTTCGAGAAATCAGACTTATTTTAGAGAAATCCACACAAGTTTCTGAGAAACACGAGATCTTCTTTGAATTTGTCCTTGACTTCAGAAATTATCACTTTAGCATTCCATATTGAGCATTCCAAGTTCTGTCTTGAAAAGGGAGAACTTGTCCTCGTCCAGCAGTTTCGTGAAAATACTCGCCACCTGCTTTTTCGTCGGGGCATAGTTGAGGGAAATGTTCTTATTTTCCACATGCTCCCTGATGAAATGGTAGCGAAAATCGATATTCTTGGCCCGGTTGTGAGAAATTGGATTGTTGGTGATAACTATTGCACTGGAAGAGTCGCAATACATTGGAATTTCACTGATCTTCAAATTATAGTCTTCGAGTTAGTTTCTGATCCATAGAAGTTGTGCACAACAACTACCTGTAGAGATATACTCTGACTCGGCAGTAGATGTTGCCACACAATTTTGCTTCTTACTGCACCAAGAGATATGTCATCTTTCGAGGAATTGGCACGTCCCAGAAGTGATTTTCCTATCATCCCTGCTTCCTACAAAATCAGCATCTGAAAAGACAATTAGCTCGACGTCATTACTTCTTGGGTACCATAAGCCAAAACTGGGTGTACCCTTAAGGTATCTTAAAATTCGCATTGCAGAGACATAATGAGATTCCTTAGTTTTCACCTGATATCTTGCACAGACACATGTTGAGAACATTATATCTGGTCTACTGGCAGTTAGGTAGAGCAAAGATCCAATTATACTTCCGTACTTAGTTTAATAAAAATGTTTCCCTTTTTCATCCTTGTCCAGAGATAGAGTTGAACCCATTGGAGTCCTCATAGAGGTTGCGCTCTCCATTCCAAATTTCTTAAGAATCTCCTTGGTGAATTTCGTCTGAGAGATGAAAATTCCATCTTCATATTGCTTCACCTGAAGTCCTAAGAAATCCTTCAGTACACCCATAATGCTCATTTCAAACTTCCCTTGCATAAGTTTAGAAAACTTTTTGCAAAGGCTATCTTCCATAGAGTCAAATATGATGTCGTCGACATAGATTTGCACTAGCAAAATCTTACCTTTAACTTCCCTAAGAAATAATGTCTTCTCTATCTTTCCCCTTGTGAACATGTTCTTAAGAAGAAAGGTAGACAACGTCTCATTCCAAGCTCGAGGAGCTTGTTTTAAACCATATAATGCACTATATAAAAAATAAAGGTAGTCAGGGAATTCAGAATTGAGAAAACCTAGGGGTTGCGTTACATATACTTCCTCTTTCAGATTCCCATTGAGGAATGATGATTTCACGTCCATTTGGTAGATGGTGAATCCTTTGAGGGCAGCATATGCAAGAAACAATCTGATTGGCTCAAGTCGAGCCACTCGAGAAAATGTCTGGTCAAAGTTGATCCCCTCTTCTTGTCTGTATCCTTGTACAACAAGCCGAGCTTTGTTCTTGATAATTATTTCGTGTTCGTCCAGCTTGTTTCTGAATATCCACTTGACGCTGATTACGTTCTGTCCCTTTGTCCTGGGTACAAGCTCCCAAACTTTGCACCGATCAAACTGGCTGAGCTCCTCTCATTGCCATGATCCAAGTGGCATCTATGTTCGCTTCCTCAAACTTCTTCAGTTCAACCTGAGATAGAATACTTAGATGCAAAAGTTCAATAGTTGTACCTCGTATGGTTCTAACACCATCACATGGCTCTCCAATGATTTTATTAGTTCGGTTATCTCGTAGGTGCCTGAGCCCTAGGTTCCTTGCTCTCCCTTTAGCAGGCTCTACAACATCTAGTGCTGCCTCTGTAGGTTGAAGCAATTCTTCCACTATGGGTTCTTCATTTACCAAGCCATTATTGACGATCTTGACAGAGCTTGGAGCTTCTTCCTTGATAGCTTCATCCAAGCTAAGTTCCTTGAACATGGTACCTACATCTACACTAATAATACCAGACGAGCAGCTTTGGAGCAGGCTAGTCTCATCAAATACAACATTTATTGACTCATCTACCACCAAACGTTTCTTATAAAAAATCTTATATGTCTTACTATGGCTACTATATCCTACAAAAATACCTTCAAAATATTTTTCACTAAACTTAGTTCAGTAATACTTCCGATTATTAAGTACGAAGCATTTGCTTCCAAAGATTCTTAAGTAGGACACAGTCAGTTTTTTACCGTTCAATAGGTCATAGGGGGTCTTACGATAGCTTTTGTTGATGAGTGCCCTATTTTGCACATGACAAGTCGTGTTGACTGCTTCTGCCCAGAAGTACTCCAGAAGTGAAGGGTCGTTCAACATGGTTGTACATGCTTCAATCAGGGTTCTATTCCTTCTCTCAGCAACTCCATTTTGTTGTGTAGTGCGTGGGGAGGAGAAATCACGAAAGATACCAAGGCTTTCACAAAATTTTGTCATGGCACCAGACTCGAACGCTGTACCGTGGTCACTTCTGATTTTGACCACTGAGCAATCCAATTCGTGCTGAATTTGACGGACAAAGTTAGTGAAAGAATCAAAGGTGTCTGACTTGTGTTTCAAAAAGAACACTCAAGTGAAACGTGAGACATCATCAACAATTACTAACGTATAGACATTACTTCCTAAGCTGTGAACAAGCATAGGACCGAATAAGTCTATATGAAGCAAGTACAAGATTTGTGAGGAAATTTTCTTAGAAATACGCTTGAAGGTAGCTCGTGTCTGCTTACCCATTTGACATGAGTGACATGAACTCTCTTTAAGACACTTAATGCTGGGGGAAACACTCACTAAGTTGTGGGAAAATAGCATATATAAGGTTTTAAAATTAATATGTGTTAGTCTCTTGTGTTATTGGTCACAGAGAGATGCACTACTTTTTGTCATAAAACACAATGGGGTAGAAGTGTCTAAACACAAAAAATTTAAACAAAAAATATTTCTGCTCTGAGTGTCTGTTAAGACCGTATCCAAATTTGCAGATGATTTTATCAAACTCTTATCCTTGTAGAACTCAACGATGTAGCCTTTGTCACATATTTGACTTATGCTTACGAGATTATGGTGTAATCCTTTAACATAAGCAACGTCTGTAAAAGAGACTTTGTCATTGGAAAACATACTATAACCTTTTGTTGTTCCCCTATCTGAACCTCCAAAAATGACTTTTGGAACATCTTTGACTCGGGTGTAGTCACGTAAAAGGCTTCTTGTCCCGGTCATGTGCCGAGAGCATCCGTTGTCCAAATACCAGATTGACGTTCTATTGGCCTTTGGAAATACCTGTAAAAATAAATCTTTTTACCTTAGGAACCCAAACTTATTTGGGTCCTTGGTTCCTGGTCAGCGTACTCCACCTAGGAAAATTAGCCATGCATGTGGTCTGTCTTGCATGGCTAACTCATGGGGTCACAAAGTTAGCGGGGTTTACTAGCAATCGGTGCCAAAGTGACCAACTTTTCCGCAATACCAACAGTCAAATCTGTTGTATCACCTCGTGTACTACTGCTTTACCCTTTGAACATGAGGTCTTGTAGGGGTAGCATTCTTAGAGGTGGAGTCCTCAATATTGCAGCATACACAAGGTTTCTGCATCTCCTTTTCCTTAGGCACAACAAGTTTGGATTTTGGTGTCATCTTGTTGTTATGACCATGTACATATGGACCATAACTCTTCATTTGAATCTCTTCATAAGGTGCTTTTAACACGCTAACACCAAAGTCCCTGGGGCGGGTCCATACTTAGCATCTGGTCTTGAGATATACATAAGTAGACCTTGCATGATGACCATAGGATGACTCCAAGTCAAACGTATTCGTTGAGAAGATTACCTTCTTGAACGATGGTTGACTCATGGGTGATTTCCCCTTTTCTTTGGCGCTTGCCCTCTTGGCAGCCTTACCTTTTCCACCAGCGTGGCCAAGACCACTACCCTTCTTTTGAGCTGAGAACTGATCTATGAGAGGGAGAACAATCTTCGGCTTGGAGAAACTCTCAACGAGTTTTCTCTCCACCGCCAGCTTTTCTTCCAGCTCATAAAGATACTTTTCTTTCAGCTTTAAAGTCTCAACCAAGTCCTTGAGTTCATCTTTCAAGGAGTGGACTTCATCTCCGAGAGGAAGTAATTGTGCAATTTCTTCCTTCATATTTTCTTCCACTGCCTTGAGTGAGGCAATCTCTTTAACTTGCTTTTGGACTACCTTATGACATTTATTGAAATCTTTTAACAAGTGCTCATGTTGAGCTATCAACTCTGATTCGTTCTCATCAGAGGAGTAGTCTTCATAACCATACATGAAGTTTAAGATTCAAAAAGAATGGTGTGCGAGTTTCCCTTCCCATGGTATTCTGAGTCGCCCACTTCCTCATCAGATTGAGGAATAAGCCCAAAGTAGACTTCTTCGTTTTCAGAGCTTGACTCACTTGAGTCACTATCCCTGAGAGTCTTCGTCTTTTTGGTGATGAAGCTATTTTCTTCTTTATTCTCCCCTTTGAAGGATCTTTTCTCTTCCTTTCGGGAGCTATCCTTCTACTTGTATGGACACTCCTCAATCATGTGACCTGATTTGTTACAACAGTAGCAAACAACATCAGAAGAAAACCGTTTGTTCGGTTTAGACTTATACTTGTCTTCCTTTTTGAAGCTTTTCTTAGTTCAATCACCATCACATCGTGAACTTCTGGAGTCTGAAGAGAAGTGCTTATTTTTCATATGTCTCCTCTTGCTTAGCATCTTCTTGAACTGCTTGTAGAGGAGAGAGAATTCTCCATCTGATAGCTCGGAGACCGACGTGCTAGGCTCGGACTCTTCTGGGGTGTCTGGAGCTCGTGTCCTTATAGGTGACATAGCTTTAGAATTTCTTGAACCTTCTGCCTTTAGCACTGTAAACTTCCCTTTGCTTGAAGATCGATTTTCTTGCTCCTCCTTCTTACTGGTGTTCATTTGGAGTTCGTAGGAGAGCAATTTGTCGAAACTATTCTGAGGGTCAATCTCCGATAACTTTCCAAATTCTCTAATGCCGAAAACCTTTGTGTCCCAATCCTTTGTGAGGGAATTAAGTAAATTGTCATTTAGTTCAACATAAGTGAAAACGCATCTGTAGTTCCCGAGACCGTTCACAATCTTTAAAAACTTTTCTAAGCTGTCAGCTATGGAGTCATCAACACTTGCTTGAAGGCTTCATATTCCGGGTTCAGCAATGATCTACGATCATCTCTCACTTCTTTAGTACCTCCCATCAGGACAATGAGACAGTCCCACATCACTTTAGCAAATTTGCAGTGGAATAAGTTCTGGAGCATGGAATCATCCACTGCACTAGCTACGATATTCTTAGCCTTCTTATCAAGGGAGACTAAGACAATGTCATCCTTAGTAATATCCATCATATTCTTTGGAATCATGATTGCTGGATTTATCATTGATGGCTGTGTAGGGATGTGTGGTCCTTCTTCCACTATCTGAAAGATCCTTGGATCAATAGCATCCATCAAGAACCGTACTCGCTCTTTCCACATGGGAATGTTTTCCTTGGTACACACCGGTAGCTTCATATATAAGACCCCTTTTTCTTTAAAAACACAGGGATCTTAGCCCCAGAACCGCCGCTTTGCGGTGACACCCTCGCACCCGGGAAGGTCATCACTATAAAACGCTAATCCTGCCGGCCAAATCGATTCACAACTGTAGCAAAAGGGTAAGAAGAAAGTCCACAATAATCACATAAAAATATAGTAAATAATCTCCAAGAAGGGAGTGTTCACAAAGGTAAAAAAAGTACTAAAAATATGGGCTCATGCCCAGTACATCAAGTCCTCACTACATATCTCTCATCGCAAAAGCAAAACTAATATAACTACTAGCGATCAGGACTCACAGTCATTGCCGTCTGAACTCCGATACTAGACTGCCTGATCTCCAAACATGCCGACCTCCGAGGAAGCTCCTCCTTGCTGGCTCCATGGTCCTCTAAAATGATGTGGTTCGAAAATCGTTAGTCTAAAAGACTAAGTCCTATCATCCCCCGCCCCTTCCCCTATGGCTCTTAGGCACCGAGTGGGGAGAAGGAAAGGAGAGGACATGAAAGTGGAGAATAACAAATATACAGATGGCGGCGGAACTAATCTAGCAGTTCTATAGTATATATCACAGTAAATAAGGTATGAAAAACTGAACAAGAAAGTAACCTTAACTTATATAAAAACATATAAGCCAAGGGATCTTTTGAAGCGCTCTTATCGTATAAAAAGTCTCATACCAATTTATATGATAGGGTGTCGGTTTTCTAGCAAGCATATATTTATAATACTGAATGAAAACCTTAACTTATAAGAAAGCTCGCACGAACTTATAAACCAAGGAGTCATTTTGTGGGGCCTATTTTATAAAGCATCACATACCACTTATACAATAGGTGTCGGGGTTATATGCAATGGTTATGCTATGAAATACAATTATGCTATGATGTGATCATGCAAGTGCAACTCACCCACCCTACTATATCTACACAGACCTTTAGTTCCCCCTTTCTAGAGCCGAACCTCGGAGGATACCTCCGTAGTGGCAAACAGAAGCGGTGGAATGGGCCTCGCCCACCTCTAAACCGGTAATTGCACTACCAGTCAGACCTATTGTACACCTCAATTTTGGTGCACTAAGCGGAGCTTCTGCGTACTCTTGCCAACTGGCGCACCAGACTTTATTTGGCCAAGGGCTAAACCACACTTGCCGAGTCAACGTATTGGCGTCGGTGCATCGACCCTCCATTACTGAAGACCAACCACCTTATACTTTATGCACATGCAACCTTATGTATCAGATACCAATCCAAAGCTCCCCGGACCATCCCGTCCGTCATAAATAACAACCGAGACAAAGCTCGCCGGACCAACCTGCCCATCACAAACCATTACCGAATCAAAGCTCGCGGGGCTAACCTGCCCATCACCAAAAACCACTGGGCCCACTGCCCGAGTGTCCCAACCTATCTCCCCGAGACATCGAGGTGTGTGAAGGTGAAACACTAGATTTACTAGTTACTCTTGCATTCCAGTTTTGCCTACAATTTAGTTTTAGCACAGGACAGCCCAAGGTATTCCCAGCGAAGGGCTCTCGAGGGCAGTAGGAGCTATGATGGGCAGCCCAAGGCTCCCTTATGCAAGGCACTTATTCTTATTGGTTAATACCCAACTCCTAGTCCCTTAAATGATGTATTGGATCTAACCCTAGTGTAATTGACACTTCCTCTCCTACGGGGAAGGCGATCTTTCGTCGATCCCGAGCACCTCCTAACACTAGCCAAACCAACACTCTACTCATCCTAACTTCCAATGATGAGCTCATTTTTTTATTTATCCAAACCAACAAGTAGTTATCCCAAACTCATGTGCCCAAATTCATATTCCAATCTAAATTCTGTAATTTTACTAGATGCAGACCAAGTTAAGCTATATGTCATGTAAAATGGGAGGTACACCAAATAATCACGCAGTACTCCTATAATAATTACTGGGGGGCTATTATGACATTGGTGGCCTAAATCCAGAAGTTCACAATTTTCCTAATTATCTGATAATTTATTTAATTAATCTAGTAAATCAAAAACCCAAGTTTGAACATGAAGTGCCCATTTGAGACAAGTAAATGCTCTACCAAATTTATGATAAATTCAAGATGATTAGTTAACACAGAATCCCAAGTATCCCAATTTTTTCAACATGGTTAAGCCTCTAAATCTAATTTTTTAGTATAACCTATTTTTATCAATTTAAGAGGCAAGTGCAGCAAAACTAATTCGAAAAATTCTGAGAAAATTCAAGGATGATTGTTAGGACATAGAGTCAAGTTTCATAATTTATTATCAAGTAATGAGCTATAAATAAATTATTGAACAATTTTCCAAATTATTGAGCTTGTGAAATAGGTACTACAAATATGTACTCCAAAATTCTAATAAAATTCATAAATGAGCAATAAGGTTAAAACTCCCTCTGCCAAATTTTCATGACCTTCCAATGGGCAGTGGTATCATAATGACCAAATGATTTATTAAGGCATTCCCATAAGTTACAAAGGAAGTGCTAAGATTATTGATCCAAAATTCCCAATTAAATTAACAGAGCTTCAATCTATCATTATGACCACACTACCCAAATTTCAATATTGTTCAAGGAGTTTTACTAACCTTTTCTAGCATCATAAGATTTGTGCCCTAAACTAGTATTAGGATTTTGAGGGGCCTACCCTTTTCCAAATCCCCTAATATTTTTACCAGAGGACTTTAGTTACCTTAGCACCCTCCCTACCAAATTTTAAGTTCATTCAAGGTCTTTTGGCCTCATGCCCTTCACAAGGCACAAAAGTCCTTCCTTAGGGTTTGGTCTTAGATCTTAGGGCAAATCTATTCCAATCTACCCCATCTTCCATGGAGACGTGCTAAACACCATTCCAAGCTAGTGGCCCCAATTTCAACCTCTGTTGAGGTGATTTGGCCACTCAAAACCCAAAGTGCACTTTTTGACCAAAATATGCTTTTTAAGTCAAGGCTACGGTTTGCATGATTTCAATTCAAACCACCTCCAAATGAGATGACATTTTAACCAGAGCATTATAATTATCCCAAACAGCATTCACTAAAATTTGGGATAGTTTGGAGGTCATTTGATCCCTAAATTAATTTACCCTAGAGAAATTAAATAATTTCCAAAACTATAGAAAAATAGTCTCCAAAAATTCTCATTTTTGCGCAGGACTAGATATAGACTAAGATGTCTCGCAGTTCAAATTTCAAGTCATTCGGACAAGAGATGAATGGTGGACATCCATTTTGATTTTTGCCCAGCCCTAGGTATAGACCCACCAAAATAGTTACCCTGGTCAAACCATGCACCCAAATTAGTCCAAACCAATTTTAAGATAAAGTAGATCCATAGGGCTACAAATCATGTGATGACCATTTTCTCCTACAGAGCCTCGAACTATTTTTAGTAATTTAAAATTTTAAATAGTAGTAATGTGACAGAAGTGAAATAATCAGATAATTAAACCTATAGTTTAAAATCATTACAGCACAAATCTTGGCGTGGCTTTCGACAGCATTCGGTTGTCTTCAACCTCCAGCCAACGATCCCGATTCAACCCGCCTGGAGCCATTTCCAACCGTTGCCGCCGACCATCCAGCCACCTCCCCGGCCGGCCACCGCCACGACCACCTCTGTTGAGGTGGTGGTTGTCGCTAGGCAGTGGCACAGCTACCGGAGGGGCTTATTCCGACGAACCCGACATGTATCTTTTTTGCGGAAAATCATGGAGAGAAGCTCTCCCGATTGGGCTCTATTGATCTCGAACCTTGGCCCTAGAGATTGCTATGAACTACCCATGGAAGAAGGAGTGGAGGAGGACCTGTGTGGGTGGTTGTAGCCTTGCCGATCGCCGGATTGTCATGGTGGTGGTGGTGGTGGTCGGATTTCTACAACAACATATTGAACTCCTTTAGCTCCTTCGGGTAATGTGTGGAACTGAATACCTGGAGTCCAGTGAAGCTTTTAAGAAGAAGAGTTGGGGTGTTAGGTGGTTGTAGGCTGCATTGCCATTAATGACCCCTTAGTCAACATTTTGGCCAGGGTGGGTGGGGGATGAAGCATGGCTCAATCCAGTCAAAGACCAGCTAGTTGAAATGGGACTACACTCCCCTTGCCCTAGTGAATTGAATGGGGTGGGGGGTTGGGGAAGGGGAAGGATGAGCCCCAAAGTCTACCCTCATTCTCTCTTCTCTTTCTCTCTTTCATTTGAACCTTTTTCTCTCTCCTACTCACCAATCCTGAAATTTGACTTCTTCCTAACCCAATGGCAGCTTTGACTTCTCCCTAACCCAATGGCAGCCCACATGTTCATTTCAACCACTAATACAAGGTTAGCCAAAGTGAATTGGGTTTGAGCTTGCGTTAGCCCATTTGGGCTAACTTGACCTAAACCTTGAATAGGGTTGACCTTGGTCAATTTCGCCTTTTAGGTTGCCCCTAATGGGTACTTGGTGACCCATTGGCCTCCCCTAAGGTCTAGGTAGGGTTGACTTGGTCCTTTGGAGGTCACTTGACCTTAACCATGCCACTTTGACCACTTTGGGGCTAGAGTTGACTTGGGTCAACTTAGCCTTTTGATTGACCCCAATGGGTCCTTGGTGACTCATTGACTTCTCACTAGGGTTAGGAAGGTTTGTGTGGGGTCCACTTGGCTAAGGGAACTTCAATTGGCCCTGTGTAGGTTAGTTTGACCCATTTAGGGTTAGGGTTGACTTTGGTCAACTTGGACTGCCCTCCTTGGGTCCTTAGTTACCATATGGACAACCCAAGGTGTTATGGGTGTTGTGGTGGGGTCATGGAGTGTTGGTGAAGCCCCATGGTCATCTTAAACTAGGGTTCAAAAATTTACTATTTGCAGACCATAGTGGTTTCACCTACATTCCTAGGTTCACTTAGCCCTCTTGGGCTTCCTAAGGTTTTATCATGACCTAGTTATGAAAAAACCACTCCTAGGGGTCTAGTTGTTTGAGGGATGTTACAAATTCCAATATATAAACAAAACAATTTCGTCATCGAAATTCTAGTTAGGCCTACGGGGTTTCAAATATAAAAGGTAGATAGTAACATCCCGAGAGGTTGTGAGTAGTACCTGACTGAAGAGCTCCGGGTACCTTTATTGCATCAGGTCCTGAGGCTCCCATGTGTGCTCCTCTCGCCCATGATTCCTCCATAGAACCTTGAGCAATGGTACCTTCTTGCGACGCAAGACTCGTATCCCCTTGTCGGCAATCCGGACCGGTTCCAGGTGAACTGACTGATCAGATGCTACTGGCCCATCTGTGGCCGTAATCTGCTGCTACGGGCGTAGTAAAGCCCTCCTAAGAGAGGATACATGGAACACGTCGTGTAGACTCGCCAGCTCCAGTGGCAGCTCCAGCCTGTATGCCAAGGGACCGATCCGCTCCCGGATCCTATAAGGCCCCATATATCTTGGGTTGAGCTTCTTCTTCCGACCGCGTACCCGTGAAACCCCATGCATTGGTCTAATCTTCAAGAACACTTGGTCCCCCACCCGGAACTCCACCTGACGATGCTGAGCGTCGTAATACATAGCCTGTCGGCTCTGTGCCTCTAGCATCCTGTACGGTATCAACCTCACCTGAGCCTCGGTGTCCTCGACAAACACCGAACCCAAGGCCTTCGGATCCTCGTCCTGTATCCATGACAGTGGAGTCCTACACCTCCGTCCATACAGGGCCTCATAAGGAGCCATCCTTATGTTGGATTGGTACCTGTTATTATATGAGAACTCGATCAGTGGCAATAGCTTCTCCCAGGGCTCAATGCGATCCAATATGCAAAGTCGCAGCAGATCTTCAAAGGTCCGATTAGTGCGTTCCGTCTTCCCATCAGTCTGGGGATGAAACGTTGTACTGAATGTTAGCCGAGTGCCCAAGTAAGTCTTCACTGATCTCCACTCCGTGGACGTAAACCGTCCATCCCGGTTCGATACAATCGACCTGGGTATGCCATGTGTTGGGTATTGTATCCACAATTACCTGGATTTGAGGAAGCCACCTGTCAAGATAAGATGAATTCACAATGTATTTGATGAAACCTCTCAAGTTGTGCTTGCAGTTATTCCACGCTAAGTGCACACCAATGTCAGGGTGCAGTAGGTCAATATACACGGGTCTGCACGACGTAATCCCTCGTTGAGCAGATCAGTGTGTTGGCCTACGTGTACTCTCTCTATTGGAGTGCACTTACTTTCAAGTACAGGGCCGTGTTTATTCAAGAGAAGACAAGGAGCAAGGATGGGTCAAGGAGCAGCTCTTGGGTGGAAAGACGAAAATTTCGTCTAAGTGTAATTCGACGAGAATCACCAAGCGATTCTCGCCGATTCGGCGAGAATCACTAGTGATTCTCGCCGAATCGTCGAGAATCATTAGTGATTCTCGCCGACTCTTTCCGGCTACCTCAAAATGGTGCCAAGTAAGATTCGGCGAGAATCACTAGTGATTCTCGCCGAACCCATCGTTGAGCAGATCATGAATACCAAGTTATATTCATTGAGAATCAACAAGTGATTCGGCGAGAATCACTAGTGATTCTCGACGAATCGTGGAGAATCACTAACTGATTCTCGCCGATTCGTCGAGAATCACCTACGATTCTCGCCGATTTTTACTTGGCGTTTTCTCTGGAAGCTGCTGGACCGGATTCTGCCGCTGGACTATTTTGAACCGGATTTCGGGTTTCTACGTGTGGGACCCACAACGGTCATATTGTAAGTGTCTACAGTGTATAAATACACGGGTATTTTTGAACAGTGAGGGGAGCGAAAAAGAAAAGAAATACGCGAGCCGCGACGTGACATAGATCGCCGTTTCTGCTCCGCCACCGCCGCCGCTCGCGCCAAGTTGTTCGCCGGTTGATCGTGGTTTCGCCCAGATCCTCCTGTGACAGAATCCTAGCTAAGCTCAGCGTCTCACGTGTCTAACCGGAGATCTCTTGTCTCTCGATTTGTAGATCAGGAAAATCTTCCCCATCCGAATCGATCGAGACGATTGATCCTAGTGTGACCGTTGGTAGACCTAGCTAACTTCTCTACGAAGTTTGGATCTCTAATCAACAGCAGCCGCACATCGTTGTTGGCGCCGATCCCGTGAACCTAGCCGCCGCCCATCTTGCCGCCGCCGGTTCCGGGGAGATCCTCTCCAAGAGAGATCTAGGGTTGTGAACTCTTTGTGGACTTCAAGAACACATCGTCAACAAAGAGGGACACTCTTGTCTCCAAACGTAGTTTGTATCTCGTGTACATTCTATTTTATTTTTGTTGTAAAGGAACGGTGGTTCTGTGTTGTAAGGGTTGGGTGCAACCCGTTTTGTGGGAGTGTTGACTCCCACGTGTGGAAGGGTTCCTTCCGATAGTACAAGGATTGGATTTCAATCCTGTTGGAGAAGTGACCGAGTCGTCCCTTGTTGGGAGATAGGTTGAAGGGGGAAAGTGGATGTACCCAAGTCGGGGAACCACTATAAATTGCCTGTGTATTCTGTGTGCTGTGCTGTTTATTTTATTGTGCAGGTACAATCTTAAATTCCGCAAAAACGCTGCACGTCACCTATTCCCCCCCCCCCCCCCCCCCATAGGTGAAGATAGTTGACACTAGGTGAACTTTCAAGTGGTATTCAGAGGGAGGTTGCTCATCAAAAAGGTTTACACCTTGAGTAGTATCCTGTCACCGGTGTCATAAGCATGGAGCTGGATTATGAGATATCGCCACTAAGACTTCCCGCATGTACAAAGGAGTATTATCCCGTCTGGAGGATGAGGGTGTCATATCACTTGAAGGCCATTGATCCTCGAGCATCTTTCATCCTGGAAGAGGGTCCTTTTATTCCTATGAAGACCTCCTGCTCTGGAAAAAATATCGAAGTGCCCAAGTGCATTGCAGAGATGTCAGAGACGGAACTGTCACTATTTAACTTGGACAAGAGGATTCGTCAAATTATCTTGGATATCTGGTCTGGAGCTTCTCGCTCTAGATTGGAAAAATATAGGACGGCTAAATCTATGTGGGTGATGATCTCTGAGCTGATGGGGGGGTCAGAGAAAGCTGGAATCTGCTGTCAACCAGAGGATGAAGCCTATGTGGGGGTCTTCACCTCTGAAGATGAAGGCAAGGATCTCTCGGACAGCATCAGAGCTCCAGTGTCCGTGTCAGAGACTGAAGAGGCCAGTGAGGAAAGCAGCTCTGATGAGGATGACACAATGGTCACTGGCTCTAATGACAATAATATAGAAGAGCAGGTAACTTCTTCATCCTGCCCCGTCTCTCTTGAAGTTTCTGAAGACAGGAACTGTCTTCCTTCAGAAAATGCTGATTTCCTGAAGAGAGCCCTTCAGACAAGCAACCTACTTGCTGAGGAGCAAGCTCAAGAGATTGCTCGACTGAAGATCTTGTTGGTTCTCCAATTGGCATACAACAAGGTCAAGGACTCTAAAATCTCAGCTCTAGAAAGTAGTCTAGAGAATGAGAAAAGAATAGTATCAAACTTTTCCAAGGTTGATGTCATAAAGAGAAAACAAGAAAATGGGTGGATCTCCCGGATTATCAATTCGTGGAGAAATGGGGAAACGGTATTCCGACCCCTCACTCCAAGCAGGAAGGCAACTCATCATGCCTTCAGGTATGACCACAGGAACAATCGTGGTCACTGCAAGGGTGATCTGTCCTCATGTGGAGACACCCGTAGTGCAAGGGCCGTCGTGGCCACCCATGAGAGAATACCTAAGGCTCATTCTGAGCCCTTTGTATTCACTGCCACTGCCTCAACTCGGTGTGAATCAGCATGTACCAGCTCACAGAACACTTCTCACCACCCGAGGACACAGGACAGGGAAGTTAGAAGTCATGGTGTAAGTTTTCATGGGGCCTCAGGAAGGGGGATGCCTGAAAGGAAGGCACCACCTCCCCGGCCTCATGACGCTCGCAACATGCATTCCTTCCACCCTTCCACGTGACACGGTGGAAGAGGAAATTTTGTTAGGAGATCATGCCCGATCCCGTTGAGACCTAGGACCGTGACTACCTCAGTCACTAGATCAGGTCAGAAACGGCGATACAACATTCACCCGTGTTGGTGCTGTGGCAAAGTGGGACACTTTGCCATCGACTGTTGGCACAACCCCTCTGTGTCAAGGGCAAGGGCCTATCCACATTTTCTGAGCAGAGGTAGCCTTCCTGACAGGTTTTCTGAAGGAATGCAGTCGAGTGCTTATGCTAACAGGAACCTAGGACCCAATATGATTTGGGTTCCTAAGGTAAAGTAATTCTTTCTTGCAGGGCAGTCTAGGTTCCCGTGAATATGATGGGAACTAGACAGTAGGTGGCTCAAGACTAAATTGGAACAAGCGTCTGGAATAACAGATGTGATATCTACTTGAGCATATTCACATTGAGCTCCTAAAATGTTTTACCTGAGGGACTAAATGATAACTCTCATAATACCAGGTACGGTTGATCCATTCCAGGACTTGAGTCATATTGTATCCACATTTACATACATATATATATGTATATATAGTTATACCTATATTTACACCATTGTGTGAGTACATCTAATGATATGTTAACATGGTAAACATAAACCATAAATACAATATTGAAGACTTATCGGAAATTCCCCTGGTAGACTCGAGATCTAACTTCTACAGGCTTAAATTAGTTCACTAAAAACCAGCGTAGATTGGCCTTACGAAGTATTTACATACTTAGAAGATGCTTAAATTAATTTATATGGAAAAGCCGGCTCAAACCCTAATAGCTTGGCTTTAAGGAGTATCTATATAGTTAGAAGACTTTCAAATTAACTTAGACAAACGAAACCGTGAGAATCCCATTTAACTCGTCGAGCTTGGCTTTAAGGAGAATCTCATTTAAGGAGAAACCCATTCCCGCCGACCCTTCACCTCCCGCAGGAATCCCGCCTAAGAACGCTCTCCGCAGGAAAACTTGTCGATTCTCGCCGCAAGGGAAGCTCGCCGAATCGACTCCTTCTCTGCAGGAAACTCGCCGACTCCCACAAGACTCTCGCCGAATCGGTCTCCATCGAAGGTCTCCCGCCGAATCCCGCAGGAAACTCGCCGAATCGCGCAGGAAACTCACCGAATCCGCAAGTTTCTCATCGAAGGTTTCCCGCAAGAATCCCACCGAAGTTTCTCACCAAAGGTCTCCATCGTCTTCCCGCAAGTATCTCGCCGAACCGTGCCGGCTTCCGTCGACATCCCGCAGGAAGCTCACCGACGATCTCTCCCGTCCGGTGCCCCTCATCTTCAACCATCTAACTCTCGTCTACGCTTTTAGGTAACCACCCCCTCACCCTTACTTGGACTTGATTACTAGTGTCGCATCCTTTTTGATTTTTGATTAAGCGTAGAGTAGGACTTTTCTCCCTAGATTTACGATGGCTCCAAGGACAACTATTGGGCTGGTCACCGGATGCGAGCTGGTTCGCACAGGGTTCTCTCATGCCTCAGATGAATTCAGGAACATCATCCTTATGCTAGAGGAGGCTGGACTCTCATTCGTCCTAGAGCATCCATGTAAAATCCTGTACAAGGAGGTGCTGGAGTTCTTTGCAACCGCAAAACTCCGGAATGATGATTCTCTTATCAAAAGCAAGGTAGCCGGGGCAAAGATCAAGATGTCTGCCAGCAAGCTGACCCGCTTCCTGCAGCTCTCTAGCTCGGAGCATGAGGACTATCTTGAGGAAGAAGACAAAACCCGGACTCTATTATTCTGTGGACTCCCTCGAGGAACACGGTCAATAAAGCGCAAGGATATGAATGAAGAAGGGAAGCTTCTGTCAGACATAATCGGAAAAGTACTCATCTGCAAGCCAGGCTCTCATGACCATATCTCTGGGGACATGTTCAAGATCCTGGTGGCAATTGTCTGCCGGAAAAGTTTCAACTGGGGGGCTTTGCTGTTTGAGAAGATAAAGGACACCATGTGATCTCCGAGCTTTGGCCGAATCATAAGTCTGTATCTCAATCAGCTGAATGGAGACAAGTATGACATGAGCAATGGTGTTCCTCTACACTACTTGAAGAAAATGGACTCAAGTGTTTTTGACAGATGGGAGAGGCGAATTGGGCAGTCTACCATGGAAGAACAGCAGGAAGTATCTCCAGCAGTAATCCCCAGTGAAATTGCTGACGCTTTGACTGCAGGAATTGAGGGGGAGTCTCTACCCACTGATGCTCACATTATATATGACATCTCCCAGATAGCCAGAGATGCGGTGGCAGATATACAAGAAGACAGTGAAGCTGTGCCGGAGAATGAGGAGGCCCTGAACCGGAACGATCAAGGAGCCGAAGCTGATGTACAGGGGACTGCTGACAAAGAGTTGGAAGAGGATGCTGATGAAGATGATTTCATGGATGATGAAGGATAGGATGATGACAATGAGGGACAAGAAGCATTGGAGACTCAGGATCTCATTGAACCTCCATCTGACAAGCACGCACCTGAAATCATTCCTGAAAACATTGGTGCACGAGTGGAGGGGGAGTCCGATAAATCTGCAGATGCTGCAAGTATTCCTCTCTTAGAGGCTGTGCTCCTGTCCAGCTCTACAGGTGCATCTGATGAAGTGCAAGGCCAAGAAGTGCCTCCGGATCTTCCACTACGAGATAATCTAGCCACTCATACCGTGAATATCATTCAGGGCATAGTGAATGAGCTTAAAGCCTCCTTTGATAAAGCTCAGAATAAAATGCTGCAAAGGATTAAGAAGTCTGAAAATCTCATGCTCAAGAACATGGTGGAGATCAATCATAAACTTGACATGATGGACAAGACATTTGAAGAAAAGTATACAGCGGCCGGCCAAGCGGTCACTCTTCTTATGGCCGGATTGAAAAAGAACAATGATACTCTTGCTGTAGTGAATCAGAATGCTCATGTTGTAGCACACGACATTCAAAAGTTTGACGGTAATATGGTAACCCTCAACGCCAATCAGCAGGCCTTGGTCACTGAATTCTCCAAGACTACCAAGCATATTGATGACTCACTGCACTCCTATGCAAACTCCATCGTAGTCGAAGCCAAAAAGGGGGAGAAGGAATACATAGCTAAGATGGCTGAGCTTTAAGAAATCATGATCACAAACTTCGAACAGTCAAACAAATATGTGTATGACAGCTGCTGGTGGATGCTCCAACAGGCGTTAGGCGTCGATTTGAATCCTGCAGGTATTCATGCTCCTGAGACTACTACGGCTGCTGCGGGAGTAAGTGCTGCTGAGGGAGTAAGTGCTGCAGATGTTCCCATGTGTGAAGCTGATGTTAGGGCTATTTCTAAAGCAAAACTGATGAGCATGTTTGACCAAGAGGCCCTAGCAAAAGTCAGGGGAAAGAGAAAAGCTCAAGAAGTGACCTCCAAGGAGACACAAGCTGAAAAGAGAATTCGACTGAGTGAGGAGGACGTAAGAAATGAAAAGTGTAGTCTAGTTTCAAAGAATATCATTTTGGACACCTTCTGGCTACAGGAAAAAGGAGAAATCAATCGAAACGGAGTATACAGCCAGTTTGAGTGGGAAATGCACAAGACGTATGAAGCAAAACGAAACATCTTCTTCAGGATCAACACGGCGGCAGATAAAGCTCCTCCTCCCAGATATTATCCGAAGCCCAAAGAGTATATGGAGAGGCAAAGAAAGAAGTATTTGGCGCAAAAACTCAAGAATGACTTAGCCAAAGAAAAATAGTCAAAACTTTATAGCTTGTCATTCTCTATTAAGAACGATTAATAGTTATTGTTATTATTTGAACAATCTTGAGATTATGTATATATACATATATATATGCATTTGAAATTATGAATGACTCAAGTCTTGATTTGTCTGCCTATAATATCTTGTGCTGCATATTTAAATTATGAATGCTGTTTATATTATTTGATTGGTGTTACTCATCTTAGCTAGTAGGGTTTTGGCTTCGTCAAATAGGGGGAGATTGTTGGGTATTGTATCCACAATTACCTGGATTTGAGGAAGCCACCTGTCAAGCTAAGATGAATTCACAATGTATTTGATGAAACCTCTCAAGTTGTGCTTGCAGTTATTCCACGCTAAGTGCACACCAATGTCAGGGTGCAGTAGGTCAATATACACGGGTCTGCACGACGTAATCCCTCGTTGAGCAGATCAGTGTGTTGGCCTACGTGTACTCTCTCTATTGGAGTGCACTTACTTTCAAGTACAGGGCCGTGTTTATTCAAGAGAAGACAAGGAGCAAGGATGGGTCAAGGAGCAGCTCTTGGGTGGAAAGACGAAAATTCGTCTAAGTGTAATTCGACGAGAATCACCAAGCGATTCTCGCCGATTCGGCGAGAATCACTAGTGATTCTCGCCGAATCGTCGAGAATCATTAGTGATTCTCGCCGACTCTTTCCGGCTACCTCAAAACGGTGCCAAGTAAGATTCGGCGAGAATCACTAGTGATTCTCGCCGAACCCATCGTTGAGCAGATCATGAATACCAAGTTATATTCGTTGAGAATCAACAAGTGATTCGGCGAGAATCACTAGTGATTCTCGACGAATCGTCGAGAATCACTAACTGATTCTCGCCGATTCGTCGAGAATCACCTGCGATTCTCGCCGATTTTTACTTGGCGTTTTCTCTGGAAGCTGCTGGACCGGATTCTGCCGCTGGACTATTTTGAACCGGATTTCGGGTTTCTACGTGTGGGACCCACAACGGTCATATTATAAGTGTCTACAGTGTATAAATACACGGGTATTTTTGAACAGTGAGGGGAGCGAAAAAGAATAGAAATACGCGAGCCGCGACGTGACCTAGATTGCCGTTTCCGCTCCGCCGCCGCCGCCGCTCGCGCCAAATTGTTCGCCGGTTGATCGTGGTTTCGCCCAGATCCTCCTGCGACAGAAGCCTAGCTAAGCTCAGCGTCCCACGTGTCTAACCGGAGATCTCTTGTCTCTCGATTTGTAGATCGGGAAAATCTTCCCCATCCGAATCGATCGAGACGATTGATCCTAGTGTGACCGTTGGTAGACCCAGCTAGCTTCTCTACGAAGTTTGGATCTCTAAACAACAGCAGCCGCACATCGTTGTTGGCGCCGATCCCGTGAACCTAGCCGCCGCCCATCTTGCCGCCGCCGGTTCCGGGGAGATCCTCTCCAAGAGAGATCTAGGGTTTTGAACTCTTTGTGGATTTCAAGAACACGTCGTCAACAAAGAGGGACACTCTTGTCTCCAAACGTAGTTTGTATCTCGTGTACATTCTATTTTATTTTTGTTGTAAAGGAACAGTGGTTCCGTGTTGTAAGGGTTGGGTGCAACCCGTTTTGTGGGAGTGTTAACTCCCATGTGTGGAAGGGTTCCTTCCGATAGTGCAAGGATTGGATTTCAATCCTGTTGGAGAAGTGACCGAGTCATCCCTTGTTGGGAGATAGCTCGAAGGGGGAAAGTGGATGTACCCAAGTCGGGGAACCACTATAAATTGCCTTTGTATTCTGTGTGCTGTGCTGTTTATTTTATTGTGCAGGTACAATCTTAAATTCCGCAAAAACGCTGCAAGTCACCTATTCCCCCCCCCCCCCCCCATAGGTGAAGATAGTTGACACTAGGTGGACTTTCACCATGATAACAGATGAACTGCTCCACGAACTTCCGAACCAACATACCAACCGAGTCACCCTTCCTGATCGGAATAAATCTTGCTACCTTTGTCAACCGGTTGACGATCACCCAGATCGAATCATTCCCCGTCCGTGATCGGGGAAGCCCATGTATAAAGTCCATCGCGATATCATCGAACTTCCACTCCGGCACTGGGAGTGGCTGCAATAATACTGCGGGGTTTCTGCACTCTGCTTTCACCAACTGGCATGCCTCACAATGAGTCATGAAGTAGTTGATATCCCTCTTCATGCCTGGCCAGTACATGGTATTCTTCGGGTCCACAGTCATCTTAGTAACTCCATGGTGTACTGAATACCGACTGCAATGAGCCTCCGTCATGATATCTTCCCGAACCTGGCCTCCCTCTGGTATGTAAATTCGTCCTCTGAAACACACTAGACCATCCCTCAACGAGTAATCCCCAACAGTGCCAGCTTCTAAGGCCCGAAAAATCAGCTCTAACTGGGCATCCTGCCTCTGCCCATCTCTAACTCGGTCTCGAATGTCATCTGGGGCAATCAACGGCGCTAGGTACTCCTGGCACAGCTCAGGGTGATCCTCGGACACAAAGGATATCTGCATCTTTTCTAACATCTGGACCAACTCTAAGGCCAACAACTGCGTTCCTGCTTTAGGAATTGTGGCCTTCCGGCTCTGCTCATCTGCCACCACATTCGCTTTCCCTGGGTGGTAGTGCATCTCATACTGGTAATCTGCTAGAAACTCCACCCATCATCTCTGCCTGATGTTCAGCTCTTTTTGCATGTCCACATACCTCAAGTTCTTATGATCAGAGTAAATATCGCAGTGGACACCGTACAGATAGTGTCGCCAGACTTTCAGAGCAAATATGATCGCTCCCATCTCTAAGTCATGAACTGGGTAGTTCTGCTCGTGCTTCTTTAGCTGCTGAGAAGCGTATGCTATCACATGACCATTCTGCATCAACACCGCACCCATGCCCTGGTAGGAAGCGTCGGTGTAGACCTGAAATCCTTCTTTCCCCGAAGGAAGGGCAAGTATAGGAGCTGAGGTGAGCCGACCCTTCAGCTCCTAAAACGCCACCTCACACTGCGTGGTCCAGTCAAAGGGCATATCCTTCCTAGTCAGGGATGTGAGTGGAAGCGTAATACGAGAAAATCCCTCCACAAAATTCCGGTAGTAACCGACAAGTCCTAGAAAAATCCGCACATCTGAGGCCGACTTTAGCTGCGGCCAATCCCGAACTGCCTAAATTTTTGTCGGGTCCACTGCCAACCCAGCACCACTGATGATATGGCCTAGAAAAGTCACCTCCCTCAACCAGAACTGGCATTTGCTGAACTTCACATAAAGCTGGTGCTCTTGTAGTCTCTTCAGGGTCAGCGTTAGATGTCGTATGTGCTCCTCCGCTGTCCTCGAGTAAATGAGGATGTCATCAATAAATACATTGACGAACACATCCAGATATGCCTCGAACACCCGATTCAGGCTCATGAAAGTCAACGGTGCATTCGTGAGCCCGAAAGGCATCACAGTTGTTAAGCCCGGAATCCGCGACCTGCCCGCGCAGTTTTCCAGACCGGGCGGTCTGCCTATTCCAGCCGCCAAACCCCCAAGCCGGGCGGTCTCCATGTCAGGCCGCCGCCAGTGCCGGCCCTGCTCAGCGGCGACAAGGCCCAAGGACCCAGCCGTCAGCTCGCCAGGAGGAATCCGCCAGGCCGCGCGGCTTCCCTCCTTTCTTGTTTCTTTCTCTTTTGCTTCCCCTCACCTCTGCCCGGTTCTCCTGTACCCCGGGCAGCCGGTAATTTTAGCCCTGCCCGTTTGGGCAGGCCCCCGAGCCTATAAATAGGGGGTGGGTGCACTCCCCAAGACACCATGACTGGGATCCAGGAGCTCGCCTGTTAAGAGCTGCGGTCTCAAGTCTAGTGTATTGCGGCTTGTAGCCCGGCCGGCTTCTTCTTTTACTCGTTGTAACTGTCTCATTTATAAGTAAAGGAAAGCCCGCCGCAAGAGTGGCATTCAAGCCGCGGCGGGCGAACTCTGCTGTTGCCGCTGCCAGCGGCCCCCTTTTTCGGTCTGTCCTTTAGCCGCGACCGCTAGTAACCGATTAGTCGACAGTCTCCTCCTTTCCTTCCCTATTCCCCCGGTGTTCGAACCGTTAGCTGGTTGTGCTCGACCTCCCTTGTGTTTTCGTGCATCAACAGTTAACACGCGGCCTTCAGATCTCGACTAATCGATGAAATCAGCGGTCTAGGGATCCAGACCGCTCAATCTTCTAGGTTCGGCGACCTGTCTAGCAAGCCGCGAGTCCGCCGGCTAAGGCTTTCAGCCCGCCTCCCGCACGGTAGAACCTAGCATTCTATCCGCTCTCTTTTCAGCCGGTTTTCTTATCGGTTTGCAGAATCGTCTAGCCGCCTCGTTAAGCCGCCGCTCTTCTGCGGTTTCTTGTAAAAATTCGGCCATTTCTCTCTTTTCAGGATGAATCCTGCAAAGAGTCATGGTACATCGAGCCGCATCTCAGTTATTACGAATCTCTCAGAAATACAGGACTGTTCGTATTTTAATAGTGAGGTTGTTGACCCACATAAAGAAATTTTTGCAAACAATGTTGAGCGTGGTTTAGAATCTGTTGCAAATGAACCTCTTTATGAGGACGAAGAAGAAACCCCTTCTCCTTTCACTAATCGAATTCGGTGGGATACAGTTTCCGATGATTTCAGAGAACCACGTCTCCCAGAGTATTCTGCATGTGATGATCCGTTTTCTCATTTGCAAGCTTTTGAATCAGCTATTTCACTAAGAAAAGTGTCAAATGGAGTAAAATGCAAACTCTTCGTTATGTCTTTTGGCAATGTTGCAAGGGAATGGTTTTACAGCCTTCCACCTCGATCAGTAACCAGCTTTAAGGATCTTCGAAGTCAATTTATTTCCAGATTCGCTATTTACAGGAAGCGGAAAAGAGACGTTGGAGCTCTCTTCCGAATCAAGCAAGGAATTCACGAGTCTAATTCAGATTTTGTTGATCGGTTTCAAAAGGAGGTTTTGGATATTTGTAACGTCCATCAAGACTATTACTTGCATGCTTTCATAAATGCCCTTCAAGAAGGCCCATTGAAATTCAAGCTCACCACAAAATATCCCAAAAGCTTCGGAGATCTTATTGATAGAATTAATACATTCGTAATAGGCGAAGAAGCAAACAAAGGTTATGTTTCGTTCCCGAATCAAATGGTTAAGCAATCCCAAGGGACTTCTAGTCAACAACAATCTATTTCCTCACAAAATGTTTTGCAAGTTGAATATTGCAAGTCTCCTTATGTTCTCCGAGATAAAACTCCAAAGTATGAAAAATATTCAGGTAAGTATGTTAAGTTCAAAATTCCCATGGAAGATCTTTTGATAATCATTCAGGGAATGCCTGAGTTCAAGAAGCCTCGGCGCATGAAATCCAAAATCAAGTATCGGCACGAGCAGCTTTTTTGCAAATATCATAAGGATATTGGTCATCTAACAGAAGATTGCAGAGCTCTCAAGGAATTGGCTAATCAACTTGTAAGAGCTGGAAAGCTGCAGGAATATTTCATTTAGTGACTCTCAAAGGCAATCTTTCATTTCTTGCTCAATAGATCAAGCAGTTATTCCTCTCTCTTTCTATAGTAAAAAGTGCTTGTGTTCAGAGTAATACATAACATATCTCTCTCTTTCTATAAGGCATGATAAAATTGCAGATATATATCCTTTATCACTTCCTTAACATCATGCAAATGGTTACTTCTTCATTTAAAGCTTATTTTTAGCTTTACCTCTTTATGCCTATATATATGCATGTAGGGGCAAGAGCCCTCTTTTGAATTCTTAAGCCCTCCACATCCTGCTTAACTTCAGTAGCAGATGTGTAGTGGGTTTTCCGCTTGACCTTCAGTCACAGACAGGCTTTGCGTACCCGTCACGCATGACTTCAGTCACAGACAGGCTTTACGTACTTGTCCCGCTTGACCTCGGTCGCAGACATTGCGTACTTGTCCTGCTTGACCTCAGTCGGAGACGTTGCGTACTTGTCCTGCTTGACATTGGTCATGGATTTTAAGAATTTCGATCTCGCTTATGTGTTTTTTGTGAGGAAAGCAATGCTATACGCACCTGCCCACATTGACACATAAGTGCATATCTTCACCTATTTTTGCAGGACAACACGTGCCTATCCGCTGCCTTGCGGTTATATTTAGCGGCCTGTGCAGGTTGTAAATTTAATTACACAAGCCGCCCGGTTTCATTTTCCGGCTTAAATTTTTAACTTTCCTGTTCCTGCCTGCCGGATTATCATTAATATATTTGGGAACTCGGCCGACTTTATTCGCCTATCCGCCATTCAGTATCTTATTCGGCTTATGTATATCAATTGCCGGTTTGTTATTCATATGAAACATAGGTCGCCCGACCTGTCTTCTGGCACTTAATTCCTGGATATTGATCTGCCGAAGCTTGTTTCTCAATTCTTGTTCTTTTAATCAAACGGGTAATTCGCTTCAGAGTTTGCCCTAGCCGCAATCTATTATTTCAATATTATGGATGTCTGCCGACTGCGACAAGTGGCCGCGCGGCTTAGCGGTCACGGCTTATACATGAGCAAGCCGCGGCAATCCTGTTCTTCCGGCAGATAACGTTTAAATTACTAGCCGCTCGGCTTATTGTTGACGTGCACTCTGGTAGAAACCGCAGGAAAATATCTCTCTCTTGCGGACAGATTTGATGAAGTCGCAGCGCAAACTCAGCAGGTTTACATACTTATATATTTTAAATCGGAAGCTAAACTGAGACCGCGCGGACTTATTCAAGTAAGAAAAGTAAGATGCAACAAAGAGTAAGGTAAAAATGCCTTCATTACTATGTCAATAAGTGTTACAAAATTGTTAATCGCGCGGTTACAAAAACAATCCGCCGATTTCAAAAAGTTCAAAATACAAAATCAAGTTATAAATTTATCTAATCGTCCGGTTTGAGCTTCTTAGCCGCAGGAGCATCCAAATCACTGCCATCGCCAACATCGACAGATGATAAGGAATACCCACTGCTAGTCGCGGAGCTCGCTGAACCATCAGAAGATGTCGAGTCAGGCCGCGCGGTCTCCGACTCTTGGCCGCCGGACTCTGGAGATGTGTGCGGGCTCCGGCTTCCCTGGCCGACCTCTTCCACGGCTTCTCCCGCCACCTCGCCGACTTCTTCCGCGACTTTGGCCTTGCCCTTGATCGACTTGTAGACGTCGGCCACCTGCTCCTTCAGGGAAGGGTAGATGTCGGCGCATGTGAAGTCGGTGAAGCCGGCGGCCAAGCCGCCAACGTCCCGGAGGCGGTTAAGCGCTCCGTCGATCCCTTGGACGAGCTGGGGGAAGACCTGGTCTTGGAAGATCGGGTTGGCGGGGTTGTACATTTCCTGCAAAGCAAAGGTGAAGGTAAGGTCGCGCGGTTACATAATTCTAACCGCGCGGGTATTGGTAATTACTTACCGCCTCCTTCTCTTTAAGTCGCTTGTTCTCTTCTTGCTGTTCGCCTAACCGTGTTTTCAGGCCGCTGTTCTCTTTCATCAGCTCCTTGTAGGCAAGCCCCATGAAGTGACTTGCCACGAAGCTCCTCGCGCCGACTTGCGCGGCTAGCCGCGGCAAGTCGTCTGGTGGAACTCGTCGCATAGCCCTCAAGTTGCGCTTGCCGTACAACGCGCCGCCAACCGCATTAGCATGGCGGCTTACTTCTTCAGCT
Source organism: Platanthera guangdongensis (assembly GCA_039583875.1). Classification (NCBI taxonomy): domain Eukaryota; kingdom Viridiplantae; phylum Streptophyta; class Magnoliopsida; order Asparagales; family Orchidaceae; genus Platanthera; species Platanthera guangdongensis. Next base: position 75,572,200 of record CM077154.1, on the reverse strand, counting down.
CCCCAGTAGGGGAGGGCGGTGGAGATCGTCACCGACTTGCCATCCGGACTCCACCGCAAGGCCGGTTCGCCATGGACGTCCTTCAGGCTGCTGCCGGTTCCTTGCAGCATGAACTCCCCAGAGGAGTCCGACTCCTCCTCCTCCGCAGCCCGCGCCGGCTTGACCCGCTTCGCCCTCTTTTCTCTTTGTGTGAGGGTCAAGCCGCCCGGCGTCTGCGGCTTGTTCAGCGGGACCGCCACAGCAGCTGCGAAGACAGAAGCAATGTTAGATTTCAGGCCGTGCGGCTAGCAATGCAGTTCGGCCGGTTTGTAGCTTACTCTCTTCCGCCTCAATTCCAACAAGGGACGGCAGCAGCGGGATGTAGTAGTTCACGTCAAGCCGCTCGCCCCTGAAGAAGTCGAAGATCTCCTTCTCCTTGCCGTCCAAGCCGCTGCTGCCGAAGGCGGCTTCTTCGCGGATTTGGGGGTCGGTCGGCAGCAACCCCAAGTTGCCCTCGAAGATCAGAAACCGCTCCGGCCAGTTCGCGATCTTGTTGGCCAGGTTGACTACCTTCAGCCCTCGGCAGCCGAAGTAGAGGTGCCCCCGGAAGATCTTAGTCCCGGAGTCCGGGATAGACCGCACCGAGAAGCACTCTCGGAAAGAGTCTCATGGAGAATCGGACTCTTTCTGACCGCAGATAAGCAATGAAGCCGTATATCGCGGCTATCGAGTTGGGAGGAAGTTGCCCGGGCACAACTCCATAGTGGTCGAAGACCGCTATGGCCTCTAACAAGACCGGGAAGCCGAACCCGCAGTCGAAATGGTCAATGGGGACCGCGATTTGGTTAGCGTTGGAAGAGTTGATCCGCTCATCCTGCCTAGGAAGCCGCGCGATCAGCGGGCTTCCTTGCATGTGTTTCTCGACAAAGGAATCCAGCTCGGCCTTTGTAAGCCGGCATTCCTTGTGGTCAGCAGAGTAGAAGGCGGAGGCCGCGTCTGTCCTGACGGCTGTGGCCTTGTCAGACCGCGACGATTTGGACTTAGCCCGCATCCTTCTTGATTTGTGAAGAATCCAACGGGGTCTGCGCTATTTATAGAAAACCCGTGATGCTACAGTGCCCATGTCAAATCGCGGCTAGTCGTCACGCCGCGCGGCCTAAGTCCGCTGGAAGCGCAGCTCAGCTTAGTAATCAAGCCGCAGTTTAGTCCGTCAGACCGAGCGGCTACTTCCCTGCACTTAGAAAATTCTATGTCGGATCATGTGGATATCAATTATTCAAGCCGGCGCTCTGTTCGCCAGACCGCGCGGCTACTATCCTAAACTTCAAATTTCTCAGAACAAAGCAGCAAACATGTGGATTATTCAAGCCGCATAAGCCGCATTCAGTTCGCAGCATAATAGAATACAACAGTTTACAGCAATCAAATTGTTCAACATCCAAAAAAAAAAAAAAAATATAACAACACAATATACGAATGTCCGCGCGGCTTGTTTCTCTCAAGTCGCTCAGGGTCGTTTGTCCTCCTCCGGCCTGTCTCGTCCCATGTGCGCGACTTGTTCACCGGTCTGTACAATCGCAACATACACCTGGCTAACCAGATTATGAAGCGCATGCAGAGACCGATGAATTCGCGCAGCGTCGCGCTCAACTCTCGCAAACGGTATCATGTGGACCGCCTGGGCCCCCAGACCGCTTGGAGCGGCGACCTGGTTAGGCGCCGCGGCCACTGGCGGATGCGAAATCTCGCCAGAGGCCGGGCGGCTAGTTTCCGGCAACTCTGCAGGAGTCGGTAGCGCAGGCCGCTGTTCTCCGCCGGTCTCCGCCGGCAGGTCTTGTTTTTCGCCGCCTTCAGCATCCGGGATCTGCTCTTTGTCTCCTTCCAGCCGCGCGGCCATTAGCAAGTACTTCTCCGCCCTTTCCTGCTCCAAGGTGACCTGCATCTCGGCAATCTTCGCCTCAGCGGTTTCCATTGCGGTCTGGAGCCTCGCGGTCTCTTCCTTCATCGCGGCCTGGAGCCTGACAGTCTCTTGTTCCATTGCCGTCTTCAACCTCGCGGTTTCCTGTTCAAGCGCAGTTTGCCACCTGGCGGTCTCTTGCTCCAGGGTGGTTTGCAACTCTTGGATCCTTGCTTCCGCAGCCTCCTGGGCAACCCGCTTCTCTTCGTCCTTAATCCGCAGAGTTTCGGTGGCCGCAGTCAAAGCCGCCTGCAGCGAGCCGACCTCCTTCTGGAAGTCGGCCATCTCCTTCTGACGAACACTTGGCGGAGGCAGCGTAGATATAAACGCGGTCAAGTCGCCCGGTTTCATCGCGGTCTCCGGTGCACCTGCAGAAGACAAACCGCAGTCAGGTTCAGCCGGATTGTTGCGACCTTCTTGTAAGGAAATCGGTAAGATAAGACCGCCGGTTTGATGTTTATCTCCTCCAGAGGCCGCGGTATGAATTTTAATCACTGGCCGCCTGAGCCGCTCAGGATCTATCCTCTTCAGCTTATCTTTCCATAGCCGTTCGGTTTCCTTTCGGCTTTTCAGTTGAGCCGTGGTCAGGAAAAAGCTGGCCGGCGGATTTAGTATTATATTCGCCCCCTTCTTCCTTGACCGCGACTTGTAGAATTTAACAATTCGCCTAACGTCCCGGTGTTTACCTTGCAGTAATGGATGTGCGGTCTCCACCGGCTTGTTGGCGATTAGTTTCTTCATCTCCTCCATCTTCTCGCGGAGCTTCAGTTTCTCGGCTCCTTCAGAAGCCGCGGAAGCCGGTTCGCCAGGCTTCTCCCCAATAACCTTGATGTCGGGGCGGTCAACCTCCTCAGACGCCGCTGGTGTCGACAATAGCGCGTCTTGCCGCTGGAGAGCCTCCATGCCCTTCAGGAGCTCGCTCAGCGAATCGCTAGGCGCAGGTGTATTCTCCAGTTCGCCCGGCTTGCACTCCGGTGTGAGCGGGTTCTCGGGCACCTCCTTCTCGTGCGGCCTGTGCTGAAGACTGTCCGCGCCGGTCTTCTCAGAGATATTCCGGTTTCTGGCGTGCAGCTTCCTCATTTTCTTCTTCATCCTTTCTTCAAGGTTTTCGCTCCTTTCTTTCCGCCTTTTCAAGGAGTCGGACACCTTTTCAGCCCGCTTGCCCTGTTCAGAAACAGTCCGCTCGGTTTCCAGCGCCTTCTCCGGCTCGTTGTCATCCACAACGATTAAGTCGACCTTGCTCGGCAGTTCGGTCGGTTTCCCAGAATCAACACTCTTCTCCTCCGTCCCAGCGATCTTTAGTAATGGTTCTCCTGATGGGGAGAAAGTCACGTCAAAGGATTTGGCATCTCCGGTTTGCAGTAGAGCAGCTTTCGAAACCGCTTTGGGGTCGGCTGCGGCTTGCGATGGTCCGCCGACCATCTCTGTCGGCCTCTTTTCAGGTCCAGAAGCCGCTGTTGTCTCCGGCTTCTCGTTCTTCTTGGCGGTCTGCCGGGCAGAATCATTCGAATTCTCGCTCCGGCTCTGCTTCGTTTCTATCGGTTTCTTGTTGCGGGCTAGCATCGACGACATCACATCCATCGCTAAAGAAATCGCGTCGGCTTGCAAAATCCTAACCGCAAGTGGCGAGTAGCGACCCGTGCTTGGCAGGAATCCTGAAGAATGTCAAGAGTCAGGGGATTTTATAGACGACGATGAAGCAGTCGCGGTCTCCGGCTTAGTTCAACATTTTCGAAGTTTTCTGCAAACTTAAAAATGTGCGGGGATTATGTTAAGCCCGGAATCCGCGACCTGCCCGCGCAGTTTTCCAGACCGGGCGGTCTGCCTATTCCAGCCGCCAAACCCCCAAGCCGGGCGGTCTCCATGTCAGGCCGCCGCCAGTGCCGGCCCTGCTCAGCGGCGACAAGGCCCAAGGACCCAGCCGTCAGCTCGCCAGGAGGAATCCGCCAGGCCGCGCGGCTTCCCTCCTTTCTTGTTTCTTTCTCTTTTGCTTCCCCTCACCTCTGCCCGGTTCTCCTGTACCCCGGGCAGCCGGTAATTTTAGCCCTGCCCGTTTGGGCAGGCCCCCGAGCCTATAAATAGGGGGTGGGTGCACTCCCCAAGACACCATGACTGGGATCCAGGAGCTCGCCTGTTAAGAGCTGCGGTCTCAAGTCTAGTGTATTGCGGCTTGTAGCCCGGCCGGCTTCTTCTTTTACTCGTTGTAACTGTCTCATTTATAAGTAAAGGAAAGCCCGCCGCAAGAGTGGCATTCAAGCCGCGGCGGGCGAACTCTGCTGTTGCCGCTGCCAGCGGCCCCCTTTTTCGGTCTGTCCTTTAGCCGCGACCGCTAGTAACCGATTAGTCGACAGTCTCCTCCTTTCCTTCCCTATTCCCCCGGTGTTCGAACCGTTAGCTGGTTGTGCTCGACCTCCCTTGTGTTTTCGTGCATCAACAGTTAACACGCGGCCTTCAGATCTCGACTAATCGATGAAATCAGCGGTCTAGGGATCCAGACCGCTCAATCTTCTAGGTTCGGCGACCTGTCTAGCAAGCCGCGAGTCCGCCGGCTAAGGCTTTCAGCCCGCCTCCCGCACGGTAGAACCTAGCATTCTATCCGCTCTCTTTTCAGCCGGTTTTCTTATCGGTTTGCAGAATCGTCTAGCCGCCTCGTTAAGCCGCCGCTCTTCTGCGGTTTCTTGTAAAAATTCGGCATTTCTCTCTTTTCAGGATGAATCCTGCAAAGAGTCATGGTACATCGAGCCGCATCTCAGTTATTACGAATCTCTCAGAAATGCAGGACTGCTCGTATTTGGATAGTGAGGTTGTTGACCCTCGTAAAGAAATTTTTGCAAACAGTGTTGAGCGTGGTTTAGAATCTGTTGCAAATGAACCTCTTTATGAGGACGAAGAAGAAACCCCTTCTCCTTTCACTAATCGAATTCGGTGGGATACTGTTTCCGATGATTTCAGAGAACCACGTCTCCCAGAGTATTCTGCATGTGATGATCCGTTTTCTCATTTGCAAGCTTTTGAATCAGCTATTTCACTAAGAAAAGTGTCAAATGGAGTAAAATGCAAACTCTTCGTTATGTCTTTTGGCAATGTTGCAAGGGAATGGTTTTACAGCCTTCCACCTCGATCAGTAACCAGTTTTAAGGATCTTCGAAGTCAATTTATTTCCAGATTCGCTATTTACAGGAAGCGGAAAAGAGACGTTGGAGCTCTCTTCCGAATCAAGCAAGGAATTCACGAGTCTAATTCAGATTTTGTTGATCGGTTTCAAAAGGAGGTTTTGGATATTTGTAACGTCCATCAAGACTATTACTTGCATGCTTTCATAAATGCCCTTCAAGAAGGCCCATTGAAATTCAAGCTCACCACAAAATATCCCAAAAGCTTCGGAGATCTTATTGATAGAATTAATACATTCGTAATAGGCGAAGAAGCAAACAAAGGTTATGTTTCGTTCCCTGAATCAAATGGTTAAGCAATCCCAAGGGACTTCTAGTCAACAACAATCTATTTCCTCACAAAATGTTTTGCAAGTTGAATATTGCAAGTCTCCTTATGTTCTCCGAGATAAAACTCCAAAGTATGAAAAATATTCAGGTAAGTATGTTAAGTTCAAAATTCCCATGGAAGATCTTTTGATAATCATTCAGGGAATGTCTGAGTTCAAGAAGCCTCGGCGCATGAAATCCAAAATCAAGTATCGGCACGAGCAGCTTTTTTGCAAATATCATAAGGATATTGGTCATCTAACAGAAGATTGCAGAGCTCTCAAGGAATTGGCTAATCAACTTGTAAGAGCTGGAAAGCTGCAGGAATATTTCATTTAGTGACTCTCAAAGGCAATCTTTCATTTCTTGCTCAATAGATCAAGCAGTTATTCCTCTCTCTTTCTATAGTAAAAAGTGCTTGTGTTCAGAGTAATACATAACATATCTCTCTCTTTCTATAAGGCATGATAAAATTGCAGATATATATCCTTTATCACTTCCTTAACATCATGCAAATGGTTACTTCTTCATTTAAAGCTTATTTTTAGCTTTACCTCTTTATGCCTATATATATGCATGTAGGGGCAAGAGCCCTCTTTTGAATTCTTAAGCCCTCCACATCCTGCTTAACTTCAGTAGCAGATGTGTAGTGGGTTTTCCGCTTGACCTTCAGTCACAGACAGGCTTTGCGTACCCGTCACGCATGACTTCAGTCACAGACAGGCTTTACGTACTTGTCCCGCTTGACCTCGGTCGCAGACATTGCGTACTTGTCCTGCTTGACCTCAGTCGGAGACGTTGCGTACTTGTCCTGCTTGACATTGGTCATGGATTTTAAGAATTTCGATCTCGCTTATGTGTTTTTTGTGAGGAAAGCAATGCTATACGCACCTGCCCACATTGACACATAAGTGCATATCTTCACCTATTTTTGCAGGACAACACGTGCCTATCCGCTGCCTTGCGGTTATATTTAGCGGCCTGTGCAGGTTGTAAATTTAATTACACAAGCCGCCCGGTTTCATTTTCCGGCTTAAATTTTTAACTTTCCTGTTCCTGCCTGCCGGATTATCATTAATATATTTGGGAACTCGGCCGACTTTATTCGCCTATCCGCATTCAGTATCTTATTCGGCTTATGTATATCAATTGCCGGTTTGTTATTCATATGAAACATAGGTCGCCCGACCTGTCTTCTGGCACTTAATTCCTGGATATTGATCTGCCGAAGCTTGTTTCTCAATTCTTGTTCTTTTAATCAAACGGGTAATTCGCTTCAGAGTTTGCCCTAGCCGCAATCTATTATTTCAATATTATGGATGTCTGCCGACTGCGACAAGTGGCCGCGCGGCTTAGCGGTCACGGCTTATACATGAGCAAGCCGCGGCAATCCTGTTCTTCCGGCAGATAACGTTTAAATTACTAGCCGCTCGGCTTATTGTTGACGTGCACTCTGGTAGAAACCGCAGGAAAATATCTCTCTCTTGCGGACAGATTTGATGAAGTCGCAGCGCAAACTCAGCAGGTTTACATACTTATATATTTTAAATCGGAAGCTAAACTGAGACCGCGCGGACTTATTCAAGTAAGAAAAGTAAGATGCAACAAAGAGTAAGGTAAAAATGCCTTCATTACTATGTCAATAAGTGTTACAAAATTGTTAATCGCGCGGTTACAAAAACAATCCGCCGATTTCAAAAAGTTCAAAATACAAAATCAAGTTATAAATTTATCTAATCGTCCGGTTTGAGCTTCTTAGCCGCAGGAGCATCCAAATCACTGCCATCGCCAACATCGACAGATGATAAGGAATACCCACTGCTAGTCGCGGAGCTCGCTGAACCATCAGAAGATGTCGAGTCAGGCCGCGCGGTCTCCGACTCTTGGCCGCCGGACTCTGGAGATGTGTGCGGGCTCCGGCTTCCCTGGCCGACCTCTTCCACGGCTTCTCCCGCCACCTCGCCGACTTCTTCCGCGACTTTGGCCTTGCCCTTGATCGACTTGTAGACGTCGGCCACCTGCTCCTTCAGGGAAGGGTAGATGTCGGCGCATGTGAAGTCGGTGAAGCCGGCGGCCAAGCCGCCAACGTCCCGGAGGCGGTTAAGCGCTCCGTCGATCCCTTGGACGAGCTGGGGGAAGACCTGGTCTTGGAAGATCGGGTTGGCGGGGTTGTACATTTCCTGCAAAGCAAAGGTGAAGGTAAGGTCGCGCGGTTATATAATTCTAACCGCGCGGGTATTGGTAATTACTTACCGCCTCCTTCTCTTTAAGTCGCTTGTTCTCTTCTTGCTGTTCGCCTAACCGTGTTTTCAGGCCGCTGTTCTCTTTCATCAGCTCCTTGTAGGCAAGCCCCATGAAGTGACTTGCCACGAAGCTCCTCGCGCCGACTTGCGCGGCTAGCCGCGGCAAGTCGTCTGGAGGAACTCGTCGCATAGCCCTCAAGTTGCGCTTGCCGTACAACGCGCCGCCAACCGCATTAGCATGGCGGCTTACTTCTTCAGCTCCCCAGTAGGGGAGGGCGGTGGAGATCGTCACCGACTTGCCATCCGGACTCCACCGCAAGGCCGGTTCGCCATGGACGTCCTTCAGGCTGCTGCCGGTTCCTTGCAGCATGAACTCCCCAGAGGAGTCCGACTCCTCCTCCTCCGCAGCCCGCGCCGGCTTGACCCGCTTCGCCCTCTTTTCTCTTTGTGTGAGGGTCAAGCCGCCCGGCGTCTGCGGCTTGTTCAGCGGGACCGCCACAGCAGCTGCGAAGACAGAAGCAATGTTAGATTTCAGGCCGTGCGGCTAGCAATGCAGTTCGGCCGGTTTGTAGCTTACTCTCTTCCGCCTCGATTCCAACAAGGGACGGCAGCAGCGGGATGTAGTAGTTCACGTCAAGCCGCTCGCCCCTGAAGAAGTCGAAGATCTCCTTCTCCTTGCCGTCCAAGCCGCTGCTGCCGAAGGCGGCTTCTTCGCGGATTTGGGGGTCGGTCGGCAGCAACCCCAAGTTGCCCTCGAAGATCAGAAACCGCTCCGGCCAGTTCGCGATCTTGTTGGCCAGGTTGACTACCTTCAGCCCTCGGCAGCCGAAGTAGAGGTGCCCCCGGAAGATCTTAGTCCCGGAGTCCGGGATAGACCGCACCGAGAAGCACTCTCGGAAGAGTCTCATGGAGAATCGGACTCTTTCTGACCGCAGATAAGCAATGAAGTCGTATATCGCGGCTATCGAGTTGGGAGGAAGTTGCCCGGGCACAACTCCATAGTGGTCGAAGACCGCTATGGCCTCTAACAAGACCGGGAAGCCGAACCCGCAGTCGAAATGGTCAATGGGGACCGCGATTTGGTTAGCGTTGGAAGAGTTGATCCGCTCATCCTGCCTAGGAAGCCGCGCGATCAGCGGGCTTCCTTGCATGTGTTTCTCGACAAAGGAATCCAGCTCGGCCTTTGTAAGCCGGCATTCCTTGTGGTCAGCAGAGTAGAAGGCGGAGGCCGCGTCTGTCCTGACGGCTGTGGCCTTGTCAGACCGCGACGATTTGGACTTAGCCCGCATCCTTCTTGATTTGTGAAGAATCCAACGGGGTCTGCGCTATTTATAGAAAACCCGTGATGCTACAGTGCCCATGTCAAATCGCGGCTAGTCGTCACGCCGCGCGGCCTAAGTCCGCTGGAAGCGCAGCTCAGCTTAGTAATCAAGCCGCAGTTTAGTCCGTCAGACCGAGCGGCTACTTCCCTGCACTTAGAAAATTCTATGTCGGATCATGTGGATATCAATTACTCAAGCCGGCGCTCTGTTCGCCAGACCGCGCGGCTACTATCCTAAACTTCAAATTTCTCAGAACAAAGCAGCAAACGTGTGGATTATTCAAGCCGCATAAGCCGCATTCAGTTCGCAGCATAATAGAATACAACAGTTTACAGCAATCAAATTGTTCAACATCCAAAAAAAAAAAAAAAATATAACAACACAATATACGAATGTCCGCGCGGCTTGTTTCTCTCAAGTCGCTCAGGGTCGTTTGTCCTCCTCCGGCCTGTCTCGTCCCATGTGCGCGACTTGTTCACCGGTCTGTACAATCGCAACATACACCTGGCTAACCAGATTATGAAGCGCATGCAGAGACCGATGAATTCGCGCAGCGTCGCGCTCAACTCTCGCAAACGGTATCATGTGGACCGCCTGGGCCCCCAGACCGCTTGGAGCGGCGACCTGGTTAGGCGCCGCGGCCACTGGCGGATGCGAAATCTCGCCAGAGGCCGGGCGGCTAGTTTCCGGCAACTCTGCAGGAGTCGGTAGCGCAGGCCGCTGTTCTCCGCCGGTCTCCGCCGGCAGGTCTTGTTTTTCGCCGCCTTCAGCATCCGGGATCTGCTCTTTGTCTCCTTCCAGCCGCGCGGCCATTAGCAAGTACTTCTCCGCCCTTTCCTGCTCCAAGGTGACCTGCATCTCGGCAATCTTCGCCTCAGCGGTTTCCATTGCGGTCTGGAGCCTCGCGGTCTCTTCCTTCATCGCGGCCTGGAGCCTGACAGTCTCTTGTTCCATTGCCGTCTTCAACCTCGCGGTTTCCTGTTCAAGCGCAGTTTGCCACCTGGCGGTCTCTTGCTCCAGGGTGGTTTGCAACTCTTGGATCCTTGCTTCCGCAGCCTCCTGGGCAACCCGCTTCTCTTCGTCCTTAATCCGCAGAGTTTCGGTGGCCGCAGTCAAAGCCGCCTGCAGCGAGCCGACCTCCTTCTGGAAGTCGGCCATCTCCTTCTGACGAACACTTGGCGGAGGCAGCGTAGATATAAACGCGGTCAAGTCGCCCGGTTTCATCGCGGTCTCCGGTGCACCTGCAGAAGACAAACCGCAGTCAGGTTCAGCCGGATTGTTGCGACCTTCTTGTAAGGAAATCGGTAAGATAAGACCGCCGGTTTGATGTTTATCTCCTCCAGAGGCCGCGGTATGAATTTTAATCACTGGCCGCCTGAGCCGCTCAGGATCTATCCTCTTCAGCTTATCTTTCCATAGCCGTTCGGTTTCCTTTCGGCTTTTCAGTTGAGCCGTGGTCAGGAAAAAGCTGGCCGGCGGATTTAGTATTATATTCGCCCCCTTCTTCCTTGACCGCGACTTGTAGAATTTAACAATTCGCCTAACGTCCCGGTGTTTACCTTGCAGTAATGGATGTGCGGTCTCCACCGGCTTGTTGGCGATTAGTTTCTTCATCTCCTCCATCTTCTCGCGGAGCTTCAGTTTCTCGGCTCCTTCAGAAGCCGCGGAAGCCGGTTCGCCAGGCTTCTCCCCAATAACCTTGATGTCGGGGCGGTCAACCTCCTCAGACGCCGCTGGTGTCGACAATAGCGCGTCTTGCCGCTGGAGAGCCTCCATGCCCTTCAGGAGCTCGCTCAGCGAATCGCTAGGCGCAGGTGTATTCTCCAGTTCGCCCGGCTTGCACTCCGGTGTGAGCGGGTTCTCGGGCACCTCCTTCTCGTGCGGCCTGTGCTGAAGACTGTCCGCGCCGGTCTTCTCAGAGATATTCCGGTTTCTGGCGTGCAGCTTCCTCATTTTCTTCTTCATCCTTTCTTCAAGGTTTTCGCTCCTTTCTTTCCGCCTTTTCAAGGAGTCGGACACCTTTTCAGCCCGCTTGCCCTGTTCAGAAACAGTCCGCTCGGTTTCCAGCGCCTTCTCCGGCTCGTTGTCATCCACAACGATTAAGTCGACCTTGCTCGGCAGTTCGGTCGGTTTCCCAGAATCAACACTCTTCTCCTCCGTCCCAGCGATCTTTAGTAATGGTTCTCCTGATGGGGAGAAAGTCACGTCAAAGGATTTGGCATCTCCGGTTTGCAGTAGAGCAGCTTTCGAAACCGCTTTGGGGTCGGCTGCGGCTTGCGATGGTCCGCCGACCATCTCTGTCGGCCTCTTTTCAGGTCCAGAAGCCGCTGTTGTCTCCGGCTTCTCGTTCTTCTTGGCGGTCTGCCGGGCAGAATCATTCGAATTCTCGCTCCGGCTCTGCTTCGTTTCTATCGGTTTCTTGTTGCGGGCTAGCATCGACGACATCACATCCATCGCTAAAGAAATCGCGTCGGCTTGCAAAATCCTAACCGCAAGTGGCGAGTAGCGACCCGTGCTTGGCAGGAATCCTGAAGAATGTCAAGAGTCAGGGGATTTTATAGACGACGATGAAGCAGTCGCGGTCTCCGGCTTAGTTCAACATTTTCGAAGTTTTCTGCAAACTTAAAAATGTGCGGGGATTATGTTAAGCCCGGAATCCGCGACCTGCCCGCGCAGTTTTCCAGACCGGGCGGTCTGCCTATTCCAGCCGCCAAACCCCCAAGCCGGGCGGTCTCCATGTCAGGCCGCCGCCAGTGCCGGCCCTGCTCAGCGGCGACAAGGCCCAAGGACCCAGCCGTCAGCTCGCCAGGAGGAATCCGCCAGGCCGCGCGGCTTCCCTCCTTTCTTGTTTCTTTCTCTTTTGCTTCCCCTCACCTCTGCCCGGTTCTCCTGTACCCCGGGCAGCCGGTAATTTTAGCCCTGCCCGTTTGGGCAGGCCCCCGAGCCTATAAATAGGGGGTGGGTGCACTCCCCAAGACACCATGACTGGGATCCAGGAGCTCGCCTGTTAAGAGCTGCGGTCTCAAGTCTAGTGTATTGCGGCTTGTAGCCCGGCCGGCTTCTTCTTTTACTCGTTGTAACTGTCTCATTTATAAGTAAAGGAAAGCCCGCCGCAAGAGTGGCATTCAAGCCGCGGCGGGCGAACTCTGCTGTTGCCGCTGCCAGCGGCCCCCTTTTTCGGTCTGTCCTTTAGCCGCGACCGCTAGTAACCGATTAGTCGACAGTCTCCTCCTTTCCTTCCCTATTCCCCCGGTGTTCGAACCGTTAGCTGGTTGTGCTCGACCTCCCTTGTGTTTTCGTGCATCAACAGTTAACACGCGGCCTTCAGATCTCGACTAATCGATGAAATCAGCGGTCTAGGGATCCAGACCGCTCAATCTTCTAGGTTCGGCGACCTGTCTAGCAAGCCGCGAGTCCGCCGGCTAAGGCTTTCAGCCCGCCTCCCGCACGGTAGAACCTAGCATTCTATCCGCTCTCTTTTCAGCCGGTTTTCTTATCGGTTTGCAGAATCGTCTAGCCGCCTCGTTAAGCCGCCGCTCTTCTGCGGTTTCTTGTAAAAATTCGGCCATTTCTCTCTTTTCAGGATGAATCCTGCAAAGAGTCATGGTACATCGAGCCGCATCTCAGTTATTACGAATCTCTCAGAAATACAGGACTGTTCGTATTTTAATAGTGAGGTTGTTGACCCACATAAAGAAATTTTTGCAAACAATGTTGAGCGTGGTTTAGAATCTGTTGCAAATGAACCTCTTTATGAGGACGAAGAAGAAACCCCTTCTCCTTTCACTAATCGAATTCGGTGGGATACAGTTTCCGATGATTTCAGAGAACCACGTCTCCCAGAGTATTCTGCATGTGATGATCCGTTTTCTCATTTGCAAGCTTTTGAATCAGCTATTTCACTAAGAAAAGTGTCAAATGGAGTAAAATGCAAACTCTTCGTTATGTCTTTTGGCAATGTTGCAAGGGAATGGTTTTACAGCCTTCCACCTCGATCAGTAACCAGTTTTAAGGATCTTCGAAGTCAATTTATTTCCAGATTCGCTATTTACAGGAAGCGGAAAAGAGACGTTGGAGCTCTCTTCCGAATCAAGCAAGGAATTCACGAGTCTAATTCAGATTTTGTTGATCGGTTTCAAAAGGAGGTTTTGGATATTTGTAACGTCCATCAAGACTATTACTTGCATGCTTTCATAAATGCCCTTCAAGAAGGCCCATTGAAATTCAAGCTCACCACAAAATATCCCAAAAGCTTCGGAGATCTTATTGATAGAATTAATACATTCGTAATAGGCGAAGAAGCAAACAAAGGTTATGTTTCGTTCCCGAATCAAATGGTTAAGCAATCCCAAGGGACTTCTAGTCAACAACAATCTATTTCCTCACAAAATGTTTTGCAAGTTGAATATTGCAAGTCTCCTTATGTTCTCCGAGATAAAACTCCAAAGTATGAAAAATATTCAGGTAAGTATGTTAAGTTCAAAATTCCCATGGAAGATCTTTTGATAATCATTCAGGGAATGTCTGAGTTCAAGAAGCCTCGGCGCATGAAATCCAAAATCAAGTATCGGCACGAGCAGCTTTTTTGCAAATATCATAAGGATATTGGTCATCTAACAGAAGATTGCAGAGCTCTCAAGGAATTGGCTAATCAACTTGTAAGAGCTGGAAAGCTGCAGGAATATTTCATTTAGTGACTCTCAAAGGCAATCTTTCATTTCTTGCTCAATAGATCAAGCAGTTATTCCTCTCTCTTTCTATAGTAAAAAGTGCTTGTGTTCAGAGTAATACATAACATATCTCTCTCTTTCTATAAGGCATGATAAAATTGCAGATATATATCCTTTATCACTTCCTTAACATCATGCAAATGGTTACTTCTTCATTTAAAGCTTATTTTTAGCTTTACCTCTTTATGCCTATATATATGCATGTAGGGGCAAGAGCCCTCTTTTGAATTCTTAAGCCCTCCACATCCTGCTTAACTTCAGTAGCAGATGTGTAGTGGGTTTTCCGCTTGACCTTCAGTCACAGACAGGCTTTGCGTACCCGTCACGCATGACTTCAGTCACAGACAGGCTTTACGTACTTGTCCCGCTTGACCTCGGTCGCAGACATTGCGTACTTGTCCTGCTTGACCTCAGTCGGAGACGTTGCGTACTTGTCCTGCTTGACATTGGTCATGGATTTTAAGAATTTCGATCTCGCTTATGTGTTTTTTGTGAGGAAAGCAATGCTATACGCACCTGCCCACATTGACACATAAGTGCATATCTTCACCTATTTTTGCAGGACAACACGTGCCTATCCGCTGCCTTGCGGTTATATTTAGCGGCCTGTGCAGGTTGTAAATTTAATTACACAAGCCGCCCGGTTTCATTTTCCGGCTTAAATTTTTAACTTTCCTGTTCCTGCCTGCCGGATTATCATTAATATATTTGGGAACTCGGCCGACTTTATTCGCCTATACGCCATTCAGTATCTTATTCGGCTTATGTATATCAATTGCCGGTTTGTTATTCATATGAAACATAGGTCGCCCGACCTGTCTTCTGGCACTTAATTCCTGGATATTGATCTGCCGAAGCTTGTTTCTCAATTCTTGTTCTTTTAATCAAACGGGTAATTCGCTTCAGAGTTTGCCCTAGCCGCAATCTATTATTTCAATATTATGGATGTCTGCCGACTGCGACAAGTGGCCGCGCGGCTTAGCGGTCACGGCTTATACATGAGCAAGCCGCGGCAATCCTGTTCTTCCGGCAGATAACGTTTAAATTACTAGTCGCTCGGCTTATTGTTGACGTGCACTCTGGTAGAAACCGCAGGAAAATATCTCTCTCTTGCGGACAGATTTGATGAAGTCGCAGCGCAAACTCAGCAGGTTTACATACTTATATATTTTAAATCGGAAGCTAAACTGAGACCGCGCGGACTTATTCAAGTAAGAAAAGTAAGATGCAACAAAGAGTAAGGTAAAAATGCCTTCATTACTATGTCAATAAGTGTTACAAAATTGTTAATCGCGCGGTTACAAAAACAATCCGCCGATTTCAAAAAGTTCAAAATACAAAATCAAGTTATAAATTTATCTAATCGTCCGGTTTGAGCTTCTTAGCCGCAGGAGCATCCAAATCACTGCCATCGCCAACATCGACAGATGATAAGGAATACCCACTGCTAGTCGCGGAGCTCGCTGAACCATCAGAAGATGTCGAGTCAGGCCGCGCGGTCTCCGACTCTTGGCCGCCGGACTCTGGAGATGTGTGCGGGCTCCGGCTTCCCTGGCCGACCTCTTCCACGGCTTCTCCCGCCACCTCGCCGACTTCTTCCGCGACTTTGGCCTTGCCCTTGATCGACTTGTAGACGTCGGCCACCTGCTCCTTCAGGGAAGGGTAGATGTCGGCGCATGTGAAGTCGGTGAAGCCGGCGGCCAAGCCGCCAACGTCCCGGAGGCGGTTAAGCGCTCCGTCGATCCCTTGGACGAGCTGGGGGAAGACCTGGTCTTGGAAGATCGGGTTGGCGGGGTTGTACATTTCCTGCAAAGCAAAGGTGAAGGTAAGGTCGCGCGGTTATATAATTCTAACCGCGCGGGTATTGGTAATTACTTACCGCCTCCTTCTCTTTAAGTCGCTTGTTCTCTTCTTGCTGTTCGCCTAACCGTGTTTTCAGGCCGCTGTTCTCTTTCATCAGCTCCTTGTAGGCAAGCCCCATGAAGTGACTTGCCACGAAGCTCCTCGCGCCGACTTGCGCGGCTAGCCGCGGCAAGTCGTCTGGTGGAACTCGTCGCATAGCCCTCAAGTTGCGCTTGCCGTACAACGCGCCGCCAACCGCATTAGCATGGCGGCTTACTTCTTCAGCTCCCCAGTAGGGGAGGGCGGTGGAGACCGTCACCGACTTGCCATCCGGACTCCACCGCAAGGCCGGTTCGCCATGGACGTCCTTCAGGCTGCTGCCGGTTCCTTGCAGCATGAACTCCCCAGAGGAGTCCGACTCCTCCTCCTCCGCAGCCCGCGCCGGCTTGACCCGCTTCGCCCTCTTTTCTCTTTGTGTGAGGGTCAAGCCGCCCGGCATCTGCGGCTTGTTCAGCGGGACCGCCACAGCAGCTGCGAAGACAGAAGCAATGTTAGATTTCAGGCCGTGCGGCTAGCAATGCAGTTCGGCCGGTTTGTAGCTTACTCTCTTCCGCCTCGATTCCAACAAGGGACGGCAGCAGCGGGATGTAGTAGTTCACGTCAAGCCGCTCGCCCCTGAAGAAGTCGAAGATCTCCTTCTCCTTGCCGTCCAAGCCGCTGCTGCCGAAGGCGGCTTCTTCGCGGATTTGGGGGTCGGTCGGCAGCAACCCCAAGTTGCCCTCGAAGATCAGAAACCGCTCCGGCCAGTTCGCGATCTTGTTGGCCAGGTTGACTACCTTCAGCCCTCGGCAGCCGAAGTAGAGGTGCCCCCGGAAGATCTTAGTCCCGGAGTCCGGGATAGACCGCACCGAGAAGCACTCTCGGAAGAGTCTCATGGAGAATCGGACTCTTTCTGACCGCAGATAAGCAATGAAGCCGTATATCGCGGCTATCGAGTTGGGAGGAAGTTGCCCGGGCACAACTCCATAGTGGTCGAAGACCGCTATGGCCTCTAACAAGACCGGGAAGCCGAACCCGCAGTCGAAATGGTCAATGGGGACCGCGATTTGGTTAGCGTTGGAAGAGTTGATCCGCTCATCCTGCCTAGGAAGCCGCGCGATCAGCGGGCTTCCTTGCATGTGTTTCTCGACAAAGGAATCCAGCTCGGCCTTTGTAAGCCGGCATTCCTTGTGGTCAGCAGAGTAGAAGGCGGAGGCCGCGTCTGTCCTGACGGCTGTGGCCTTGTCAGACCGCGACGATTTGGACTTAGCCCGCATCCTTCTTGATTTGTGAAGAATCCAACGGGGTCTGCGCTATTTATAGAAAACCCGTGATGCTACAGTGCCCATGTCAAATCGCGGCTAGTCGTCACGCCGCGCGGCCTAAGTCCGCTGGAAGCGCAGCTCAGCTTAGTAATCAAGCCGCAGTTTAGTCCGTCAGACCGAGCGGCTACTTCCCTGCACTTAGAAAATTCTATGTCGGATCATGTGGATATCAATTACTCAAGCCGGCGCTCTGTTCGCCAGACCGCGCGGCTACTATCCTAAACTTCAAATTTCTCAGAACAAAGCAGCAAACGTGTGGATTATTCAAGCCGCATAAGCCGCATTCAGTTCGCAGCATAATAGAATACAACAGTTTACAGCAATCAAATTGTTCAACATCCAAAAAAAAAAAAAAAATATAACAACACAATATACGAATGTCCGCGCGGCTTGTTTCTCTCAAGTCGCTCAGGGTCGTTTGTCCTCCTCCGGCCTGTCTCGTCCCATGTGCGCGACTTGTTCACCGGTCTGTACAATCGCAACATACACCTGGCTAACCAGATTATGAAGCGCATGCAGAGACCGATGAATTCGCGCAGCGTCGCGCTCAACTCTCGCAAACGGTATCATGTGGACCGCCTGGGCCCCCAGACCGCTTGGAGCGGCGACCTGGTTAGGCGCCGCGGCCACTGGCGGATGCGAAATCTCGCCAGAGGCCGGGCGGCTAGTTTCCGGCAACTCTGCAGGAGTCGGTAGCGCAGGCCGCTGTTCTCCGCCGGTCTCCGCCGGCAGGTCTTGTTTTTCGCCGCCTTCAGCATCCGGGATCTGCTCTTTGTCTCCTTCCAGCCGCGCGGCCATTAGCAAGTACTTCTCCGCCCTTTCCTGCTCCAAGGTGACCTGCATCTCGGCAATCTTCGCCTCAGCGGTTTCCATTGCGGTCTGGAGCCTCGCGGTCTCTTCCTTCATCGCGGCCTGGAGCCTGACAGTCTCTTGTTCCATTGCCGTCTTCAACCTCGCGGTTTCCTGTTCAAGCGCAGTTTGCCACCTGGCGGTCTCTTGCTCCAGGGTGGTTTGCAACTCTTGGATCCTTGCTTCCGCAGCCTCCTGGGCAACCCGCTTCTCTTCGTCCTTAATCCGCAGAGTTTCGGTGGCCGCAGTCAAAGCCGCCTGCAGCGAGCCGACCTCCTTCTGGAAGTCGGCCATCTCCTTCTGACGAACACTTGGCGGAGGCAGCGTAGATATAAACGCGGTCAAGTCGCCCGGTTTCATCGCGGTCTCCGGTGCACCTGCAGAAGACAAACCGCAGTCAGGTTCAGCCGGATTGTTGCGACCTTCTTGTAAGGAAATCGGTAAGATAAGACCGCCGGTTTGATGTTTATCTCCTCCAGAGGCCGCGGTATGAATTTTAATCACTGGCCGCCTGAGCCGCTCAGGATTTATCCTCTTCAGCTTATCTTTCCATAGCCGTTCGGTTTCCTTTCGGCTTTTCAGTTGAGCCATGGTCAGGAAAAAGCTGGCCGGCGGATTTAGTATTATATTCGCCCCCTTCTTCCTTGACCGCGACTTGTAGAATTTAACAATTCGCCTAACGTCCCGGTGTTTACCTTGCAGTAATGGATGTGCGGTCTCCACCGGCTTGTTGGCGATTAGTTTCTTCATCTCCTCCATCTTCTCGCGGAGCTTCAGTTTCTCGGCTCCTTCAGAAGCCGCGGAAGCCGGTTCGCCAGGCTTCTCCCCAATAACCTTGATGTCGGGGCGGTCAACCTCCTCAGACGCCGCTGGTGTCGACAATAGCGCGTCTTGCCGCTGGAGAGCCTCCATGCCCTTCAGGAGCTCGCTCAGCGAATCGCTAGGCGCAGGTGTATTCTCCAGTTCGCCCGGCTTGCACTCCGGTGTGAGCGGGTTCTCGGGCACCTCCTTCTCGTGCGGCCTGTGCTGAAGACTGTCCGCGCCGGTCTTCTCAGAGATATTCCGGTTTCTGGCATGCAGCTTCCTCATTTTCTTCTTCATCCTTTCTTCAAGGTTTTCGCTCCTTTCTTTCCGCCTTTTCAAGGAGTCGGACACCTTTTCAGCCCGCTTGCCCTGTTCAGAAACAGTCCGCTCGGTTTCCAGCGCCTTCTCCGGCTCGTTGTCATCCACAACGATTAAGTCGACCTTGCTCGGCAGTTCGGTCGGTTTCCCAGAATCAACACTCTTCTCCTCCGTCCCAGCGATCTTTAGTAATGGTTCTCCTGATGGGGAGAAAGTCACGTCAAAGGATTTGGCATCTCCGGTTTGCAGTAGAGCAGCTTTCGAAACCGCTTTGGGGTCGGCTGCGGCTTGCGATGGTCCGCCGACCATCTCTGTCGGCCTCTTTTCAGGCCCAGAAGCCGCTGTTGTCTCCGGCTTCTCGTTCTTCTTGGCGGTCTGCCGGGCAGAATCATTCGAATTCTCGCTCCGGCTCTGCTTCGTTTCTATCGGTTTCTTGTTGCGGGCTAGCATCGACGACATCACATCCATCGCTAAAGAAATCGCGTCGGCTTGCAAAATCCTAACCGCAAGTGGCGAGTAGCGACCCGTGCTTGGCAGGAATCCTGAAGAATGTCAAGAGTCAGGGGATTTTATAGACGACGATGAAGCAGTCGCGGTCTCCGGCTTAGTTCAACATTTTCGAAGTTTTCTGCAAACTTAAAAATGTGCGGGGATTATGTTAAGCCCGGAATCCGCGACCTGCCCGCGCAGTTTTCCAGACCGGGCGGTCTGCCTATTCCAGCCGCCAAACCCCCAAGCCGGGCGGTCTCCATGTCAGGCCGCCGCCAGTGCCGGCCCTGCTCAGCGGCGACAAGGCCCAAGGACCCAGCCGTCAGCTCGCCAGGAGGAATCCGCCAGGCCGCGCGGCTTCCCTCCTTTCTTGTTTCTTTCTCTTTTGCTTCCCCTCACCTCTGCCCGGTTCTCCTGTACCCCGGGCAGCCGGTAATTTTAGCCCTGCCCGTTTGGGCAGGCCCCCGAGCCTATAAATAGGGGGTGGGTGCACTCCCCAAGACACCATGACTGGGATCCAGGAGCTCGCCTGTTAAGAGCTGCGGTCTCAAGTCTAGTGTATTGCGGCTTGTAGCCCGGCCGGCTTCTTCTTTTACTCGTTGTAACTGTCTCATTTATAAGTAAAGGAAAGCCCGCCGCAAGAGTGGCATTCAAGCCGCGGCGGGCGAACTCTGCTGTTGCCGCTGCCAGCGGCCCCCTTTTTCGGTCTGTCCTTTAGCCGCGACCGCTAGTAACCGATTAGTCGACAGTCTCCTCCTTTCCTTCCCTATTCCCCCGGTGTTCGAACCGTTAGCTGGTTGTGCTCGACCTCCCTTGTGTTTTCGTGCATCAACAACAGTGAACTCTAATAGCCCATATCTGCTACTGAAGGCAGTCTTCAGAATGTCATCCTCTTGAATCCGCAACCAATAGTAGCCCGACCTCAAATCCAATTTTGAAAAGAAATGCTCGCCCTCCAGCCGGTCAAACAGCTCATCTATCCTTGACAGTGGATAGGTATTCCAGACTGTCAATCGGTTCAGTGCCCGATAGTCGATGCACAATCTAAGTGTCCCGTCCTTCTTCTTGATGAACAACACCGGGGCTCCCCATGGTGAAGAGCTTGGCCGGACAAATCCGGCCTCCACTAGTTCCTGGAGCTAGTGTCGAAACTCTGACAACTCCTTCGGGGCCATCCGGTAAGGGGCTCTAGATGTCAGCTTAGCCCCCGACACTAGCTGTATCCGGAAATCCTGCTCCCGGTGCAGGGGTATCCTTTACAACTTCTCTGGGAATATGTCGGCAAAATCTCGCACTACCAGGATATCCGAGATTGAACCCTTGGCCTCAGCCATTTCAAACAACACTTCATAGACTTCCTCCCCTTGCAAGTGGGCCTTGATGGCCTGCACGGATGACAGCAAGAGAAGGGGAATAGACCTAATACATTCGATGACGATGTAGGAATCCTCATGCCTCACAATAATCCTCTTGGACATGCAGTCAATCTGAGCATGGTTCCATTACAACCATGTCATTCCCAGGATCAAATCAATGACTGACATCTTCATGATTGTCACTGGTGCTTCAAATATCTTTTCGCCAATCTCTGCCTCCATGTTGCAGCGGGTGGTGGTGAATAGATCCAATCTGTCTGGTAATCGTATCCTCATCATCAAGCCAGGGAACCGCTCCACGCCTTCCAGCCCTTCCACGAAGGATTCGACCAAAATGAGTGCGAAGCACCCGTATCGAACAATGTATAGGCGGGCTTGCCGCAGATGAATACTCTGCCTGGGGTAGTTAAAAGTCTTAGAAATCTAATTATGGTTTCTTTCCTAGTTTATCAGTTCTATATCCATAACTCTAATTATCTAGGAAAGAGAAAACTTAAAACTAACTTGAGTACCTGTGATCACTTGCTCCAGATTCCGTTGTTACGTAAGATCTAGTGCATACAGTTGCTCCCTCTCTTGCCTATGGTCTCTGCCCTGGTATCCATGACCTCGACCACGTCCTTGGCCTCCAAAATACTGAGCTGGCGGGGTAGCCGGTGGTGCTGGTGGTGGTGCCCCCCTCATGGGGCAGTTCCTCCGGATATGCCCCACCTGATCACAGTTGAAGCACTCTGGCGGGGATATGCCATACCCCCGGGTCTCTGTAAGTCCCGAGTTTGGGGAGGCTGAGGGGCCACCACTACTGGTTCCCTCTGCTCCTGTCTCACCTCCTGACAAGGCTAGTCTTCTCCTCTTCTCCCATCTGTGATGCGGCCCCGTCGCTGATCATTTTTGGCTCCCCGGCCCTGATCCTTAGTTTGCCACTTCCGGCTTTGGGTAGTATGCCAATCTGCCTCGATCCTTTTTGCCATCTCCAATATACGAGGAATAGCCCTGTCGGACACAAACAACAGAGCCTCCCTCAAATCCTCTCGCAGGCCCTTATAGAACCTCTTATTGTATCCTGCCTCATCCAATTGATAAGAATCCGCAAACCGAGCTAGGTGGTTGAACTCCCGATGATACTCCACCACTGTCTTGCTGCCCTGTCACAACTATAGAAATCTATCCTCCAGCTCATCTCTAGCCGACTGTAGAGCAAAATGCACTAATAGTGCGGCCCTGAATTCCCCCCAAGCTATCTTAGCAACCTCTCTGTCCGCAAACGTCATCTCCAGCGATGTCCTCCACCATCTCTTGGCATGGGACTCCAAGCAAGAGACTACCAAGGGCACCCTCTCCTCCCACGGGCACCGGATCCCAGTTAGCATCTCATACATGATGTCCAGCCACTCCTCCGTCCAAACGACCGACTTTATCCCCAAGTTGGATGGGGGAGAAATTCCTCGAAAAATACTCAGCCAGTTGGCACCCGGGTTTGGTTGCGGAGCCGGAACCTGTTGTGACTTAAAAGCCTCCAGGATGGCTGTTAGAGTCTGCCCCATTTGTGACTATAGGAATGGAGTGGGGACCGGGGGAGGTGGTGCAACATCCGGATTCTGCTGGACTCCACCATGTGGTGTAGGATATTCTGGGGGCTGCGTAACAAAAGCCAATAGTAAATAATCGATTCAATCCTAATTAACAATGGGCAATTTACATGTGATCCCCCTTATGGGCACACCACTGCTTCCGCTGCTTAGTTTGTCCCCAAACTAAACTCGCGAGGGGATGATCTAGGGGTTGTGCACTGCTACTTTTTGATTAAGGTTCCCCTCTGATACCACTAGTAAGACCCCTTTTTTTCATTAAAAACACCATGGTCTTAGGCCCACAACCGCCGCTTTGCAGTGACACCCTCGCACCCGGGAAGGTCATCACTACAAAACAACGATCCTGCCGGCCAAATCGATTCACAATTGTTGCAAAAGGGTAAGAAGCAAGTCCACAGAAATCATATATAAATATAGTAAATAATCTCCATGAAGGGAGTGTCTACAGAGGTAATAAAAGTACTAAAAACATGGGCTCATGCCCAGTACAACAAATCCTCACTACATATCTCTCATCGTGGAAGCAAAACTAATATAACTACTAGCGATCAGGACTCACAGTCCCTGCCGTCTGAACTCCGGTACTAGACTGCCCAATCTCCAAGCGTGCTGACCTCCGTGGCTGCTCCTCCATGCTAGGCTCCACAGTCCCCTAAAATGATGTGGTTCGAAAACCGTTAGTCTAAAAGACTAAGTCTTATCATACCCCCTCCCCTTCCTGTTGATGCACGAAAACGGACAGGGAGTTGGGCACCACCATCTAACGGTTCGAGCACCGGGGGAAAAGAGGAGACTGTTGACTAGACGGTTACTAGCGGTCGCAGCTAAAGGGCAGGAAAAGAGGCCGCTGGCAGCGGCAACAGCAGAGTTCTCCCGCCGCGGCTTAAATACCACTCTTGCGGCGGGCTTTCCTTTACTTAAAATGAGAAATAGTTACACGAAGGAGAAAAAGCAGAAGCCGGCCGGACTACAAGCCGCAAAACACTAGACTTGAGACCGCAGCTCTTAACAGGCGAGCTCCTGGATACAAGTCAGCGTGTCTTGGGGAGTGCACCCTCCCCCTATTTATAGGCTCGGTGGCCTGCCCAAGCGGGTAGGGCTAAAGTTACCGGCTGCCCGGGGTACAGGAGAACCGGGCAGAGGTGAGGGGAAGAAAATGAGAAAGAAAACGAGAAAGGAGGGAAGCCCCGCGGCTTGGCGGATTCCTCCTGGCGAGTTGATTGCTGGGTCCCGGGGCTTGCCGCTGAGCAGGGCTGGCGTTGATGGCGGTCTGACATGGAGACCGCACGGCTTCGGTGATGACCAGACGAGTTGATATGGGACGCGGCTAGCTGGCAAGGCCGCCCTGTGGTGACCGCCCGAATTGGGAGACTTTGCGGCTTGAAAGGTCAGGCCGTCCGGTCTGGAAAGCTGCGCGAACAGGTCGCGGATTCCGGGCTTATTATAATCCCCGCAAATTTTTAAGTTTCCAAAAAGCTTCGAAAATGTAGAACTAAGCCGGAGACCGCGACTGCCTCATCATCGTCTATAAAATCCCCTGGCCCTTATCATTCTTCAAGATTTCTGCCAAACCACGGGTCGCTACTCGCCACTTGTGGTCAGTATTTTGCAAGCCGGCACGATCTTTCACAAGATGGATGTTATGTCATCAATGTTAGCCCGCAACAAGAAACTGCCAGAGAAGAAGCAAAGCCGGAGCGAGAACTCGGTTGATTCTCCCCGACAGCCTACCAAGAAGATTGGGAAATCGGTGACTTCAGCGGCTTCTGGACCTGAAAAGAGGCCGCCAGAGACCGTCGGCGAATCATCGCAGGCTGCAGTAGATCCCAAAGCGGTTTCGAAGACTACTCCACCACAAACCGGAACTGCCAAATCTTTCGACCTGACCTTCTCTCCATCAGGCGAACCACACTTAAAAATAGGTGGGACGGAGGAGAATAGTGTTGAATCTGCGAGACCGTCCGAATTGTGGGACAAGGTCTACGTAATCGTTGTGGATGACAACGAGTCGGATAAGGTGCTGGAGACCGAACGGATTTTGGCTGAACAGCGCAAACGGACTGAAAAGGTGTTCGGTTCCTTGAAACGGCAGAAGGAAAGGAGCGAGACCCTTGAAGAAAGGATGAAGAGGAATATGAGGAAGTTGCAGGCCAGAAACCGGAATATTTATGTAAAGACCGGCGCGGACAGTCTTCAACACAGGCCGCACGAGAAGGAGGTACCCGAGAACCCGTCCACACCGGATTTCAAGCCGAGCGAACCGGAGAGTACACCCGCGGTTAGCGAGTCGCTCAGTGAGCTCCTGAAGGGCATAGAGACCCTTCAGCAGCAAGACGCTCTATTTTCGACACCAGCGGCCTCTGAGGAGGTTGACCGCCCCGATATCCAGGTTATTGAGGAGAAGCCTGGCGAACCGGCTTCCGCGGCTTCTGAAGGAGCCGAGAAACTGAAGCTTCGAGAGAAGATGGAGGAGATGAAGAAACTGATCGTCGAGAAGCCGGTGGCGACAACACTTCCATTGCTGCAAGGTAAATACCGGGAAGTTAGGCGAATTATTAAATTCTACAAGTTGCGGTCAAGGAAGAAGGGGGCGAATATAATATTAAATCCGTCGGCCAGCTTTTTCCTGACCACGGCTCAACTGAAAAGCCGAGCTAAGGAAGCCGAGCGGCTATGGAAAGAAAAGCTAAAAAGGATAGATCCCGAATGGTTCAGGCGGCCAGTGTTTAGAATCCATACCGCGGCCTCTGGAGGAGATAAACATCAAACCGGCGGTCTTATCCTACTGATTCCCTTGCTAGAATGCCGCAATTATCCAGCTGAACATGACTGTGGTTTATCTTCTGCAGGTGTACCGGAGACCGCGATGAAACCGGCCTACTTGACGTCATTTATGTCTATGCTGCCACCGCCTCCGCCCCCGCCAAGTGTTCGCGAGAAGGAGATGGCCGACTTCCAGAAGGAGGTCGGCACACTGCAGGTGGCTTTGAACGCGGCCACCGAAACCCTGCGGATTAGGGACGAAGAAAAGCGGGTTGTCCAGGAGGCCGCGGAAAAAAGGATCCAAGAGTTGTAAACCATCCTAGAGCAAGAGACCACAATGCTGCAAACTGCGCTTGAGCAGGAGACCATAAGGTTGAAGTCTGCGATGGAGCAAGAGACTTCCAGGCTCCAGACCGCGATGGAAGAAGAGACCGTCGGGCTCCAGACCGCGATGGAAGCCGCTAAGGCGAAGATTTCTGAGATGCAGGTCGCCTTGGAGCAGGAAAGGGCGGAGAAGTATTTGTTGATGGCCCCGCGTCTAGAAGGAGACAGAGAAGAGATCCCACATGCTGAAGACGGCGAGAACCAAGACCTGCCAGCAGTGACCGGCGGAGAGCAGCGGACTACACTGCCGACCTCCGGATAACTGCCGGTTACTAGCCGCCCGGCCTCCGGTGAGACTTCAAATCCATCGGAGGCTGCGGCGCCTAGACAGGTCGCAGTTCCAAGCGGTCTGGGGGTTCAGGAGATCCCAATGATTCCGTTTGCGAGAGTAGAACGCGACACTGCGCGGGTTCATCGGTCTCTCCACTCACTTCACAATCTGGTTGGCCAGGTGTACGTTGCGATTGTGCAAACCGATGAACAGGTCGCGCGAATAGGACGAGACAGGCAGGAAGGTGACAAGCGAGCCTGAGCGACTTGGGAGAACTAAGCCGCGCGGACATATGAATATTATGTTGTAATGTATATATTTTTTCTGCTGGATGTTGAACAATTTGATTGTTGTAAACTGTTGTAATTTACTATGTTGCAAACTGTATGCAGCTTATGTGGTTTGTATTTATAATCCACATTCATGTTCCTTTGCTCTGGAAAATCGAAAGTATAGGATTGTATCAGGGGTAAAATCGCGCGGACGGACGGACTAAACTGCGGCTTGGTCGTTAAGCTGATCTGTATTTCCTGTAGGTTTAAGTCGCGCGGCGTGATGACTAGCCGCGATTTGACGTTGGGCACTGTACCTTCACAGATTTTCTATAAATAGAGCTGACCCCGGAGATTTCATCACAAATCAAAAAGGATGCGGGCTAAGTCCAAGTCGTTGCGGTCTGACAAGGCCACTGCGGTTAGGACTGACGCGGCCTCCGCTTTCCACTCTATAGATCATAAAGACTGACGGCTTACAAAAGCCGAGCTGGAGGATTTTGTAGAGAAACACATGTAGGGAAGTCCGCTGGTCGCGCGGCTTGCTCTACAGGACGAGCGGATTAATTCTTCCCACGCAAATTAGATCGCGGTCCCCATCGACCACTTTGACTGCGGCTTCAGCTTCCCGTCATGATGGAGGCCGTGGCGGTCTTCGACCATTACGGAGTTGTGCCGGGACAACTACCCCCAAATTCGATAGCCGCGATATATAGCTTCATCTCCTACCTGAGGTCGGAAAGAGTCCGCTTCTCTATGAGGCTCTTCCGGGAATGCTTTTCGGTGCGATCTATCCCGGACTCTGGGACAAAGATCTTCCGGGGCACCTGTACTTCAGCTGCAGAGGGCTGAAGATAGTAAACTTGGCGAACAAGATCGCCAACTGGTCCGAGCGATTTCTCATCTTTGAGGGAAACCTGGGGTTGCTGCCAGTCAACCCGCAAATTCGCGAAGAGGCCGCCTTCCGCAGCGGCGGCTTGGACGGCGTGGAGAAGGAGATCTACAACTTCTTTAAGGCGAGCGGCTTGATGTAAACCACTACATCCCGCTGCTACGGTCGTTAGAAGGAATAGAAGCGGAAGATAGTAAGCTCCAAACCGACCGAACTTCATTCTTAGCCGCACGGCCTGAAAACTAACTTTGCCTTTATCTTTGCAGCTGCTGTGGCGGTTCCGCTGAACAAGCCGCAGACCCCTGGCAACCTGACTCTCACTCAAAGAGAGAAGAGAGCGAGGCGGGCCAAGCCGGCGCGCGTTGTGGAGGAGGAGGAGTCGACCTCCTCTGGAGAGTTTATGCTGCAAGGAACGGGCAGTAGCCGGAAGGACGTCCATGGCGATCCGGCCTTGCGATGGAGTCCGGACGGCAAGTCAGTGACGATCTCCACCGCCCTCCCTTACTGGGGTTGAGAAGAAGTAATTCGCCACGCGAGCATGGTTGGCGGCGCGCTGTATGGCAAGCGCAACCTGAAGGCGATGCGACGAGTTCCACCAGACGACCTGCCGTGACTAGCCGCGCAAGTCGGGGCAAGGAGCTTCGTGGCAAGTCACTTCATGGGCCTTGCCTACAAGCAGCTGATGAAGGAGAATATTGGCCTGAAGAGGCAGTTAGAGGAACAACGGGAAGAAAACAACCGGCTAAAGGAAAGGGAGGAGGTAAGTCATTACCGATACTCGTGCGGTTAGCATTATGTAACCGCGCGGCCTTACCTCTACCTTTTTTTTTGCAGGAAACGTACAACCCGGCCAACCCCATCTTCCAAGACAACGTCTTCCCGCAACTCGTCCAGGGGATTGATGGAGCGCTTAACCGCCTCCGGGACCTTGGCGGCTTGGCGACCGGCTTCACCGACTTCACTTGTGCTGACATCTACCACACCCTGAAAGAGCGGGTGGCCGACGTCTACAGGTCGATCAAGGGCAAGGGCAAGGTCGGGGAAGAAGTCTGCGAGGAGGAGGAAGATGTCGAGGAAGAGGGCAGCTAGGGAAGCCGGAGTGCACGCGCATCGTCTGAGTCCGGCATTCAAGAATCTGAGACCGCGCGGCCATACTCGACAACTTCTGGCTGTTCGGGGAGCTCGGCGACTAGCAGCGGGTACTCTGAATCCTCCGTCGATATCGGTGATGGTGGTGATTTAGATTCCCCTGCGGCTAAGAAACTTAAACCGGGCGATTAGAAACTCTTTAACTTGTTTTTGTATTTTGAACTTTTTGGAAATCGGCGGTATTATTTTTGTAAACCGCGTGATTAATGCATTGTAACACTTAATGAAATAGAAATGAAGGCAACTTTACCTTTCTCTTTACTATATCTCACTTTTCTTACTTGTTTAAGTCCGCCCGGTCTCAGTATAACTTCCGATTTAATAGAATGTTAGCATATAAACCAGTCTGAGTCAATAATGCGGCTTCAACGAAGTTATCCGCAAGAGAGATAGATTTCCTTGCGGCTTATTTCAGAATATAAGTCAATAATAAGCCGCGTGGTTAATAGTTTACATCGTCATTTGCTTAGTCGCCAAAAAACCATGACTTTGAACTATAAGATTGCGGCTAGGGCGAACTCTGATTCGAATTGCCATTTTAATAAAAGAAGCAAGAATAGAGAAATATTCTGCAGCATAGGCACATGGAAGCTGAAAATCTTTGTGATCACAGGTCGCTGATCGACTAGTATAATTAATACCATAGAAGTCGACGGATCAAGGCCAGGAATTAACTGCCAGAAACAGGTCGGCCGAATTCCTGTCCATATGAATAAAAAACCGGCAATTGGCATATGGAAACCAAATAAGACAAACCAGGCCCAGACTTGACTGACAGGCGTAAGTCGGCCGTGTTCTCAAATATATATGAATAATAATCCGGCAGGTAGGCACATGGAAGCCAAATAACTTAAGCCGGAATATGTAACCGGGCGGCCTGTGTATTGAATTATACAAATTGGCACAGGCCTCTTAATAAAGCCGCAAAATAGCGCATAGGCTCGTGTTGTCCTGCAAGAATGGATGGAGATATGCGCTTATGTGTCAATGTGGGCAGGTACATGCGGCAGTACTTTCCACACAAAGAACACATAAGCGGGATTGAAATTCTTAATATCCGCGACCGATGTCAAGCGGGGACAAGTACGCAATGTCTGCGACTGAAGTCAAGCGGGACAAGTACGCAATGTCTGCGACGAAGGTCAAGCGGGACAAGTACGCAATGTCTGCGACGAAGGTCAAGCGGGACAAGTACGTAATGTCTGCGACTGAAGTCAAGCGGGACAGGTACGCAATGTCTGCGACTGAAGGCCAAGCGGAATTTCCACTACACATCTGCAACTGATGTCAAGCGGGATGTGGAGGGCTTAAGAATTCAAAAGGGGCTCTTGCCCCTACATGCATGCATATTGACATTATAAGTAAAGCTAAGAAATGAGCTTAAATGAAAAGATAACGTTTGTTCAATGTTAAGGATGTGGAAAAAGGATATATGTCCGAAGTTTTAGCATCCCCCATTAATACCAATTGCGAAGGGGACTTTATATACTATTCTGATCATAAGCATTTTTATCATATAAAGAAAGAGGAAACCCTTCTTGGACCATTGAATAAGAAATGGAAGAGTGTCTTAGAGAGTTACTGAATGACATATTCTTGCAACTTTCCAGCTCATGCAAGTTGATTAGCTAATTCCCTGAGAGCTATGCAATCTTCTGCTAGATGACCAATATCTTTATGATACTTGCAAAAGAGCTCCTCGTGCCGATACTTGATTTTCGAGTTCAAACGCCGAGGCTTTTTGAATTTAGGCATTCCTTGAATGATTATCAAAAGATCTTCCATAGGAATTTTGAATTTGACATACTTACCTGAACCTTTTTCACACTTTGGAGTTTTATCCTGGAGAAGAGGAGGAGACTTGCAATATTCAACTTGCGAAACATCTTGGGAGGAAACAGATTGTTGGTGACCAGAAGTACCTTGAGATTGTTTAGCCATTTGATTCAGAAATGAAACATAACCTTTATTTGCCTCTTTGCCTATTATGAACTTATTAACTATATCAATAAGATCTCCATAGCTTTTGGGATACTTTGTGGTGAGCTTGAATTTCAAGGGGACTTCTCGAAGTGCATTTATGAAAGCATGTAGGTAATAGTCTTGATGGACGCTACAAACATCCAGAACCTCCTTTTGAAACCGATCAACAAAATCTGGTTTAGACTCGTCAATTCCTTGCTTGATTCGGAAGAGAGCTCCAACGTCCCTTTTTCGCTTCCTGTAAATAGTGAATCTTGAAATAAAATTGACTTCGAAGATCTTTAAAGCTGGTTACCGATCGAGGTAGGAGACTATAAAACCATTCCCTTGCAATATTGCCAAAAGATATAACAAAGAGTTTGCATTTTACTCCATTTGACACGTTTCTCAGTGAAATAGCTGATTCAAAATCTTGCAAGTGAGAAAATGGATCATCACATCCAGAATACTCCCGGAGACGCGGTACTCTGAAGTCATCGAAGACAGTATCCCACCGAATACGATTAATGAATGGAGAAGGGGCCTCTTCTTCTTCCTTATAAAGAGGTTCATTTGCAACAGATTCTAGTCCACGCTCAACACTGTTTGCAGAAATTTCTTTATGAGGGTCAACGGACTCACTATTAAAATACGCACAATCCATCACTTCTAAGAGATCTGTAGTAACTGACATGTGGCTGGATTTATTCTGACCCTTTGCAGGATTCATCTTGAAAATAGGAAAATAGACGAACTTTTTCAAGAGACCGATAAGAAGACCGGCGTAAAAGCGAGCGGATAGAATGGCAGGTTCTACAGTGCTGGAGGCGGGCCGAAAGCCCTAGCCGGCGAAGTCGCGGCTTGCTCGACAGGCCGCCGAACTCTAGAGGCTAGAGCGGTCTGACTGCCTAGACCGCTGATTTCATCGACTAGTCGAGATCTGAAGGTCGCATGTTAACTGTTGATGCACGAAAATAGACAGGGAGTCGGGCACCACCAGCTAACGGTTCGAGCACCGGGGTAAAATAGGAGACTGTCGACTAGACGGTTACTAGCGGTCGCAGCTAAACGGCTGGAAAAGAGGCCCCTGGAAGCGGCAACAGCAGAGTTCGCCCGCCGCGGCTTAAATGCCACTCTTGCGGCGGGCTTTCCTTCACTTAAAATGAGAAACAGTTACACGAAGGGGAAAAAGCGGAAGCCGGCCGGACTACAAGCTGCAAAACACTAGACTTGAGACCGCAGCTCTTAACAGGCGAGTTCCTGGATACAAGTCATCTTGTCTTGGGGAGTGCACCCTCCCCCTATTTTTAGGCTCGGGGGCCTGCCCAAGCGGGCAAGGCTAAAGTTACCGGCTTCCCGGGGTACAGGAGAACCGGGCAGAGGTGAGGGGAAGCAAATGAGAAAGAAAACGAGAAAGGAGGGAAGCCGCGCGACTTGGCATATTCTTCATGGCGAGTTGATTGTTGGGTCCCGGGGCTAGCCGCTGAGCAGGGCTGGCATTGGTGGCGGTCTGACATGGAGACCGCCCGGCTTCGGTGATGACCAAACGAGTTGATATGGGACGCGGCTAGCTGGCCAGGACGCCCTGTGGTGACCGCCCGAATTGGGAGACTTGGCGGCTTGAAAGGTCAGGCCGTCCGGTCTGGAAAGCTGCGCGAACAGGTCGCGGATTCTGGGCTTATCACTTCCCCCATGGCTCCTAGGCACCGAGCGGGGAGAAGGAAAGGATAGGACATGAAAGTGGAGAATAACAAATATACAGATGGCGACAGAACTAATCTAGCAGTTCTATAGTATATATGGCAGTAAATAAGGTATGAAAACTGAATAAGAAATTAACCTTAACTTATATGAAAACACATAAGCCAAGGGATCTTTTGTAGGGCTCCTATCGTACAAAAGGTATCATACCAATTTATACGATAGGGTGTCGGTTTTCTAGCAAACATATATTTATAATACTGAATGAAAACCTTAACTTATAAGAACGCTCGCACAAACTTATAAACCAATGGGGCGTTTTGCAGGGCCTATTGTATAAAGCATCCCATACCACTTATACAATAGGTGTCGGGGTTATATGCAATGGTTATGCTATGAAATACAATTATGCCATGATGTGATCATGCAAGTGCAACTCACCCACCCGAATCTGTGTACACAGACCTTTAGTTCCACTTTCTGGAGCCTAACCTCCCAGGATACCTCCTTAGTGGCAAACAGAAGCGGTGGGTTGGCCCTCGCCCACCTCTAAACTGGTAATTGCACTACCAGTCATACCTATCGTACGCCTCAACGCTGGTGCACTAAGCGGAGCTCCTGCGTACTCTTGTCGGCTGGCGCACTGGACTTTATTTGGCAAAGTGCTAAACCACACTTGCTGAGTCAATGTATTGGCGTCGGTGCATCGACCCTCCAATACCGAAAACCCACCACCTTATACCTTATGCATATGCAACCTTATGTATCAGCTACTGAGCCAAAGCTCCCCAGACCATCCCGTCTGTCATAAACGACAACCGAGCCAAAGCTCGCCGGGTCAACCTGCCCATCACAAACTATTACCGAGCCAAAGCTCGCCGGGCTAACCTGCTCATCACCAAAAACAACTAGGCCCACTGCCCGAGTGTCCCAACCTATCTCCCCGAGACATCGAGGTGTGTGAAGGTGAAACTCTAGATTTACTAGTTACTCTTGCATTCCAGTTTTGCCTACAATTTGGTTTTAGCCTAGGACTGCCCAAGGTATTCCCCGCGAAGGGCTCTCGAGGGCACTAGGAGCTACAATGGGCTGAATCCCAAGGCTCAGTTTCACAAGGCACTTATTCTTATTTGTTAATACCCAACTCATAGTCCCATAAATGTTGTATTGGATCTAATTCTAGTGTAATTGACACTTCCTCTCCTACGGTGAAGGCGATATTTCGTCGATCCTGAGCACCTCCTAACCCTAGACAAACCAACACTCTACTCATCCTAACTTCAAATGATGAACTCATTTTTTTATTTATCCAAACTAACAAGTATTTATCCCAAACTCATGTGCCCAAATTCATATTCCAACCTAAATTCTGCAATTTTACTAGATGTAGATCATGTTAAGCTATATGTCATGTAAAATGGGAGGTACACCAAATAATCACCCAGTACTCCTATAATAATTACTGTGGGGCTATTATGACATTGGTGGCCTAAATCCAAAAGTTCACAATTTTCCGAATTATCTGATAATTTATTTAATTAATCTAGTAAATCAAAAACCCATGTTTGAACATCAAGTGCCCATTTAAGACAAGTAAATGCTCTACCAAATGTATGATAAATTCAAGATGATTATTTAACACAGAATACAAAGTATCCTAATTTTTTCAACATGGTTAAGCCTCTGAATCTAATTTTTGAATATAACCTATTTTTATCAATTTAAGAGCCAAGTGCAGCAAAACTAATTCCAAAAATTCTGACAAAATTCAAGGATGATTTTAAGGACGTATAAATGCTCTAAGTTAAGTTGCATAATTTGTTATCAAGTAATGAGCTCTAAACAAATTATTGAACAATTTTCCAAATTATTAAGCTTGTGAAGTAGGTACTACAAATATGTACTTAAAAATTCTAATAAAATTCATAAATGAGTAATAAGGTCTAAAACTCCCTCTGCCAAGTTTTCATGACCCTCCAATGGGTAGTGGGATCATAATGACCAAATGATTAATTAGGGCAATCCCATGAGTTACAAAGGAAGTGCTAAGATTATTAATCTACAATTCCCGATTAAATTACCAGAGGTTCAATCTATCCTCATGACCACGCTACCCAAATTTCATTATTGTTCAAGGAGATTTACTAACCTATTCTATCATCATAAGATTTGTGCCCTAAACTAGGGTTAGGAATTTGAGGGCCTACCCTTTTCCAAATCCTCTAATATTTTTACCAGAGGACTTTAGTTACCCTAGCACCCTCCCTACCAAATTTTAAGTTCATTCAAGGTCTTTTGGCCTCATGCCCTTCAAAAGGCACAAAAGTCCTTCCTTATGGTTTGCTCTTAATCATAGATAAAATCTATTCCAATATACCCCATCTTCCATGGAGAGATGCTAAACACCATGCTAAGCCAGTGGCTCCAATTTCAACCTCTGTTGAAGTGATTTGGCCCAAAGTGCATTTTTTGACCAAAATACCATTTTTAAGGGAAGGCTAGTGTTTGCATGATTTCAATTCAAACCACCTCCAAATGAGATGAAATTTTAAACAAAGCTTTATAATGATCCCAAGCACAACTCACCAAAATTTGGGTTAGTTTGGAGGTAATGAGATCCCTAAATTAATTTACCCTAGAGAAATTAAATAATTTCCAAAACTATAGAAACATTGTCCCCAAAAATTCTCATTTTTGGGAAAGTCCTAGATATAGACAAGGATGAATCCCAATACAAATTTCAAGTCATTTGGACAAGAGATGAATGGTGGGCATCCATTTTGATTTCTACCTAGCCCTAAGTATAGACCCCACCAAAATGGGTGCCTTGGTCAAACCATGCACCCAAATTGGTTCAACCCAATTTTACAATAAATTATACCCATAGGGCTAAAAATCATGTGCTGACCATTTTATCCTACAAAACCTCTAACTATTTTTAGTAATTTAAAACATTAAATAGTAGTAATGTGACAAAAATGAAATAATCAGATAATTAATCCTATAGTTTTAAATCTTTACAGCACGAGTCTTGGCGCGGCTTTGGACGGCATCCGGTTTTCTTCAACCTCCATCCGACGGTCCCGATTCAACCCGCCTGGAGCAATTTCCAACCACTGTCGCCGGCCATCCAGCCACCTCCCCAGCCGGCCACCACCACGACCTCCGTTGAGGTGGTGGCTGTCGCCAAATGGCGGCACAACCGCCGTAGGGGCTTATTCCGGCGAACCCGACAAGTAGTTTTTTTGCGAAAAATCAAGGAGATAAGCTTTCCTGATTGGGCACAATTGAGCCTGAACCTTGGCCCTAAATATTGCTATGAACTACCCATGGAAGAAGGAGTGGACGAGGTCATGTGTGGGTGGCTTTAGCCTTGCCGATCATCGGATTTTCATGGTGGTGGTTGTGGTCAGATTTCTGCAATAGTATAGTGAACTGCCTTGGCTCCTTCAGGTAATGCCTGGTACTGAATCCCTGAAGTCCAGTGAAGCTTTTAAGAAGGAGAGTTGGGGTATTAGGTGGGTGTAGGTTGCATTGCCATTAATGGCCCCTTAGTCAAAATTTCGGCCATGGTGGGTGGGTGATGAAGCATGGATCCAACCAGTCAAAGACCAGCTGGTTGAAATTGGACTGCACTCCCCTTGTATTAGTGAATTGAATGGGCGGGTTGGGGAAGGGGAAGGATGGGCCCCAAAGTCTTCCCTCATTACTCCCTTCTCTTTCTCTCTATTTCATTTGGAACTTTTTCTCTCTCCTACTCACCAACCCTGAAATTTGACTTCTAAATAACCCAATGGCAGCCCACATGTTCATTTCAACCACTAATACAAGTCTAGCCCAAGTGAATTAGGTTTGAGCTTGGGTTAGCCCATTTGGGCTAGCTTGACATAAACCTTGACTATGGTTGACCTTGGTCAATTTGGTCTTTGAGGTTGCCCCTAATTGGTTATTGGTGACCCATTGGCCTCCCCTAATGTCTAGGTAGGGTTGACTTGGCCCTTTGGAGGTCACTTGACCTTAATCAGGGCACTTTGACCACTTTGGGGCTAGATTTGACCTGGGTCAACTTAGCCTTTTGGTTGACCCCAATGGGTCCTTGGTGAATCATTGACCTCTCACTATGGTTAGGAAGGTATGTGTGGTGTCCACTTGGCTAAGGGAACTTCAATTGGTCCTGTACAAGTCAGTTTGACCCATTTAGGGTTAGGGTTTACTTTGGTCAACTTAACCACTTTGACTGCCCTCCTTGGGTCGTTAGTGACCATATGGACTACCCAAGGTGTTATGGGTGTTGCAGTGGGGTCATGGAGTCTTGGTGAAGCCCCATGGTCATCTTAAACTAGGGTTCAGAAATTTACTATTTGCATACCATAGTGGTTTCACCTACATTCCTAGGTTCACTTAACCCTCTTGGGCTTCCTAGGATTTTATCATGACCTAGTCATGACAAAACCACTCCTAGGGGTCTAGTTGTTTGAGGGATGTTACATCATAGATGATATATCTTTGCTTAGATCCATGGTGAAAGTGCGGAATCTCTGAATGCTAGATCAGGGATCTAGATCAAGTTGTTACCCCTATTTGACCAACCTCCCTTTGCTACCACCTGACATTTTCTTGCATCTACCTAAATCACCTAGGGGGTGAATAGGTTATGTTTGCGTCTTTTTGCGGAATAAAAATATTTAAAAGAGAAGCACACAAACACAGAGATTTTTATTGTGGTTCCACGAATTGTGTACGTCCACTGTCCCGCCTCGCCTATCTACCACAAATGGTACGATTTGGCTACTTCACCTTTCCCAGATTATACCAATCTTACACCTCAAAGAAACACACCTACACCTTGATCCACAACAAATCTACATACTCAATCCACAAGTCGGATCTATACCTCGATCCACAAACATTATCTATGAAATCGATCCACTAACGGATCTACAACCTCGGAGATAAAACTCCTACAATCTCAGAGATAAAGCTCCTATAAATGTAAAAACAAATTACAATAATAAAGAAAATGTTTTACACTTCGGATATAAAATCTTCTTGAATCTTCCTTCTTAAAACTTGAACAACTTGATGATGAAGGTTGAGGAAAAAACTGAGAAGGTTGATCTAAAGGATAGGATCCAACCCGATCGAATAGAAGTTGGAGAATCAGTTGTTCTTGGATCGGTCGAAACTTGTCGTGCTTTGAATCGTCGGATCTGGAGAGACAGCGACACAGAGGATTGAGATGAAGATTATCGTCATTGCTCCCGAAAATGAAAAGTGCTAGAGCGATTCAATTTTATAAATTATTATTCGTGTATATGATTCTTCTTCAGATTGATTCTTCATGTATATGATTCTTCTGATTGATTCTTCGTGTATATGATTCTTCTTCTGATTGATTCTTGTTGGCAAATCCTTGAAGTGACTTTATATATGTCATCGACCAATGGTCAATCGTCATTAAGGTAGGATCCACATAATTAAGGAAAGATCAAACCTACTATTGGGTCCATTGTTCCCAATGTCCCTAATTTGTGAGAAGTCAAACAGGTCAATGTCACACAAATCAACTTTATTTGATGTGCATTTGAGGTCTTGAGTGCTGGTTAGTCCATTTCATATTGATTTGATATGTGGACACAAGAAGTGGTTGTTGGACACAACACAAAAATCGACTAAGTCCACAGGCGATGAGTGGAGCAAGCTCATTCAACGCCAGAGATATGGACTCAATAGTGTCTAGTAGAAATTTGCCTATGTACAAAAGCATTGAGTGTAGTCTACTCACTCAACGTCATATAACATATAGTGCTGAGACTATCTCAGCCTAACTAAAAGTTAGCCAAAAAAGATGGATAAGTTCAAAAGTGATGAGTGTAGTCTACTCACTTAACGACATACAACAAAAGGCTGTTGAGTCAGGCTGAGTCAGTCTAAGCCTAGCAAAATTAGCTAAAAATGTAGCCAAGTCAACAAGCGTTCAGTGTGGTCCACTCACTCAATGCCATACAGTTCAAAGTATTGAGTACTGCTGTGCTAGTCAACTCCACAGAAATGTTGAGCAAAAAATTGACTAAGTCCGCGTTGAGTGTAGCTTACTCACTCAATGCCAAATAATAGAAAAATTTTGTTTTGGCGTTGAGTGGAGCATACTCTCTCAACATCAAAGAAAAATGCGTTGAGTGTAGCTTAGTCACTCAATGCCAGATAACATAAAAAATTATGTTAAGTAGCTTGGCGTTGAGTGGAGCTTACTCTCTCAATGCCAAGGCGAAAGGCTTTGAGTGTAGCTTAGTCTCTCAATGTCAGATGACAGAAAATATGTTATGTAGTTTGGCATTGAGTGGAGCTTAATCTCTCAACTCCAAGACAAAAGGAGTTGAGTGAAGCTTAATCTCTCAACACCAGATAACATAAATTTTGTTAAGTAGTTTGGCGTTGAGTGGAGCTTACTCTCTCAGCGCCAAGGAAAAAAAATATTTGTAAAGGCAAAAAAACGTTGAGTCAGGCGAGCTCTCTCAATGCTCTCGACGCTATCAGTTCCCTGAAGCAGAATTTTGGCTATGTCCAAATGCATGGATAGCTTGGCTTTCGTCGAGCTCTGCTTCGTCAAACTGAGCTCAACGTTCGTCGAAGTGTGCATGAAGTTCGTCGAACTGATTTTTTTCCTTTTGTCAATCTAAGTCTAAAGTTCGTTGAACTGATTTTATGCTCTCGTCGAACTGAGCTTGCTGTTCTTCGAACGGAGCTCAGCGTTCGTCGAGCTCAAATGCTGCGGAAACGCTGCCAAAGACATTGGCGGGCCAGCTGTTGCTATCTTCTGCAATTACTAAGGATTAGTTCTTCATTAAGTGATGGGGCTCACTCACAAAAAAGAGACATTGAATCAAGAATGAATGGACATCGTGG
The DNA here is from genome assembly GCA_039583875.1 of Platanthera guangdongensis. Classification (NCBI taxonomy): domain Eukaryota; kingdom Viridiplantae; phylum Streptophyta; class Magnoliopsida; order Asparagales; family Orchidaceae; genus Platanthera; species Platanthera guangdongensis. The sequence goes on along the minus strand of CM077154.1, from coordinate 75,533,553 downwards.
GCTAATTTGCTAAATCTCAGCCATCAATCTGGGTGATGGGACCCACTGCTCAATCGGCCAGAGATATAAAAAGAATCAGATCATCAAATCAAGGAGGATTCCTGGTCTAGGTTTTCTGAAAATGAACGTGCGGCTGAACGTCATCTTCTTCCTCGACATTTTCGTCGAGCCCGAAGAAGTTGTTCAACACAGAGAAACTTGTTGGTAAATAGATAGCTGAAGCAATCCCCAACTGCAACAGCAAGATCCGAAGCTAGCAGGCCTACAAGTTCTGCACTGAAAAAGGAAGATGTTTGAAGAAAGATTCTACTTTCTACATATTGTCTTCAATTGCAATATCTTGAATCTGATATCTGCTTAGTCCAAGAAGAAGGAGACAAAGAGCTTGCTCTGGTGACTAAACATCACATTCTTCATTTCTTTCTTCTGTAAAGATTCTTTGTGAATCTGGGGTTTATAAGTCTGTACAATAAAGGCTGGGTCTTAGTGACCTGTGTTTGGCTTTGTGCCTTGTCATAGGTCTTTGTGACCTTGGTTGGCTTTGTGCCTAAGTTGTTGCTCTGTGTGACTTGTGTGTGGTCCTGCGGGATCGGTCATGTAACCTATTAAGAAGCTGAGTTCTCGAGGAAGAGCCAAATCTAACACGTTGTTAGATAGGCGCTGAGAGACAGTGGATGTGACCAAGATTGGGGAACCACTATAAATTTGCTATGTCGTTTGTGAATGTTCTTGAAAGCTAATCTAATCTAATCAATAGACACAGTAATCTAATAAACAGATTAGAAAAGTTTAATAGAGACAAAAACCTATTCACCCCCCCCCCCAAGGTGTAAATCTAGCCTTGATAATAAGACGTTCAAGTGGTATAAGAGGGAGATGCTCTTTAAAGGCATAACAATCTGAGTAGATCTCCAAGGTTAGCTAGAAGTCTATCTCAATAGGTTCAGGAATGACCAATAGAGAGCTGAGTGCTGTAAGAATTCTAATCTGTATGATGGAAGATTTGGCATCTAAAAAACAAGGGTGAGGCAATTCATGGAAGCTACTGACCCTAGATTGTACATTACAGTTAAAGAAGGACCATTCACACCTATAAAGGTCTCAATACTGGATGCTAATATCCAGACCTCCAAGACTTATGATGAGATGACCAAGGATGAGTTGGCCCTGGACTCAATAGACAAGAGGATAAAGAATATCATCATGAGTGTTGTGGATGATTCTACACTCCAGAATCTGATCCATTGCAAAATAAAAAAGGAAATGTGGGAAACACTTATGATTTACATGCAGGGAACAGATGAGGTCAGAGATGACATGAAGTCCATGCTCAACCAAGATTTTGAGGCTTTCAGGCAATCCAAGGGGGACAACATAACCATCTATTATTGGAAGTTCTTCAGGATTGTGAATGAGCTGAAAACTTATGGAAGAGTTTTCAGTCACTATGAACTAAATGACAAGTTCCTTAGATCTCTCTCTAGTGAATGTGACATAAAAAATCTATGTCATAAGAGAAGTGTCAAAGCTAGGTGAAATAGCTCCTCACACCCTTTTTGGAAAGTTGCTTTCATATGAGATGTAGTTGGATGACAGGAAAGATGAGGAGAACAACAACAAGCCTCAGGCAAGGGAGACGTCTGTAGCTTTCAAAGTTGAAGGCTCTAGCAGAAGCAGGAGGAAGTCTCCCTCTCCACCAAGGAGTGATACTGAATCTGAGTTTGGAAAATCAGAGGAAAGCACATCAGACTGACAATGGTCTAATAAAGACTTTGCTGCCTTCACCAGGCAATTCTAGAAGTTCCTAAAGAAGAAGAACTGGAGAGTCAGGCCATCCTCCTCCTCTCATCCTAAGGATGACTACTACAAGGGTAGGAGAAAATCCTCTAAGGAGGACAGGTATGGTTCCAAATCTGGTAAACATGTTTCCTCTCACATGACTTGCTATCATTGTAGAAAATATGGGTATATGATAGTCGATTGCCCAGTCAAAAGGAAGGAATATAGTGAGGAAAAGGATTACCAACAAAAAGTCAAGAAGGAGAAATCACTAATTGCCAAAAAGCAAAGAGTTGTACTGACTCCTCCTCATCAGAGTCAGAAGAAGAAGAAGATGCCTACGTTGGGTTGTACTCTACTGAATGAGTTGTTGAAGCAGACTGCATTAAAGGCTGGTTGCTTTGGAAGAAGAAGCTGAGGAGGTGCATCCTGTTGTCAGGATTGAAGACAGGGCCCATCTATCACAATCAGATGGTGATTCAGAGGTGGATTCTGAAGAAGACAGCTGCTGGCTTGGCTAATGGCCAAGTCAGATGAATAAATCACTGAGGATTAGCTTGGTCCAAGCAACGTAAATTATATCACAAGCTATGCATCTTTAGATTATGAATCTGTTCCAGATTCCCATTCCTCTGCATCAAGTGATGATGATGGCTCATGATCTGAGGGAGACATCAATCAATTGATTGATAATTATGGTGCACTTCTGCGGTACTTTAAGAAGAGCAAGCTCCTGGACAAACATCGGTCTCAGGAAATTGCCTCTTTAAAGCTTGCTGCTTTTGATTCAGCAAAATTGCTGGATCTAAAGACTCAAGAAGTTAGCAAACTGAAGAATGTTACAATCCATCAGATGAGTACCATAACCTTCAGGAACAAACATATCAGGAAACTTAAGGGAAGGCTCAAAAAGAAGAGGGAATTAGTGGCTAGCTACTGCAAGACTAGCACAGTGTATCCCTTGATAGACTCAATCTCCTCCCTAAAGGGAAAGATAGGGTTGAGATTCAAGGGAAGGACAAGAGCTGCTAATCCCAAGGGGAAGAGAAAAGCTCAAGTGGAGCCACTAGCCTCTAATGCTCATGTTAAGTTCAATAAAGTGCAATTTCCTTCAAACATCCATGACCATGAGAGTATTTATGGTCACTGGAATCATGCTAAACCATCTTGTGTGAACAAAGATGTTTCACAAAATGGCGGCCTTTACAGCAAAGGTGCTAGTGCCCATGAGAAAATATAAATGGCCCATCCTAGACCATTTGTGTTTGGTGCTACAGCTCCTTCAGTCAAGGGTAAAGCTACAACCTATTCTCAAATTCCTCCAACCCACTCTAAGACAAAGGGCAAGGATGTTAGTAGACCAGACCTGGGTATCTCTGAGGACATCTAGAGTTTGTTGTCTGAAAAGAAAGTTGCTGCTAGAAGGGCTCAACATATCCCAAGCACATCTACAACTAGACCAACCACTTGTCAGACTGGTGCTGGAAAACCATAGAACAGGACTGCTGCTACTCCTTCTAGACATAAAGCTGCTATTAACATGATGAATTGTAAATATGACTATTTTGAAGTACATTAAAAATGGTTTTACTTTATTTTTGTTATTTTTTACTTCATTTTCTGTAATAAATTGCTCCTATTTTGTAAATATTTTCTAACTTAGTTTATTTTTGATTTTTTGAAAAATTTGCAGAAATTTGCCAAAATTGACTAGTACACGCCCGTGTTCCTTGGGTCACGCTTGTGACTAGGGAGTGACACGTGAACCACAGTGATTCTGCCAATTTTTGAAGAGAAAAGCCTGACACGCCCGGCCACACGCCCGTGTACATCCGACACGGTGCGTGACCAAGCCCGTGTCCATCCCGCTCGACGAATTTTCCTCTCGACAAATTCCGCTCGACGTTTGTCGAGTGTCGACTCAACCCGACACGCCCACCGACACGCCTGTGTCGGAGTGCGTGACTGCTCCACCTGGCCCGACAAACTGCCGTTCGGGAATCCCGAAGTCAACAACGCCTTTAATCGCCGAACAACACGCCCACCGTCACACCCGTGACCTAGGGCGTGACCGCCGCGTTTTCGGCCGCAAAGTCAAATCGCCGTCAAATTCGTCACTTCACCGAATTCTGTTGTTTAATAGTGCTGACATGCCCACCGACACGCCCATTTCGGAGGGCGTGTGCTTGGAAATTTTTGCCTATAAAAAGGCAGATGAGGTATGAGTTCAGGGTTCCAAAATTTTGAACCGTTTTGATGCTAAGGGCTGTCGTTTGGAGCTAGCTTTGGGGCTATGTAAGGATCTTTCCCCCTCCTTTTCAACTTTGTTTAAGCATTGTAATCAACCTTTTTTGTTAATAAAATCTTTTCTTTACATCCTTATAATGCTTTGAAAAATCTCTGAAGGCCTCCTTTTCATCAATCCTAAGTACTTTTAATTTCATTTCCATATTACGTGTGTGTGTGTGTGTGTGTATAAGTTAAAAATTGCAAAATTTATGTTTTAAAATGAAGAACAATTTGTTTTACTATCATAATAACAAAATTTATAGCCGTTATTATGGCCGATTTCATTGTCAAACTGTTAAAAATTGGTTAGACTTAGGATTTTTAAGCTTTAAAATACGTTCTTATGAACTTGTAAAACGTTAAAAAGGTGGTTTTCATCCCTCTTAACTTAGCTTTTACTTTATTTTAATTATAAAACTATCGCTTCTTTTTACCTTACTCCCACTTTTTAAACCATTTTACAAGGCTATAAGACTGTATAAATTGTCATTTTTATTTTTCATCAACTTTCATTTTAAGTAATTACAAAAAATATTTTCGCTCGAACAATTTTTATTTTCACTTTTTATGCATTTCTATCAAAATCTAACGGTAAAAATGTAAACGTTTTAATTTTTCGGGCACTTGCCTTTCTCAATTTAATTTGAAAACTTTTTGCACAAAGATTTTTTATTTTGCCTTTTTATGCATTTCTACTGCATTTCAGCGGTAGAAATGCAGTCATTTTAGTTTTTCAATAACTTTGTTTTTCTCAATTATTTTAGCACGAGTGTGTGCGTGTATGAGATATTTTTCAGCCCCTAAGTTAATTTATGCAAGTGTGTGTGTGTGTGTGTGTGTGTTTATTTATGTCGAGTGCGTGAGTAGTTACATTCAAGTAGAGTGCGTGTGTTGTTTTTATTTTTCTACCTACTCATTTGAGTTAAATCGCTGGATTTTATTTAAGCAAGTATTTGTAGCTTTTATTTTTCCGCCTACTCACTTGAGTTAAATGGCTGGTCTGTATTTTCAGTCCTACTCGTTTGAGTAGAACTTGTAATTTCATTCTTTATTTTTCCGCCTACTCATTTAAGTTAAATGGCTGGATTTGATTTTCCACCTACTCGCTAGGAGTTAAATGGTCGGACTTTATTTTGATGTAAATATTTGAGAAAGCCTTGTAATCGCATTTATTTTCTCCTACTCGTTTGAGTATGACTCGCTTTCATTTCAGTCCAACTCGTTTGAGTAGGACTTGCAATTTTCAGCTTTTATTTCCTGCCCCCACTCGTTTGAGTGGGACCTGCAAATTTCAATTATGCAATTTTCTCTTATGTGTAACATAGTTTTATTTTTGTCTATTGTTATATGTTTTAATGAGTGCGAGTGTGTTTAATTGTAATAACTTTTCTAATGTTAGGGTATTTTACTTTTCTTCTTATTTTCTTTATAACCCTTCAGCGAATAGTTTAGAACGCTCGCATAACCAAACATATAAGCTTTCCCCATTTCGATGAGTGGCTAATTGCTTTTAACCCTCGGTATCGAAGAGATTTGGGGTCTAAAATGTTTTAAATATCCAAATGTCTAATTTTTCAATTTAATTAAAAACTTAAGGTTTACCCCGGGTTAACGACGCATAGAACCACATATCGATGTGTGGGCTCTATTTCCGTTATCCATACGCTAGCTAGCCGAGAGGCCTTGCGTATGGACAGATCACCCCTGGGTAAATAGAGTTCCGCACTAACCCTCGAGAGAGGAGGCGAGCTAACTCTATCGGATTGGGTTCCCTACCCAATAGCGGGGTTCTTAGCGTACTGCGGGCATTAAGGGGAATCCTTCATCGGAAGAGAGCCCGGTCGAATAACCTTAATGTCCAGGTGAGCGATATTCCTACAGATATGTGAGCTCATTATTTTGAACCTGCACGGCTAAGTTTCTGCTTTAATTAAATTGAAACTTTAGATCTTTAGTTATTCAAATCTACTTTTAATCCTAACATAATTCGATACCGGGAGTTATCTCTTCATCGACTATTTTCTTAAATCTATTACCGTCCTATTTTATTTAAAACCCTCAACTTACTATTACGGTAAAATAATAGTGTTTTCGCAGCAGTAGGAGTAACCAACAAGTTCCCGGGAATAATACGACCTCGGTATTCTCCCGAATATCGAGTACTACTTGTGATAGGTGCACTTGCCTCATCTAGCAAGCCCGCGGCGATCGACTCACCGAACCAACCACAGTAAGAGTCTGTTCGCAGACGAATCAAGTTTTTGACGCCGTTGCCGGGGATCTTCTTTGAGTTGATATTCCGAATCCGAAGTCTATTACTTTTACCTTTATTTCTAAAAAAAAACTTAAAAACTTTTCTTCAAAATCCAATCCAAAAAAGAAGTTAATTTTCTACTTTCTATTTAAGGGTGTATGACCCGTGGACAGCTTTTGGAGTCCGAAAATTTGGATTTCGATCCTGAGATCGAACGCTCTCTTGCGCGTATTCGGTCTCAACGCCGAAATCCCTCTTTGGATCCCGAAGAATCCATCGGAGAAACCTCTGCCGTTGCTATGGCCGACCCCAATCTGAACGCGGCCGTCGAGCGTACAATGTCATATTACGCCCGACCGAATTTGGATGATACTGGGTCCAGTATTGTTTGCCCGACGGTGGCGAACAATAATTTTGAGATCAAATCGAGCGTTATCCAAATGATCCAAAATGCCGTGTAGTTCGACGGACAGCCGGATGAGGACCCGAACGTTCATTTGTCTAGTTTTTTGGAGATTTGCGATACGTTTAAGATCAATAGCGTCACTGATGATGACATTCGTTTGCCCCTTTTTCCATTCTCCCTCAGATCCAAATATAAGGCATGGTTGAATTCCCTCCCACGAGGATGTATCACTACCTGGGCCGACCTTGCCGAACGGTTCTTAACAAAGTATTTTCCACCCGCCAAAACTGCAAAGTTGCGGGCGGACATTTCTTCATTCATGCAGAACGATTCCGAGTCTCTTTTTGAGACTTGGGAGAGCTTTAAGGAATTCCTCCGCAAGTGTCCGCACCACGCGCTGCCTGCGTGGTTGCATGTCCAAATCTTCTACAATGGGCTTAATTATCAGACGCGTCAAATGATTGACGCGGCTGTCGGGGGTACCTTGAATAATAAGACCCCCGAGGCTGCCCAAGCTCTTATTGAAGAGATGGCTATGAACGCCTACCAATGGAACGTCCCTCGGGGACGTCCCAAGAAGGCGGCCGGCCTCTTCGAAGTGGATGCCACTGCTTACTTAGCCCTTCAAGTTGAAAGGCTGACAAAGCAGGTGGCGGAGATGTCTGCTGCCTCCACCACTCCTCCTTGGGAGATTCCCCCTAATGTCAGTGTAGCAAATGAATTCGTTGACTACGTGGGAAATGCTGGGCGACCTTCCTTCAACCCCAACAATAACCCTTATAGCAATAGCTATAATCCGGGTTGGAGGAACCACCCCAACTTCTCATGGAGCAATGCTAATAATGCGCAGCGCCCCCCCAATTCTTTCGTGCCCAGATTTCTTCCGCCTCCTCCTCTTCTAAAACCCTCCCCGATGGAGGAGAATTTTTCTAAATATATAGCTTCCAACGAGTCAAATATGCAGAACATCACCGGATCGCTAAAAAACTTAGAACTCCAGGTTGGACAGCTAGCGCGAATGATGTCCGAGCGCGCGCTCGGGGCACTGCCAGGAAACACGGAGCCCAATACGCGGGAAAATATCAACTCTATAACGGTCCGTAGCGAAAAGGAGGTGATCGATCCAAAACGGACCGATCCTTAGGGTTCCTAAACTGCGCCAACCCCACCTCCTGGCAGGGAAGCTTCTACCCCCCCCCCCCCTATTTCTTTTCTTTGTATATACTCTCTTACTTGTTTTGTTTCGCATACTTTCGTTACAACATTGGGGACAATGTTGGACTTAAGTATGGGGGTGTTTTCTCGCTTTCTTTTTCGCACTTCTATTTTCTGCACTGTATTTCTATTTTCTGCACTTCCAAAAAAAAATATATGAAAAAAAAATTATATAAAAAACAACAAAAAAACAAAACAAAACAAAACAAAAAAATTTGAAAATGAAAAAAAATCCCAAAAACTTAAGGTCTTATTTTCTTTTCTGTCTTTAAATGTTTTTTTTCTGTCTTTTTAAACCAAAAAACCCAAAAACTTAAGGTCTTGTGTTTTTTCTGTCTTTAAAATGTTTTTTTCTGTCTTTTTAAACAAAAAATCCCAAAAAATAGACATGTAAAACAAAATTCCAAAACAATTATAAAACAAAAATTCCAAAAAAAATAATTATAAAACAAAATAAAAATTCCAAAAATATTTCGTTTCATTTTGTAAAAATCTTTGTAAATAATTTTGTAAATAATCTTCTCTCTCCCCCATCTTTTCTCTCTCATTGTTGTAAATACCCTCTCTTTTTCTCGCACTTTCCGCAACACCTTAAAAATCTAAAAAAAAAGATAATAAGTTCAAAAAAAAATTCGAAAAAAAAAGAGGAGAACTAAACAAAAATGCAAAAAAAAATTGAGTAAAACCAAAACGAAAATACAAAAAACAAGAGATAATAATAAAAAACACACCAAAAAAATGATGAAAAAACTCTAAAAAAACCCCCAAAAAAATATGTTTTGAAACAATTAAATCAAATATACCAACCTTAATTTTCTTGATATCCAAAAATTTTGCTTTGAGTTTATTTATATGTGAATTTTATTAATTCTCTGTTTGCTATTCGTTTGTGAATTATAGATTGAAAAATTTAAATAGCCGAGATTAAGTTTTAAAGAATTCATTATGTTTTGTTAAAAATAGCAAACTCGTTTTAGGCACTACTTTTAATTTTTCATTGATAGGTGCACATGTATTATGTTAGAAAATAACGACTATAGGATCAATTATGTTTACTTTTAGCTTTCTGAAAAATTGGAACTTACAATTTATTAAGGTTGCTCTCAAAATTGTTTTTAATAAAAAATCTAGTTTTCTTTTCTCACCTTTCTTATCATGACCTACTTGACATGATAAAATTGTTATCCTTAAAAGATCCTATGTCAATGAGAATAAGATTTCGTTTCGTAAACATAGACACCCAATAGACTAAAAAGATTATATATTATGGAGTAAGAGGATAAAATTCATTACTCCTACACATATACATTGAGTTAAAATTTATTATGAAGTTGCAAAAAAATGATATTAGGAAAATAAGATTTCATTTTCCTAATAATCCAAAAAAAAAAAAAATGGATGTTTGAGAAAAAATTACCTCGCCTCAAAATCAAAACCCTCTTAATAAACCAACATCAATCCCCTTTCCAATTTCACGATTCTAGATTTAATTCAAAAATCTTTTTGAGAGCATAATTTGTAAATTGCATTATTTCCAGTAAAACTCCTATAAGCTAAAAGTTCATATAATTCCAAACTATTCTTGTTAATCTAACCATTACAATTATTGGTTTCTATTTGATTATATCAAGACGTCTTTTGGCCAAAACTTTTGCGCTATTTAAATCATCTTCATAAATTTAAGACTTAACTCTTACATCCCGTTTATTTATTTAGATCTCTCTTATAATTGATTAAGCGCTAGCTAAACTTAGAGTTTTTTTTTCTATTCCTTATAAGTTCTCCTCAAACTTTTGCTCTGAAATAGCAAAAACTTTAGTATGAGGGTATTTGATGAATTGTGAATATGACTATTTTGATGTACATTAAAAAATGGTTTTACTTTATTTTTGTTATTTTTTACTTCATTTTCTGTAATAAATTGACCCTATTTTGTAAATATTTTCTAACTTAGTTTATTTTTGATTTTCTGAAAAATTTGCAGAAATTTGCCAAAATTCGCCAGTACACGCCCGTGTTCCATGGGTCAGGCCCGTGACCAGGGCGTGACACGTGAACCACCAGTGATTCAGCTAATTTTTGAAGAGAAAAGCCTAACACGCCCGACCACACGCCCGTGTCAATCCGACACGGGGCGTGACCAATCTCGTGTCCATCCCGCTTGACGAATTTTCCTCTCGACAAATTCCACTCGTCATTTGTCGAGTGTCGACTCAACCCGACACGCCCACCGACATGCCCGTGTCGGAGGGCGTGACTGCTCCACCTGGCCCAACAAACTGCCGCCGCCGAATCCCGAAGTCAACAACGCCTTTAATCGCCGAACGACACGCACACCGTCACGCCCGTGACCTAGAGCGTGACCGCTGTGTTTTCGGCCGCAAAGTCAAATCGGTGTCAAATCCGTCACTTCACCGAATTCTGCTGTTTAATAGTGCTGACACGCCCACCGACACGCCCGTGTCAGAGGGCGTGTACTTGGAAATTTTTTCCTATAAAAAGGCAACTGCTGTATGAGTTTAGGGTTCCATATTTTTGAACCGTTTTGATGCTAAGGGCTGCCGTTTGGAGCTAGCTTTGGGGCTATGTAAGGATCTTTCCCCCTCCTTTTCAAGTTTGTTTAAGCATTGTAATCAACCGTTTTTGTTAATAAAATCTTTTCTTTACATCCTTATAATGATTTGAAAAATCTCTGAAGGCCTCCTTTTCATCAATCCTAAGTACTTTTAATTTCATTTCCATATTACGTGTGTGTGTATGAGTTAAAAATTGCAAAATTTATGTTTTAAAATGAAAAACAATTTGTCTTACTATCATAATAACAAACTTTATAGCCGTTATTATGGCCGATTTCATTCTCAAACTCTTAAAAATTTGTTAGACTTAGGATTTTTATGCTTTAAAATACGTTCTTATGAACTTATAAAACGTTAAAAAGGTGGTTTTCATCCCTCTTAATTTAGCTTTTACTTTATTTTAATTATAAAACTATTGCTTCTTTTTAGCTTACTCCCACTTTTTAAACCATTTTACCAGGCTATAAGACTGTATAAATTGTCATTTTTATTTTTCATCAACGTTCATTTTAAGTAATTACAAAAAATATTTTCGCTCGAACAATTTTTACTTTCACTTTTTATGCATTTCTATCAAAATCTAATGGTAAAAATGTAAACGTTTTAATTTTTCGGGCACTTGCCTTTCTCACTTTAATTTGAAAACTTTTCGCTCAAACATTTTTTATTTTGCCTTTTTATGCATTTCTACTGCATTTCATCGGTAGAAATGCAGTCATTTTAGTTTTTCAATAACTTTGTTTCTCTCAATTATTTTAGCACGAGTGTGTGCGCGTATGAGATATTTTTCAGCTCCTAAGTTAATTTATGCAAGTGTGTGTGTGTGTGTGTGTGTGTGTGTGTGTGTGTGTGTGTGTTTATTTATGTCGAGTGCGTGAGTAGTTACTTTCAAGTAAAGTGCGTGTGTTGTTTTTATTTTTCCGCCTACTCAATTGCGTTAATTGGCTGGATTTTATTCAAGTAGAGTGCGTGTGTTGTTTTTATTTTTCTGCCTACTCATTTGAGTTAAATGGATGAATTTTATTCAAGCAAGTATTTGTAGCTTTTATTTTTCCGCCTAGTCACTTGAGTTAAATGGCTGGTCTGTATTTTCAGTCCTCCTCGTTTGAGTAGGACTTGCAATTTTCATTCTTTATTTTTCCGCCTACTCATTTGAGTTAAATGGCTGGATTTGATTTTCCGCCTACTCGCTAGGAGTTAAATGGTCGGATTTTATTTTGATGTAAATATTTGAGAAAGCGCTGTAATCACATTTATTTTCTCCTACTCGTTTGAGTAGGACTCCCTTTCATTTCAGTCCTACTCGTTTGAGTAGGACTTGCAATTTTCATCTTTTATTTCCCGCCCCCACTCGTTTGAGTGGGACCTGCAAATTTCAATTATGCAATTTTCTCTTATGTGTAACTTAGTTTTATTTTTGTCTCTTGTTATATGTTTGAATGAGTGCGAGTGTGTTTAATTGTAATAAGTTTTCTAATGTTAGGGTATTTTACTTTTCATCTTATTTTCTTTATAACCCTTCAGCGAATAGTTTAGAACGCTCGCATATCCAAACATATAAGCTTTCCCCATTTTGATGAGTGGCTAATTGCTTTTAGCCCTCTATATCGAAGAGCTTTGGGATCTAAAATGTTTTAAATTACCAAATGTCTAATTTTTCAATTTAATTAAAAGCTTAAGGTTTATCCCCGGTTAACGACGCGTAGAACCACATATCGACGCGTGGGCTATATTTTCGTTATCCATACGCTAGCTAGCCGACAGGCCATGCGTATGGACAGATCACTCCTGGGTAAATAGAGTTCCGCACTAACCCTCGAGAGAGGAGGCACGCTAACTCTACTGGATTGGGTTCCCCACCCAATAGCGGGGTTCTTAGCGTACTACGGGCATTAAGGAGAATCCTTCGTCGGACGAGAGCCCGGTCGAATAGCCTTAATGTCCAGGTGAGTGATATTCCTAGAGATAGGTGAGCTCATTATTTCGAACCTCCACGGCCAAGTTTCCGCTTTAATTAAATTGAAACTTTAGATCTCTAGTTATTCAAATCTATTTTTAATCCTAACGTAATTCGAAACCGGGAGTTATCTCTTCATCTACTATTTTCTTAAATCTATTACCGTCCTATTTTATTTAAAACCCTCAACTTACTATTTCGGTAAAATAATACTATTTTCGGAGCAGTAGGGGTAATCAACCCGTTCCCGGGAATAATACGACCTCGATATTCTCCCAAATATCGAGTACTACTTGCGATAGATGCACATGCCTCATTTAGCAAGCCCGCAGAGATCGACTCATCGAACCAACCATAGTAAGAGTCTGTTCGCGGGCGAATCATAACACAACCACTAGACTTGCTCCAAAAAGAAGCTATAACATCCATTAGTGTTTGTGCTGTGCCAAGGTAGGCAACTTTGCTGTTGATTGCTGGCACAATCATAGTGGGCAGAGAGCAAATGTCAGCTTGCCTGTCAGAAAAGCTGCAGGAATGCAGAATTGTTTTCAACCTAACATGCACCAAGGACCCAATAAAAATAGGGGTCCCAAGGTTAATTGATTTGTGTTTTGCAGGATAGTCCAAGTGCCCATACCCCTATATGTTACTTGGACCGTGGATGTTCCACGCACATGACTGGAACAAGGAGCGTGCTCGGCGGTCTAACATCAGATTCGATCAATGAAGGGAGACGGGGTCTGGAATTCAGCAGGATAAAATGGGCGGACTGAAGCTGGGGAGTCCGCGGGCTCGGCGGACTGGCGGTCAGCAAAATGGAGCTGGTGGGCAGGAGTGCCCATGGCTGCTTCTCTGAAAAAATTCCTGAATGAGGCAAACTGCTCCTCCTGAGGGCGCAGAGGGGCGGCGGACTGGATAGGATTTCGAGGAGTGACTGGCGACTGCCGAAGCGGAGTTCGGCGAGCTGGAGTCTGGCGGACTGGAGTGTCCACAGGTTCTGCTGCGGCCTGAGGAGCAAGCCGCTGGGTTAACACAAGCAGGGCTTGGCTGATCATGTCGAGACGCTGGTCAGTCTGCCTGCGGGATTTCTCGTCCTCAAAGCGAGCTTGCTCTATTGCATCCCAGAGAGAATCCTCCGAAGAACTGGAGCGGTCTGAGGAGCGTGCTCGGCGGTCTAACATGTCTGTCCGCTGTATTCGAAATGACACTCGAATCTGAAGGTCGCGTGTTAACTGTTGGTGCACGAAAATGCAAAGGGGGTCGAGCACCACCAGCTAACGGTTGGAGCACAAGGGAATAGAAGGGAGAGGAGAGACTACGAGTAGCAATCTACTAAGCAAACGAGAGCCAGAAGAACAGCAGGGTCGCGAGCTATGGCAACAACAGACTTCGCCCGTCGCGGCCTGAATGCCTCTCTTGCGACGGGCTTTTCCTTGACTGAAGAAAGGTTTGGTTACAAGTGAATGAAAAAGAGGAAGGCAAGAGCCGAGCAAGCTGGAGTCCGCAAAGCACGAGATTCGAGTCCGCAACCTTTAACAAGTAGGCTCCTGGGCACGAGTCAGCGTGCCTTGGGTGCACCACCTCCCCCTTATTTATAGGATGGGAGCCTGCCCAAACGGGCAGGGCTAAAATAACTGACTGTCCGGGGTACAGGAGAACCGGGCAATGGTGACGGGAAGCAAAAATAAAGAACACGCCAGTCCGTGCAGAAGGGGCGGCCTGGGCTCGCGGGCTTGAGCTTCAATCTGCTGCTACTAGGCGGGATCCTTCATCAGGATGGCGACCTGGGCGGACGGGACACTGCGTCAGCCGACGTAGAGAAAACAAGGATCCAAAGGCATGGCGATCTGGGAGATCAGAGCATTGATTCCGCCGATGGGGGACCATCCTTTGTGTCCTATCACTGCTACTTTGTCGAGCTGGGCGGACTGTCGAATCATGTCCATGGATAATGAAGCAAGGCCTTGACATCCTGCGGGTGTTGCGGAATGAGGGGTTAACAAAGAGCATTGGCTCTAAAGATTCAATGAGGTCCTTATGCCTCTGGCATATGGATCTGTTTGGTCTTATGCCAATTCAAAGTTTAGGTAGGAAAGTCTACACCCTTGTGATTGTTGATGACTTTTCTAGATTTGCCTGGGTGTTCTTTCTACAGAAGAAATCTGAAACCCATGAAGTCTTTCAGACATTTGTCAAGCAAATTCAGATTGAATATAACAATACTGTGGTCAAAATCAGAAGTAACCATGAGACTGAGTTTCAGTCTGAGTGCATGACAAGGTTCTGTGAAGAGCAAGGGATTCATCAATAATTTTCCTCTCCTAGAACACCCCAGCAAAATGGAATTGCTGAGAGGAAAAATATGACACTCATAGCGGCTAGTAGAACCTTATTAAGTGACTCATCCCTCCTAGAATACTTCTAGGCTGAGGCAGTTATCACTGCATGCTATGTCCTTAATAGGGCTTCTATCACCGAGAGCCATAAGAAGACTCCCTATGAGATCTTGAAGGGAAGAAAACCAAACATGAGCTAATTCAGGATCTTTGGTTGCAAGTGCAATGTGCTTAACAATGGAAAAGTCAATTTAACTAAGTTTGCTGCCAAGTCCCATGAAGGGATCTTTGTTGGGTACAGTACTCATAGTAAGGCATATAGAATCTACAACTTAACTACCCATGTTGTAGAAGAGTCAATGCATGTTGTTTTTGATGAATCTAACAAGGTTAACTGTGAGCTACCAAGCTCCTCCTCTTCTAGTATTGCAGGTACAGAGTAGATGATGGACAAGCTGACCATCCAGGAAGCTACCCCCACAGTCCAGGAAAATGATGATGGACTATCTATTCCAAGAGATGGGGAAGACATACTTGAAAAAAATGAAGAACAGCTAGCTGAAAACCCTGAAGATCAGCAAGCTGCAGGTACATTGCCTCCAGCTACCAGGCATCTAAGGGACCATCCAGTTCACCAAATAATTGTTAATGCACATAATGGGGTGCATACCAGAAGCAGGAGCATGAATACAACTCTCTACTCAAGCTTACTGTCTCAAGAAGAGCCAAAGAAGTTTGAAGAAGCAATAGAGGACCAGTTCTGGATTGGAGCAATGCAAGAAGAACCGGACCAATTCAAGAGATGTAAGGTCTGGAAGTTGGTCCCCAGACCTCAAGGACAAAATGTCATAGGGATTATGTGGATTTACAGGAACAAGCTGGATCATGATGACATTATTGTCAATAATAAGCCTAGACTGGTGCCTAAAGGCTACAGACAAGAAAAGAGCATAGACTATGACTAGACCTTTGCCATAGTAGCCAGACTAGAAGCCATAAGGATATTCCTTGTATTTACTACCCATCAGGGACTCAGAGTCTACCAGATGGATGTCAAATTAGCATTCCTGAATGGGGACCTCAAAGAGGAAGTTTATGTGGCTCAGCCATCGGGTTTTGTAGATCCTAACTCTCCTAATTTTGTGTATAAGCTGAGGAAAGCTCTATATTGGCTAAAGCAAGACGCTGAAGCTTGGTATAAAACCTTGTCCAGCTTCATTATTGAGAATAAATTCTCAAGGGAGAAGATAGACAAGACCCTATTTCTAAGGGAATCAAAGGGCAAGCATATCCTAGTCCAGATATATGTCGATGATAATATCTTTGGATCTACTGATGATAACTTTTGTAGGAAGTTTGCTAAACTTATGCAAGAGAAGTTTGAAATGAGCAGCATGGGTGAGCTCAAGTTCTTCTTGGGACTCTAAGTAAGACAGACTGATGATTGCTTGTCCATATCCTAGTATAAGTTCACCAGGGAGAAATCAAAAATTGTGGTATGGAGAATGCCTCCATCATGAGAACTCCCATGGGATCAAGTATGCCTTTAGGAAATAATGAGGCAGGAGAACCTAATTATGAGTCTTTGTATAGAGGGATAATTGGCTCCCTTATATATCTGACTACTAGTAGGCCTGACATCATGTATGACACATGTGTCTGTGCTAGGTATCAGGCCTGGCCTAAAGATTCTCATTACTCTGCTATAAAGAGAATCTTGAGGTATCTTAAGGGCACACTAGATCTTGGCTTATGGTACCTAGAAATATGGATTTTGATCTAACAAGATTTTCAGATGCAAATTTTGCAGGTTGTAAAGAAGACAGGAAAAACACTACTGGAACCTATCTGTTCTTAGGAAGAAGGCTAGTTTCTTGGAGCAGCAAGAAGCAAACTAGTGTGGATATATCCACTGCTAAGTCATAATATATATCAGCAGGCAGCTGCTGTGCTCAGCTGCTGTGGATCTAACATCAGCTCTAAGATTATAACCTACAGGTAAGTAGAACTCTCCTTTACTGTGATTATACAAGTGCTATTTTTATTGCTAGAAATCCTTTCTCACATAGCAAGACTAGGCATATAGAAATAAGATATTAATTTATCAAGGTGCATGTGGAGAAGGAAGACATCAGCTTGAGTTTGTCACCATAGATATGCAAGTGTCTGATATCTTCACTAAGCCATTAAATGAAGCAAAGTTCAACACCCTCAAATTTTAGTTGGGTATGTTGAACTTGGCATAGCTTCAGACACACCCTTTTCTATTTTTTTGTGTAGGTATTGTTCCTCTTGCTGGACATACAGACTCCCCAGTAGTATCAGTTCACTGATACTTCTATTGAGGGGGAGTAAGCTACTCTGGATAGAAGAAAGAAGGTCAAAAAGGGCGAGAGAAGAGAAGAAGTGAAGAGAGAAGGTCCTATCAAGGGGAGTCATATCAAGTGGGAGAGATCGCAAAGGGGAAAGAAAGTAAAGTGGCACTCAAGGAAGGACAAACAACTTGCAGCAAAACAAGGGGAGTAAGTAAATGAGGTACACTTACTCATAGCTTATCAAAATTTCCATACTTATTTCTTTTGCTGTATATGTTTTGTGTGTCATTGACCAAGGACAACAATGAGGTTTTGAGTTCTTCAAATATGTTGAGATTGTTGGGTCCATATTTCCCAATGTCCCTGATTTGTAAGAAGTCAAACAGCTCAATGTCACACACATCAACTATATTTCATGTGCATTTGAGTTCTTGATTGTAGGTTAGTCCATTTCATATTGATTGGACATGTGGTGTAACGCCTCCATTCGTTATATGGAATATAACGGTGGGTCAGGCCGGGGCCCCTCGCCATATTTCACAAACAATCCTCGGAATTACGTATGAATATCAAAAGCACATTCTACTCTCATCCTAGCTCAGAGCTTTCTAGCAAAAGTATTTTTAAGTTGTATGAACTCAACAGAATGAATGTCCACTAATATATAAACCACACATTTATATATGTCAGCAGGAATGTTTACAAATACACCACGCTCATGGCTTTAAGGCGTTACAAGTTTCTCTTTACAAATATACAACTTCATACATCGGCACGCGGGCCGGCCACACGTGAAATCCAAGACTTCGCACGACCTTCGAGGGACTTTACGCATCTAGGGCTTCAATCTGCTCAATCCAATTCAACCCGTCAGCACCTGCAATTAGACATCCACCCCAAGGGTGGTAAACAAAGCAACTGTCAGCATTAGCTGACCAATCATAACGACCCTACCCCTTACCCGGGGTAGTGGTTCCTTCCCTGATGCATTGCAATAACAACAAATAACCATCACAACAAGTATCACAATCTTCCGCCTCCGCCAGACGCTCCGTGCCCTTAGGGAACCTTAGGGTG
Source organism: Platanthera guangdongensis (assembly GCA_039583875.1). Lineage (NCBI taxonomy): Eukaryota > Viridiplantae > Streptophyta > Magnoliopsida > Asparagales > Orchidaceae > Platanthera > Platanthera guangdongensis. The sequence goes on along the minus strand of CM077154.1, from coordinate 75,515,349 downwards.
GGCTGGACTCCTTGGCACCACCACCGAACAGAGGTTTATAACTTGTTGGTTGGGCGGTCCTAGTCAACCAACACGCTTGCTGGGGACATTCCGTCCATCCCACTCAGAGGTGCTAACCTCACGATAACCTTGAGCATTTCGATCGCATCTAGATCGACCCACCATTATGGTGCAGCAAGCCGGGTCGGGGCCGCATCCACCCATGCATTGCCACCAATCGATCTTTCACAACACAGGTGCATATCAGCCTTTTTCCGTTGCTCAGTTCGTCAATCTCGCAGATCTTGATGCGGGTCAGGCTTCCCTTTCTTACTCCGCATACAGCTCTCACAGAGCCGCTTTCTAATTTAGCACACACAACCCAAGGGCTCATCCCGAGATTTCTAGGTATTCACAATCATAATCAACGACAGAATACACAGAGTCTTCTTCGGTTCACAATATTAACATCACCAATCCAGACTAGCCGTCCGGATGGCCTTCACACAGCATGCCTATGTCGTACTACACACTTTCGGCTCTAGATGTAGACTCAACCTGGAAACACTTACGCTATCCACCGCTTGGTGGAGGATTCCATGCTTATACATAAAGTAGGACTTCGTTTGTACAAGAAGGAGATCGTTACCCTTGACAATTGCTTTGGAGCCGTGAACTAGCCGGATGGAAATCACCGCCACGACCTTGCCTCCACGAATCTGTCCTTGGCTCTCGATTTGACAAGCTAACGATTCTCCGACATGTAGATTTCTTCTCCTTCTTCACCCTTGCTCTCCCTTCTCTCCACTTCTTTTAGAAAGAGAATGACGAAGGTAAAATGAGAATTATCTTCTCCCTTTCGACCTTAAAGCAGCAAGGAGAAACCTGTGGCATCAGATCCCAAAGGGAGGAAATGAACGGGTACAAAATTCCCTGAATATGCCAAATTCGTGGCTGACACGCCCTGTGACATGCTCGTGTCACATGTCGTGTCTCTTAAGCGGCGCACGAACCGCCTAATCCATAACAGGACACGGCCACGTGACATGCCCGTGTCACATGGCTGACACGCCCGTGTCACATGGCTGACACGCATGAAGGAGGATTCCTACACACTTTCGGCTCTAGATGTAGACTCAACCTGGAAACACTTACGCTATCCACCGCTTGGTGGAGGATTCCATGCTTATACATAAAGTAGGACTTCGTTTGTACAAGAAGGAGATCATTACCCTTGACGATTGCTTTGGAGCCGTGAACTAGCCGGATGGAAATCACCGCCACGACCTTGCCTCCAAGAATCTGTCCTTGGCTCTCGATTTGACACGCTAACGATTCTCCGACATCTGGATTTCTTCTCCTTCTTCACCCTTGCTCTCCCTTCTCTCCACTTCTTTTAGAAAGAGAATGACGAAGGTAAAATGAGAATTATCTTCTCCCTTTCGACCTTAAAGCAGCAAGGAGAAACCTGTGGCATCAGATCCCAAAGGGAGGAAATGAACGGGTACAAAATTCCCTGAATATGCCAAATTCGTGGCTGACACGCCCTGTGACATGCCCGTGTCACATGTCGTGTCTCTTAAGCGGTGCATGAACCGCCTTCTCCAAAACAGGACACGGCCACGTGACATGCCCGTGTCACATGGCTGACACGCCCGTGTCACATGGCTGACACACACGTTTCACATGGCTGACACGCCTGTGTCACTCAGTACACGCCTATGTGGCATGGCGTGTCCCTCAATCAACACAGGACCAAGAATAACCCGAAGAGAACACAGGTTCCCAACACACCTGTGTCGAAGTTGACATGCCTGTGTGAACCAGAACATGGCCATGTTCGCTGTCTCGAGTGTATTTCATCGACCACTCGAGAAGTTCGTCGACTAGAGGAGGACACGGCTATTGGGTACATTGGAAAATGTGTACCAGATTTGGATAATCCTCACCTAACTCAATGATATTCATCAAGATGTATTTGATGTTGTGTTGATTTTCCATGTGCAGGTTAAGGAAATGCAGAAAAAGTTTCTAAGTACAAGTGTCGACACATGAGAAGATTTGTGTCGACACTTGAGAAGAATTGTGTCGACAGTTGGGAAGGCTGTGTCAACAACAGGAGCCAGACTGTGTCGACACATAGGAATTGTGTCAACATATAAAAAATCTATCGACAACAACTATGTCGACACACAGGACTTGTGTCGACACATTCTAGAATTCTGTCGACAACAACTGTGTCGACACACAGGACTTGTGTCGACACACTCCAGAATTCTGTCGACACCAACTTTGTCGAGATAAGGAGTTATTGTGTCGACACACAGTACTTGTGTCGACACATTCCACTGAAGCTGTGTCAAGAAGTTTAAGAGAAGCTGTGTCGACATTATGAAAGCTGTGTCGACATCATCAAGAGTTGTGTCGACACTTGGACTATATATGTTGACACATTTGAAGTATTGACTTGACACTTTTACTGCTGAGTTAAAGTTCAATGAAGGATCAAGAATCACGACTGAAGACTTGACAGATGTCATAATTGACAATGTTATTACATCTATCATAGCTGTCAGAAGACCGTTAGAAACCGGATCTGCCGATAACCTCAGATGAAGTCTATATAAAGATAGGTTCAGTCATCAGAGAAAAGTGAAGAACGATGCAAGAGAGATGAACAATTAAGAAAAATTTAGGGTACCATCTGAAGAAGAATTCAGAGTAACATCTGAAGAAGAATTCAGAGTAATATCTGAAGAAGAATTCAGAGTAACATCTGAAGAACAGCAAGCAATGAACAATCTAAGAAGAATATCTAAGAAGATCTAAGAAGAAGATCTAAGAAGATCTAAGCAGTTCTAAGAAGAAGAAGAGAAGTCTACCTCCAAATTTCTCTAAGGGCAGATCCTGAACAAGTCTGTAAGAAGAATTCAGATTAAATTCTGAATAGAAGAAGGAAGCTAATTGAAGATCAACTTCAAGAAGATCAACCTTACTTTGTTCAGATTCAAGAAGCTTTGAAGAAAGCTAAGAAGGGTTGATTCTAAAGTAGTCAGATCTATCAAGAACTGACCAAGAAACCTTCAACCGTTTCTCTTTCTACCTGGGTGAAGATTATATTTATTTTTAACCAATATTTCTGTACGATCTTTTACAGATCTGAGTTGTAAGCCTAAATCTATAAATGTTGAGGTAGGGCTGAGTGCCTGAGTGTAGGAGAATTATCTCTCTGAGTTGTAAGCCTAAATCTATAAAGGCTGAGGTAAGGCTGAGTGCCTGAGGTAGGGGATTACTTTCCCTGAGTTGTAGGCATTAGAAGAGGCTGAGGTAGGGCTTGATTGAATGAGTTGTAGTCCTTGGAAGAGGCTGAGGTTGGGCTTGATTGCCTCAGTTGTAGGCCTGGGAAAAGGCTGAGGTAGGGCTTAATTGCCTGAGTTGTAGGAGTGTGAACTCACTCTAAGGTAGGATTCTTTGTGAGAATCGGAGTTGTAGCACTTGGTGAAGTGTGAGCTGTAGGGACCTTTCAAGGTTCTGGGTTGTAAGATGTGAGGATCTGAGGGAAGAAGTAGGAAGTTAGGCCGAATCTAGTACAATGCTAGATAGGCGAAGGGGGAAAGTGTATGTACCCATAAATTGGGGAACCACTATAAATCTGTGTGCAATCTATGATTGGCCGTGTTTGAATGTTGTGTTGTGTTAATTGCTGAGATAATTGTTACATAGACTTTCTAATCAGAAAACATATTGTCTGCCTTAGTTAAAAATAATTGTTCTTATTCACCCCCCCACCCCTCTAGGTGTTTAGGATATCTTGAAACAAATTCTTTCAATTCGTATCAGAGGGAGGTTGCTCAAAGAAAAGACTTAATAGTCTGAGTTGATCTCCAAGGCAGAAATCAATTAGGCAGAATGGGTTCCAGTGAGAATCAAAAGGAATTTGGATCTATGAAACTTCTTATATGTAGGAAAGAGAATTTTGGAATATGAAAAGAGATGGTCAGATTGTTTATGTAAGCATCTGATCCAAGAATATATATTACAGTTCTAGAAGGGCCATTTTTTCCTATGAAGATATCAGTTATTGATGCTAACCTCAAGAATCCTAAAATCTATTCTGAAATTACTAAGGAAGAGATCATCCTTGCAACTCTAGACAAGAGGGCACAGAACATAATTGTGAGTGTCATAGATGACTCTACATTCCAGAATCAGGTCCATTGCAAAACCTCCAAGGAGATGTGGGACACTTTGATTGTTTACATGAAGGGGATAGAAGAAGTGAGAGAGGATAGGAAGTCATTATTAAATCAAGAGTATGAAAGATTTAGACAAGATAAGTCAGACAACATAGCTGAATGCTATAAGAAATTCTTCAGAATTGTTAATGAGCTAATGACCTATGGAAGAATCTTTATCAATTATGAGTTAAATGATAAGTTTCTCAGATCCCTAACCAAAGATTGGGATACTAAGATATGTGTCATCAGAGAGGTGGTCAGGCTTGCAGATACACCTCCATCAACCTTATTTAGAAAACTGCTATCCTATGAGATGCAGCTCACTACTAGAAAGGAAGAGGAGAAAAGTAAGATGTCTGATTACAGAGAGAAGTGAGTTGCCTTCAAGGTTGAAGCTACAAGAAATGGCAGGAGAAAGTCACCATCTCCTCCCAGGAGAATGGCTGAAGTTGATTCAAAAAATACTGACATCAACACTTCAGATAGTCATAATTCTGATGAAAACTTTGCTACTTTCACAAGGCAGTTTCAAAAGTTTATGAAGAAAAAGAACTGGAGAACAAAGCCATCTTCATCCTTCTCGAAAGATGACTATTACAAGAAGAAGAAAGCATCCAAGGATGACAGGTATGGCTCAAATCCCAGTAAACAAATTTCTCCTAAAATTGTTTGTTATTACTACAACAGGACATGGCATGTCATAGCGGATTGCCTTGATAAAAGAAAGGAGTCTAAAGATAAAAAAAGCAACAACATATGGGCAAAAAGGAGAAATCCTTTGTTACAAAGAAGGAGAAAAGCTGGACTGATTCGTCATCATCAGATTCAGGAGAAGAGACAGAAGCTGAAGCTGATATAGGATTGTTTACTACTGAAGAGGATTCAGAGGAGACTGAGTTCTTGCAACTGCTGGGCTCAATTAATGGGGTTGAAGATCTTCATTGCAAAGTGCTGATGGCTTTTACTGAGGAAGATCAGTGTCAGGATCAGCCTGGTCCTAGTAAGGTAATCAATCTATCTACAGATTCTGATTATTACACTGGATCAGAATCAGAAGCATTTGCATCAAGAGATGTGGATGGATCTGAATCTGAAGGAGATGATCATCAACTTATTGATGAGTATGGTGATCTGTTGCAAGCACTTAGTAGAAGAAGAATGATTAAAAAGAACCAGGCTAAGGAAATTGCACCACTTAAGTTGGTTGCATCTGATTCAGAAAAATTGTTGGATCAAAAGATGAATGAGGTTGTCAAGCTGAAAAACATAACTGTTATTCAAATGGGTACAATTACATTCAAGAATGATCAGATCAAGGGTCTGGAGGTCAGACTACAAAGAGAAAAGGAACTTGTGGCTAAATTCACAAAGACAAAGTCAGTCTTACCCTTGATTGATGACTTCACTCTCCAAAAGGGTAAGACAAGATTAGGCTTCAAGGGGAGAACTAGGGCAGCTAATTCTAAAGGAAAAGACAAAGCCCCAGTTCATCCACTAGCCTTCAAACCCCTTATTGCTTTTACGAAAGTGTTGTAGCCAACTAACAAGTATGATCATGACATTACACATGGTCACTGTAATCCTGGTAATCTGAATGACAAGGGTGTATCCCCAGTACTTAAAAAAGGGCCACTGTACCTACAGTTTTAAGGTCTGCTGACAGCAATGTTGTTAAGCCTGTATCTAAGAAAAGATACAATAGATATGAGTGCTGGTGCTGTGGCAAGGTTGGGCATTATGACATACATTGTTGGCACAACACCAGTACCAGGAAGAATGCCAGCTTACATGTAAGGAAGGCTGATGGTAAGTATGTCAAATTTTAGACTAACCTAAACCTAGAACCCAATACCTATTGGGGTTCTAAGGTTAAGTAATTGTATTTGATGCAGGTGATTCCAAGTGGCCATACCCCAATATGGTACTTGGACAGTGGATGTTCCAAGCACATGATTGGAACATGAAGGATGCTGAAGGACTACTCTCCTATAGAGAATGGACCTAGAGTGATCTTTGGTAGCAAGTGCTATGTTGATAATAATGGAAAGCACTATTTAACTAAGTTTGCTGCCAAATCCCAAAAAGGGATATTTGTTGGGTACAACAAGAGTAGTAGAGCTTAGAGGGTCTATAACTTGACTACTTAAGTTGTAGAAGAATCTTTTCATGTAGTGTTTGATGAAAATAAGCTAATAAACTGTGAGTGTCTAGTATTTCTTGTAGCTCTCCAGGTTTGAATGAAAAGATGGACAAGTTATCCATCAGTGAAGAACAACCTGCAAGGCAGGATGAGGAGAATGATGGATGTTATCCAAGGGGAGTACAAGACACAATAGCTAATGATGAAGAAAATGAAGTTCAGCTTGGACTTTGCAGGATGCAAAGAAGACAGAAAAAGTACATCTGGCACAAGTCAGTTCCTAGGTGGAAGATTGGTGTCATGGAACAGCAAAAAACAGACAAGTGTGGCTATATCCACTGCTGAGTCTGAAGATGTTGCTGCAGGTAGCTGTTGTGCTCAGCTATTATGGATTCAACATCAACTTGAAGATTATGGCATCCAGGTAAGTAGAACTCCATTATTTTGTGATTCTACTAGTGTCACTTCTATTGCTAGAAATCATGTTTCCCTGAATCTCGCCTTCCATATAGAAATAAGATATCATTTCCTTAGAGATCATGTTGAAAAGGAAGATATAAGTTTAGAATTTGTCAATACTCATTTTCAAATTGCTGACATGTTCACAAAACCACTGGATGAAACTAAATTCAATTATTTTAAAATTGAATTAGGCATACTGAACTTAGAATAAGAATGACAAATTTGACTAAGTAAATTTATGTCGAAACATAAAGATATAGATGTCGACACATAGTAGACGGTGCCGACACAGCAGAAAAATTCTGTCGAAACATCTAGAAGGTTGCGTCGACACTCCGAATTTGGGGTCGACACATAGAATAGTTATTCTCTATCGAGACTTTAGAAGTCTGTGTCGACACAATCCCAACAATATCGACACATAGAACAGTTAAAGAAGAAGATGAAATATCATCTTCCATGACAAGTGAATAACTCCAATGGTGTGGAAAGGATCCCACAACCAATATTGAATCTTCAATGCACAGCTGAAGAACATCTGGCTGAGAATATTCCTGATGTAATGAATCAGATTGCAGGATCTAAGATCAGTCATATGAGGAGAATGGAGTTGAGAATACTATCAAGATGGACTAGAGTTCTAATCAAAGATGTTTGTACTCCTCAGAAACCCACAAAGCAGATTCAGAACAGGAAACAACCAGCCCCCCAGATCCCTGAATCTTCCAGTGATTCAGAAGAAATGGTTGTTTTCCTCAGATGAAGAAGGAGCAGAAAGGATTAGCAAATCTCCTGCTCAAGAAACAGTGACTGAGAGTCAAGTGGTGCGGGAGCAGATTCCTGTAGTCAACATCTAACTGGTCAAGTCCAGGAAGTGCCTCATCAAGGGGGAGCCAATGTGCTTTCTCCAATTTCAGCTCCACAAGAGGCTGTTGGGTACATTGGAAAATGTGTACCAGATTTGGAGAAGCCTCACTTACCTCAATGATATTCATCAAGGTGTATTTGATGTTGTTTTTAGTTTATATGTGAAGGTTAAGAATATGCAGGAAAAGTATCTAAGTGCATGTGTCGAGACCAGAAGAAGATGTGTCGACACTAGTGAAGACTTGTGTTGACACTTGAGAAAAGCTGTGTCGAAACCTGGAGTCAATTGTGTCGACACTTGGAAAGCTGTGTCGACACCAAAAGAAATTGTGTCGACACACAGGACTTGTGTCGACACACAGAAAGTTCAGTCGACATCAACTGTGTCGACACACAGTACTTGTGTCGATACACAGAAAGTTCAGTCGACATCAACTGTGTCGACACACAGGACTTGTGTCGACACTCACACCAAAATTTCTTCTAAGTTAATTGTGTCAAGACAAGAAGTGTTGATGCACGAAAATGCAAAGGGGGTCGAGCACCACCAGCAAACGGTTCGAGCACAGGGGAATAGATGGGAAACGAGAGACTGCGAGTAGTAATCTACTAAGCAGACGAGAGCAAGAAGAACAGCAGGACCGTGAGCCACGACAACAATAGAATTCGCCCATCGCGGCCTGAATTCCTCTCTTGCGACGGGCTTTCCTTTTACTGAAGAAGGGTTTGATTACAAGAAAAAGAGGAAGAGGCAAGAGCTGAGCAAGCTGGAGTCCGCAAAGCACGAAATTCGAGTCTGCAATCTTTAACAAGTAGGCCCCTGGGCACGAGACAGCGTGCCTTGGGTGCACCACCTCCCACCTATTTATAGGATGTGGGCCTACCCAAACGGGCAGGGCTAAAATAACCGACTGCCTGGGGTACAGGAGAACCGGGCGGCGGTGACGGGAAGCAAAAATAAAGAACATGCCAGTCCGCGCACAAGGGGCGGACTGGGCTCGCGGGCTGGAGCTTCCATCTACTTCTACTAGGCGTGATCCCGCTGGAGGACGATGACCTGGGCAGACGAGACACTGCGTCCGCCGACGTAGAGAAACCAGAGATCTAAAGGCATGGAAAACCAGGCAAACTGAGCGTTGAGTCCGCTGCTGGGGGATCATCCTTGGTAGCCGATCACTACTGCTTTGCCGAGCTGGGCGGACTGCCGAACCGCGTCCGCGGATAATGAAGCAGGGCCTTGGTATCTAGTGGGTGTCGCGGACTGAGGGGTTAACATAATCCCCGCACATTTTTAAGTTTCAAGAAAACTTCGAAAATGTTTTCTTAACCGCCGAGTCCGCAAGCCTCATTAATGCCGCCAGTGCTATAAATATTGTCGGAGGGCTTGGAACTGTTAAGAATTCCGATCGACATGGGGCGCTATTCACCGTTTGCGGTCTCCACTTTGCAGTCTGGCATGGCAAGGCTTGGTGCTTTCTTCACTAGTCTTACTGCAAAAAGCGAGAAGTCAATAACACCAATGAAGACTAAGAAAATAATAAAGAGAATGACGAGAGGGGAGCTTGTTCGCTCTACTGGAGAGAGCTCCCACAGCCAGAAGCCTGCTGAGAAAGAAGTCCGCCGCGCTGATATTTCTGTTGGCGAGAAGGAGGATGCCGCGGTCCCCCATGCTGAACAGCCATTGAGAAGTGAGAGGTCACTAAACTTGTCGGACACCGCCCCTACTCAAAAAACCGCGAACTCGGCAGACACAGTTGGCCAACACAATGAGGCTGAAATATCATCCCCAACACCAAGGAGCCCATCATTAACCTTGATGAAGATATGCGGACTGCCGGAGAAGAGGCTGGGAAAGATGCTCCTTCAAAGGCATTGGTCGCTGAGAACCTTGAGACGGTCCGCGAGAGCTAGCTCGATTTAGGAAAGGCTGCCGCGGACTCTGCCGAGAAAAGAGGTCCTTCTGGAAAGAAGAGGAAGAGGGACGGGTCGACCGTGGATGAGCGGGTTGAAAAGAAGTTGCCCGCGATGAAGGAGAAGAATATCTCAGTGCTGACTGGAGACGCGGACATGCAGCACAGGCTGCGCGAGAAAGAAGTTCCTGAAAGCGAGTTAGTTACTCCGGAGGCTCAAATCCAGGGAGATAATTCCCTCTCCACGGTCAGTTTATCCACGGATGAGATACTAGATTCCATTGATGTCGATCAATTTAATCTGATCAACGAATCCCTACTGGGTGCACTTCACAACCTGAGGTGGAAATCCTTAGGGCCAAGGGCGGCGAACTCCCATCTTTATCCGCTGCTGAGGAAAAAGAGAGGGAAAGGCTGAAAGAGAAGATAGTGGAGCAGAAGAAACAAATTGCTGCTAATGCAGATACGGTCGAGGCGGCCTCGAAGCAGGCCGCGGCAGACAAGAATACTGAAGATCTGCAGACTGCTGCAGAGCTATTGCAGTCAGGTAACCTTCCACCGGCGCCTAAATATTTTAAGCGTTAGTGGCTTTACAGGTCGCCGCAGCAGAAGTCGAGGCCGATTTAGATCGTTACCGAGAACAATGATATTGTTGTCTCAAAAAGTTCTGTTGCTGAAAAAAGAGTTAAAGTCCATCGCGAATGGAAGAAGCAGTTAAGCACCTTTGACCGGGAGCGGGCAAGGCGACCTATCTTTAATAGCCGGCAACTCGCTGTTGCTTTTTCTAAAAGTGATCCTTTATCCTGATTCTTTGAGTCCGCTGCGGACTAAATTTGAATGATTAAATTGACCTTCCTTATTGCAGGTAGAAAGTCTCCACCGGGCTCCATCGAGAGTGGGGAGATTGTGGTTACGCCGAGTACCGGTGTGGACGCGGTCTTGCATGAGGAATCCGCAAGAGATGAGCCGCCCAACCTGAGCGACATCAGAGAGTTAGAAAGGAAATTTCAAGCTGAAATTCAAAATATTAAAGCGGAGTTAGAGAAGGCAGAGGAGCGCGATAAGGCATCCGCGGAGCGCAAGAAAGCCCTAAAGGATCAGATCGCCAGCATCTCAAGGGCGCTGGAGAGATCTGATAGGGAGAAGAAAAGGCTGGCTGATGATGTTCGCTTCTACAAGGGAAAGCACTTGGCGAAGGCAAGGGAAGAAAAAGGGAAGCAGGTTGCCGAGGTTGCTGAACAGAGATCGCGATTGCCAGATCGCGTTGCTCCAGAGGCCGCAGTACTGGCAGGTGGTGGCCAACAGGCCGTGGATGAGGAGCTGAGGCCGGCAATGGAGGCGATGGTTCCCCTGAGTCGGGTAGACCGGGAGGCCGCTCACATGCACCGGACTATTAACTCTATCCACCACCACATCTGTCTCTTGTACAGCGAGGTTCTACAAATAAGCAACCAGGCGGCGCATTTATGTAGAGATAGGACAGAGAGACCCACGCGGACTGAAACCAAAGATCGCTGAGTCCGCAACACCATGAACTTGATTTGTTTGATGTATAATTGTGTGTATTTTAAACAATGCTCTACGTTGTGGCTTGTGATGAACTATACAGCGCTTTATGCGGATTAAATAATATATCTGCACATTATGTTGCTAATTTGTGCTGTGATCTGTGACGAACTGTGCGGACTAATGCTGTGTCCGCTTCTCAGAATTCTAACTTGTCTCCAGGTGGGAAGTGTTGCGAGCTGGGCGGATTGAAACTTTGTCCGCCTTACTTTGTGCTTTGAACTTTGCTTGGCAGGTACCCGACTGGAAGCAGCAGTGCGAACTTAAGTTTGTGTCTGCGTTGTTTTTAATTTTTGCTGCGTGAATTGGATTATGGCGGACTATGCGGACTGAAAAAGCGAGTTGCGCGGCCTGGCCAAAAAAGCTGTCAGGCCCCACTACTATAAATATAGCTCTGTTGCTTCGTCTATGCAGGGAAACTGGTGTAGCTGAGGACCCTGCGGTCTGCCAAGATGGTGTCCGCTAGGACTGATGCTGCAGCTGCTTTCCATGTCACCGACAACCCAAAATGCACTCTAACAGAGGGCGACCTTGAAGCTTTTGTTGAGAATAAAATGGCGGACTCTAACTTGCTTGTCCGCCTTCCCGCCCATGAGGAAAGACTAAATTTTTCAACGGCGACTCAGATCGCCATACCCATTGATCACTTTGACAGCGGCTTCAAATTTCCATTATTATGGGAGATCGCCGAAATTTTTGAGCACTACGGGATGGTGCCGGGCCAGCTCGCGCCCAACACCCTTGCTGCCATCTACATCTTTATCTCTTACCTGCGGTCTGAGAAGATCGCCTTCTCAATGAACATCTTCCGCAAAATGTTCTCAGTCCGCTCAATAAGGTCATCCGGAGGCCGCCCTTACAAGGGAGTAATATACTTCTACTGTAGAGGAATGAAGGTTGTGGGTCTTCCTAACAAGATCCACAACTGGACCGCCAGGTTCTTAATCTTCGAAGGCAACCTAGGGTTCGCGCACACTTATCCGTAATAGCACGCAGACTCTATTTTCAAGAGTGTCCAACTGGATGCGATGGAGTCCGCTATCGTCAAATTTTTAGCCGATGCCAGGCTCGATATTGAGTACTATATCCCGCTGTTGGCGAGCTTGGCGGACGTTTCACGTGAAGAAAGTAAGCTTTTTGCGGACTTAGTGTTTGTATCCGCAGCGACCTTTGTGTTAACCCTTCTGCTTTTGCAGCTACCTTGGCTGTGCCCGCCAACCTGCCACAGACGCCCATCAGATTCACTCCTACTCAAAGAGAAAAGAAACAAGAGATTACAAGGAAGAGGAAAGAAGTGGGGGATCCCGCGGCGGACTACCCTTCTTCTGAAAGTTTTACAACGCAAGGCTTCGACAACCGCCAAAAGTATCTGAGGGGAAACCCGATGATCCACTGACATAATAAGAACAAGGATGTCCGCTTGTCAATATCACTTCCTTCGTGGAAGAGTTCATAGTTGCGATCTCCGCTCTTTATGAGAAGCGCAACTTGAGCGATTTGAAGAAGGTTGCCGCTGCCGATCTCCCTCTACTGGCCTCCCAGGCAAGTGCGAACAGCGTGGTGACGAACCACTTTGTCTGTTCCTTGGCCAGATACCTGCTCAAGCAAAATGATCAGCTTCAAGAAGAAAAAAGAGTGCTCAAAGAAAGAAATGTGTGGTTAGGAAAGAGGCTCGCTCAGCAGAAGGAAGAGCTTGGGGTGAGTTGTATTTGCAGCGGCCTCTATTTAAAGTCCGCCACGATCTAATGTTTGATACTTTGTTTCGCGCAGGTCGCCTATGACTTGGAAAATAACAACTTCCAGGCCGCTATGCTCCCCTTTGTGAAGGAGACCGTTGAAATCACCATCGAGCGGTTTGTTCGTGGCGGCTTCGCAAAGGAAGGAGTGGACGGTGTTCCCTTCTTGGAGCTCTTCCCGGAGTTGAAAGAGTAGGTCGCGGCAATGGAGCGGGTTGCAAAGGTAAAAGACGTCATCGTCGAGGAGGAAGAAGGCGAAGAAGAAGCCGAAGAAGAAGAAGAAGACGAAGAAGAAGGCGAAGAAGAAGGCGTCAAGGCGATAACTGACGACACTGGCTCAAGCCAGCAAGGCGGAGAACAGTCCACCGAGTCCGGCACCTCTGCATCTTCCTCTGCTGGCAAGAGCTCGCATAGCGAGTCCGCGACAAGCACTGGATCAGATGGCAACAGTGGAAGCGGCTCGGAGGGCTATTCTCCGGAGATTGACGTCGAAGGCCTAAGCCCTGCAGCCCCCTGCCGAGAAGAAGCAGAAGACCGCTGAAGCTGACTAATGTATTTTTGCTTTTTTTGTAAATAGAGCGGACTCAAGTTTGTAGTCCACCGAAAACATGAAAGATGTAAATATTTTGATTAAATAGAAAAGGATATTGTTGTATCATGTATCTCCTTCATTGTTCTTTATATTTTGTATTGACGTGATTAAGTTCGATCGCTCCATATAGCAGTCCGCGTGATGCAAAGATCATCCCTACTGTGAGTTTTTGACAACTAGGAAATTTCATTTAGTAATCTGACCACTGTCCGCCACAAGAATAAGAATAATTGGTTGACGAAAAGATCAGGCGGACTCTGGCGAGTTCAAAAAGCAGTCCGCGATACTCTGTCAAATCTTTTAATTTTGATGATATAAGCATGGAGGCCTTTTGTTTACTGTCAAACTGTGAGATAAAAAGACCAACTGGGAAACAATTCGGCGGACTGGGCCGATATAATTGCACAGTTCGCGCATATTCTAATAGAAATGATCTATAGCTTGCGACCAAGCGGGCAGGTGTGATCGACATTGCTTTTCTCACCGGGCCACAAGCTATACGATCAACCCACGAAAACCGGTGGACTGAGCGGATATAGAAAATCATTCTGCACTAAAAAGAAGAAATGATCTATAGCTTGCGACCAAGTGGGTAGGTGCGGTCGGCATTGCTTCTCACCGGCCCACAAGCTATACGATCAACCCAGGAAAACCGGCAGACTGAGCGGATATAGAAAATCAGTCCGCAATAAACAGATTCCCTGTGAAGAGCAAGATGCAGACTTGACGGAACGGTCCTCTGCCCTCTTGCCTGGAGTACAGTCTAAGTTGATCTTTTTGGTAGTTGCGGCCGGAGCGGTATAACTTTCCTCAAGATCAACCAAACTGTGGGTCTCCTGCAGGCACTGCTTGATGGTACCATGGAGTGTTCGAGGGTTACAAACTAAGATGACCCGTGGGCAGGTGAGCCGGAGCGGCATAACTTTCCTCACGCGATCATCGAAGTTGTAATGATATCCCTAAAGTGGCATGGTAGAGCTTAACTCCCACTCTATCCCTCCATAATGCAGAGGTGGGGTCAGGTACTAGCCGTGATCCGAAGTTCAGAATCCTACCGCACTAGAGCCTACAAGCTCCCACTACACGATGCGAAATCTCCCCGCAATACACGGTCTTCGTGGTGTTACGCTAATGACAACATCTCTAGGGGAGGTTTGCTGAACTCGGCGATGTCTCCTGGTATCTGGTTACCGTTATTAATGTTTGCGAGAGAAATAGAAAACATTAGGAAAAGTGTCAGTATGAATCCTTTGATTAATGAGAGGCTTTTTACAAAGCTAGCATAAGAAAGAAAAGAGAGTTCAAGGACGAAATCGTTTTTGGAATCTTTTTTGCTTAGCATGCCAAATGTTATGCTTGAATAGATAAAACACTTGAAGAAACGTTAGCAAGCTGTTTTTACTCATAGTGATTCTTGAAGAGGATACATAGAATAGAAAAGAGAAGGTTCAGGAATAGAACCGTTTGAGATCATCCCCGCTCCATGTATGTGGCATATCCTCTGCCTCGTATGTTTGCAAGCGGTAAGTGCCGTTCTTTAACGCCTCTTTGACAATGAAGGGGCCGGCCCAGTTCGGATTAAGTTTTCTAACAGAGCCAGCTCTTGCAGCAGCATCAAATTCTTAAGAACTTGATCTCTCACTCGAAAGTGTTTGATCCTTACGTTCTGATCAAAATACTGGGCCATCTTTCATTTGACCTCTTCCTGCCTTATTGTTGCTTTGTCTCTAATTTCCTCAATGTGTTCCAGGCTAAATTTCATCTCTTCATTGTTCAGCTCAAGCCAGTCATCAAAACCTTGCCTTGCAAGCAGAACCCTGGTGATGAAACTTCAAACTCAACTGGAATGAGGGCCTCTAAGCCATGAGAAAGTTTAAACGGGGTTTCACCAGTTGCGAATGAAGGTGTCGTTCTTAGGGACCAGAGGACCGATGGAATTTGATCAGCCCAGCTACCTTTTAGATTCTGCACTTTCTTCTTAAGTAAATTATGGACCTGCTTGTTGGATGCCTCAACTTGGCCATTGCTCCTGGGATGATGGACTGATGCAAACCGTAGTTCTGTTCCGATCTGCTTGCAAAAATCAATCATCTCTGTGTTGTTGAACTGTGGCCCATTGTCGGTGATTATAGCCATTGGTACTCCATGCCGGCAGACAATTTCTCCCCAAATGAAATTCCTGATGACATGAGTTGTTATTTTTGCCAATGCCTTCGCTTCAATCCACTTGCTGAAGTAGTCAATCATCACTATGATGAAACGTCGTTGTCCGCTGGCCATGGGAAAAGGACCAATGAGATCCATCACCCAAACTGTGAAGGGCCAAGGAGTTGCAATCGATCTGAGTGACTGAGCAGCCTGGTGTTGAAGTTGAGCAAACTTCTGACATTGAACACACTTTCTAGTATAAGCCTCAGAGTCTCTCTTCATGGTGGGCTAGAAATATCTCTACCGCAGGATCCATCTTTCTAAAGTTCTTGCTCCTGAGTGACTCCCACACTCACCTGAATGAACCTCTTGCAAAACAACGGGAGCTTATTCTTCTAAAACACACCTGGCCATGGTAGAGAGGAATGTTTTTCTGTAGAGGATTCCAGCCACTAAGTAATAGTGAGCTACTTTTATTCTGAACCTTTTCTGATCTTTGCTTGAATGATGAAAGTCCCCGGTTGACAGATATAGAATGAATGGGTCCATCCAGAAGGGACGTTGATCAACCTGCATCAACTCTCCTTCCTCTACTGCCGGGCGGAAGAGTTCGGAAGTTGTTCCTCCTGATGGCAGTCCATACTTGGCAAGATCATATGCCTCCTCGTTTTCTGTTCTAGAAATGTGCTCAATGGTAAAGCTCTTGAATTTGCCGACTTCTATTTTCACAAGAGCAAGATATTTCTTCAAGATCGGCACTCTTGTCTCAAAGTTACCAAGGACTTGTGACGCCATCACCAGAGAATCAGTCTTGATATGAACATGATCAATTCTGAGTTCTCTTACAAGTCTCAAGCTTGATACCAAGGCTTCATACTCGGCTTGGTTGTTGGTTACCGGAAAATAGAACTTGATGGCCTGCTCCATTTAGATGACGTTTGGGTTAATCAGAACCACTCCTACTCCAGAAGAATTTCTGCCTGAGGCACCATCAACATAGATGGTCCAAGCCAAAGGAAATCTTTCTGCTTGATCAGAACTGGACTCTACTGTGTCAATCAGGAAGTCTGCTAGAACTTGAGCTTTGATGGCTGTATTGGGCACATAAGAGATTTCAAATTCACTCAATTCTATTGCCCATTTGGCTAATCTGCCAGAATGCTCCGGTTTCTTCCACACACCTTTCAAAGGTTGATCAGTAACAACATGAATGGAGTGCGCTTGGAAATACGGACGGAGTCTGCGAGCTGACATGACTAGTGCCAAGGCAAACTTCTCTAGAATCGGATACCGGTGTCTCTGCACTTTTCAAAATATGGCTGACATAATAAATCAGGAACTATTTCCTGTTTTACTCTTCGAAGAAGAACAGAGCTGACTGCCTCGGGGCCAACTCCTAAGTACAAGAAAAGCATCTCCCCTGGCCGGGGACTCTGGAGTAGAGGTGTTGAAGTCTGCTGCTTCTTCAACTACTCAAAGACCTGAGAACACTCTTTTGTCCATTCGAACTTGGACGCTCCTCGAAGAGTTTTTGTTGGGTATTGTATCCACAATTACCTGGATTTGAGGAATCCACCTGTCAAGCTAAGATGAATTCACAATGTATTTGATGAAACCTCTTAAGTTGTGCTTGCAGTTATTCCACGCTAAGTGCACACCAATGTCAGGGTACAGTAGGTCAATATACACGGGTCTGCACGACGTAATCCCTCGTTGAGCAGATCAGTGTGTTGCCCTACGTGTACTCTCTCTATTGGAGTGCACTTACTTTCAAGTACAGGGCTGTAACTATGCAAAAGCAGACAAGGAGCAAGGATGGGTCAAGGAGCAGCTCTTGGGTGGAAAGATGAAAAATCGTCTAAGTATAATTCGGCGAGAATTACCAAGTGATTCTCGCCGATTCGGCGAGAATCACTAGTGATTCTCGCCGAATCGGCAAGAATCATTAGTGATTCTCGTCGACTCTATCCGGCTACCTCAAAGCGGTGCCAAGTAAGATTCGGCGAGAATCACTAGTGATTCTCGCCGAACCCATCGTTGAGCAGATCATGGACAAGTAATATTCGTCGAGAATCAACAAGTGATTCGGCGAGAATCATCAAGTGATTCGGCGAGAATCACTAGTGATTCTTGACGAATTGTAGAGAATCACTAACTGATTCTCGCCGATTCGTCGAGAATCACCTTCGATTCTCGCCGATTTTAACTTGGCAATTTTTCTGGAAACAGCTGGACCAGATTCTGCCGCTGGCACTGTGTTGAACCGGGGAACTAGGGTTTCCTTCAGGTGGGACCCACAACGGTCATATTGAGTTTTCTACAGGGTATAAATT